>CM057380.1:63055000-63642500 GCA_030015415.1 Cynopterus sphinx | reverse complement strand
CACAATTCCAAACTTTCTATTTCTCAGGAATTATTCCTAGATATGCTTCCACAAGTCTCAAATCAACATGATCGCCTACCAGTTTACTGAGATCAAAGCCATTCATGTAAACACTCCCCTTTTTTGAAATATCTGTGTTTTCCCTTTCCACTTCATCTTTGGAGAAAAAATACACTTTCTTCGATCCAAAGAGAAAACGAGATTTTAGGGTAGAAAGGAAAAACAAAGAAATGAGCAGAAAGAGTAAAAATGTAGAAAAGATAGAAAGAGTAGAAATGGAGACAAGTATGGACAACACTTTCCTGAACTGTGTAATCAAAGGGAAGAAAAAAATCTGATAGTAGAAGATAACATAATTGAAGGAAGGATTTCTTCACTAGGGAACACTAATGGTTATTTGTAAGTTGATGAGAAACTTCTAGTAGAAAGGAAATAATGACCATAAAATGTCCCAGAGCAAACGGAGAAGGTCCTTCATCTCAGCTTCACTAACTTTTTTTCCTATTATCTCCCTTTACTCTTCCTCATATATCCCAAAGTGCAAGCATCATGTGTTGAATATAAACATGGTCAATGAATACTTACTCAACTGAGTGGCATCACCTGGAAAACACGGAATTGGTAAAACTATGAAGCTGAAATGATACCACAGCTAGGGTTCAGTTGAAATTTCATGCTTTTATCTAAATGGCACTCTCTTCACCACAACCACCATCTAGTTTGTAAGAAAAGTGAGCCTGAGGAGAGTAGCTGCCTTACCATCATGGTTTATATCAATCATATGAAACACTAAGCTGGTGAGCTCTTCAGGACTCAGAGTTTGCTGGCCATTGAGAGTTTGTACAGTCTGCAAAGAGAAATTAAATCAGAGAGTTCAATTTTGCTGCAAGTAAATACATTTTTTTTTATGACATTCCTACCCCAATGTGGTAGACTTTTGTGATGTGTTCATGTCAGTTTTGCTATCCAACATGTTACAGTTCTGAGTAATGAGGCTTGGAAATTAAATTAATTGAATACAGTCTTAGGGTTTAATCCATTCAACATGTTAGGTCACAGAAGATACTAAAAGCCCACTGGACAAAAAATGGTAGTGGTCACTGTCATAAGTATTTTAGACTCAAAACAGACAATGTTCTTAATTTCAGACCAATTATCTTTGACCTTATGGATGAATTAAAAACTATGTTTTGTAAGCAACCAAGGCTTTCTCTGTGGGTTCTGACATGGGCACCACTGGTTCTTTTACCGTTTTGCAGAATGATCTACTAGAAAGACAAGAATGTATGTCTTGGAAAGACACCGAACTTCTTTTACACCCTGCTGGCATCTTTTCATCATATAAGCTGTCAGGTGACCCAGGGAAAATTACATTTCCAGATTTTCTAGAGAGAAGATTTTCCTGCCGTCTTCCCTCTGCCCTAGGTGATTAAATTAAATGACCCATATTTGACATAGAAACTTATATAAAATGAAAGAGAGACAGAGAAAGAATTAGTCACCTGGGAATTTGAATATATCTATCTTGATTGAATATCAAAGAATATTTAGAAAAACTGCTGGCAACATATCTCAATTAGAGGGCATGATCTTAAATATGACTATCTCTATTACTGCTTCCCAAGCATTACTAATTCTGAATCTATTACATCTATTAGATGAAAATGTTAGAATTTCTCAATGTCTTGGCAGAGGCCCCAAAGCTTAGAAAATTTGGCTAGGCATCTAGTATTCTCACATCCTAAAGTGATACTAGACCAAATGTATAAGTCATAATAAACAATAATGAAATTTCTAGGATTTGTCTATTAGCCATCTCCTGGTAATATAAGAGTGAAGGATTGAGTACAAGTTGATGAGGCTAAAAAAGGGATGATATTTTTGGAGGGTGTTGTCAGTGTGTCCTGTGTCTTCCTGCTTCTTATTATAGGAGAAGCATGGTGAGGAGATGGGCAAGGAGGCGAGGTTTGTTTCCTTGTTTCCTTCCTCATTTACCATATGCTCATTCTCCTGAATTCTGACTACTTTCTAAGTGAGAGCAGGAAGGGGAAGGAGAAAAAAAGGAAGGAGGAGAGCTCTGACTTGGCAGATTTTGTCATGGTTATCAAGTTTCATGGCTCTCTGGATGGCAGGTACTTAAAGTCTAGTCTTTTTCTGAGAACAGTCCCCCCCACACACACACACACACCTCCTTCTCATTATTGAGACTCTCTCTCCTGCAATTCTCTAAACATAAATCATGCATTTTGATTTCAGCTGATCCTTTGAGGCTCCATATTTGGGTTTCTCACGATTGACATTTTGGACCATACAATTATTTCTTGTTTAGAATCATTCTGTGCACTGTTGAATGTTTAGCGGCAGCCCTAGTCTCTAAACAGCAGAGAGTGCTAGCAACACATCCTCCCCAACTTCCTGGACATTGTCAAGTGTCCCTGGGGGTGTGGGGGAAGAGGAGTATAAAATTGCTCCTAGTTGAGAACCATTCTCTAGCTCCATCTTCAGCTTTTTTCTTCTGAGGTTCCTTCACTTCTCCAAGTGGTTCAGCTTGGACAAGATCTAAGATGACTCTATGATAGCTTCTTCTCACAGTGGCCCATATCTGATCCACTGAAAAATGCAAGCTTCCTTCATCTCAACAAATTTTAGGAATGCAGATACTCTGCTGCCATGTCTGCTTCTTCAGATATCTCCCCAAACTGTAGAGTACATCCACATTCCAATGATATCCCTAAATCCCCACACTATTGACTTGAGGACTCTTACCCAAGAAATCCTTTCCAATAATCCTTCTCAAAAACCCTCCTCTTGACCATTTTAAACACTTGCAGGAAGATTGAGATATAACTACTTCATTTGTCAGTTCTGTCTATAATCTAGTACTTACTTCAGATCTCTTGGGCTGAATTCTATTTTAACATTCTGTTACCATATGTTGAGAGAACTTACATTTTACAGTATGTATTATTCTTTATGCTGCCGTTTCTCTTTCACTTGTCATAATATGGAAAGTATGTTTGTATATCACTAATTTTTTTTTAAAGTACATATTCCAGTGCATTAATTTATTTAAAATTTTCTTTTTCAGTTCACTTTCTATTTTTACTGTCTTAGGTGAGTCTGGGATGTAAATCAAATTTCTATCTTTGTAACATTAATGTTTGTTCTTCTTGAACTAAAATAAGTAATGTTGACTTTAAAATAAAAATAAGATTTTAGTTTCTTGATGCAGACTACTAAATTTCCAAGAATGTTGTATCCATTTATACTTTCTCCACAGTGTGTAATGTGGCTCTCCTTACAGTGCCCTTGCCAGAAATACATCTTATTGTTCTTAATCTTTATTAATTTAATTGGTGAAAAAAAGCATCTAATTATTAATTTCTTCTCTGCCCTTTTATTATTTCTGTTTTCTTATTTCCTTTTTATCCTCTTTTTAAACACTTTAAGGAAAAACTAAATTAGCTGCTTAATATCTCTCTTTTCTTGACTCATTAAGTTATACATTTTTAACTAATAAAAATCTGTGTACATTTTTTCATAATATTTAGACAAAATCACTATTATCCTTTTACTCTTCCAAATTTTTTTGAGAGTCTGGTAACCATCTCTCTGCTCCCTAAAATGGATAACATACAGGCAAAATTTTCCCTCAATTTCAAAGGCCTCCAGGATTCCTGAAGGCCATAGACCCACAGATTCCAGGATAAGAACCCCTGCTCTGGTACTTCTTCAGAGGCATCCTTTAATATTTGCATACTGTATTACACATTTGAAGTTTTAAAAATAAGTTTGAATATATTTATTTTAAAAGATATTTTTAAATTTACATGGGGTTAAGCACTCGCTACAGAATATTCTACATTCCCAATTTCGTGTTGCAACCTGTAGTATGGATGCACAAATTTTGAATTTAATGCTTACAAAGTTTGACTGCAAAGTGCTTCTTAGTACTTTTTTTGTGAATGATCTATATAAGATTAAAGGGAAGCAATGTTAGTATTATCGTACTTTTCAATTCTTTCCATATGTTGATAACACTATATTTGCTAAATAGATTTAAATTTTAACAGCTTTTTCCATTTGTTGAGGCATTTAATTATAATTGTGGTTCTACCCATTTATTTTTCCTTGTATTTTTGCTAATATGTCTACTATGTATTATGTTTGTAACTCAGCTTCTTCATTTCTAAGTGAAAGAATTCAGACTAGATCATTTCTAAGACATTTGATTCTAACTCTAATTCTGTTACAAGTTCAATGTTTATTTTACTTCATTTATTCATTTAGATATAGTGTCCCACTTAATCATCTTTTACTCTGAAATCCATTTTATCTTATATAATGATAATACTATCTCTACTTCATTGGTGGATATTAAACTTAGAGATTGACAGAATTTGAGACCCCTGAGCTATCAGAAATACTTTAGTCAGGCTTCTGGAAAGAATAGTCATTAGGTACCTTACTTTTAGTCCATGTCTCTTGTTATATAAACTCTCCTGTATTTTAGTTGCTCACTGAGGCTGAGAAAAAAGATTTAGAACATCATGTTTATTTTATTTTTCATCACTATACCTGCTAAATTTGTAAACTTCAGAGTGGACTGCACCAACAAAAAAAATGTTAATTTGCATTTGTACACTCAGTAACCAGTAAGATAGTAAAATTTACATTGTTTCCACAATTCCAAATTTATGTTCCCAAAATAGCCAACCACATAGCTGTCACCAGCTCTATAAGAAAGGAGAACTGAATTAACTATATAATGTCCTATGAAGGACATTTTATGACTTCACTTACCATGAAGATGTTCAGTAGTTCCTTTTTGTCTATAGAACCATTTCCATCAGCATCATACAGCTTAAAATACCACTTTAATTTTTGCTCCATTTTCCCCCGTACAACTAGATTTACTGCAGCAATAAACTCTAAAAAGTTGATAAGTCCATTCTACAGAAAGCAAGGTGGAAAACAATTGTTTTGAATTTTAGAAGTCATCATTTATGAGTAGAACCTTTCGTATGACATAATACAATCCATAAGATTTTAGCATAGAACTTTTCTCTAGGGCTTCATTAAAACACACACACACACATACACACACACACACAAACACACACACACATTGGTAATATGTATAGAAACAAGTAAACTTAAATATATAGGTAAGTGCTTTTTAGAGAAAATATCTATTTCCTATGCCAAAAAAAAAAAGTTTTCTGAAATGCCATGATGGAAGGCTGAGTTCTCACCACTGAACACCCTACAGTGGTTGTCTTCTCCTCAACACCTTCAGGTTTTGCTGTTCACTCAAAGAAGACAGGGTACTAATTTTTAATAAAAGAAAAACATCAAATAGGTTAATTCTGTACTCCTTTTTAGATAAGCTAGTTGAACTTTTCGGACTGTTAAATTCCAGGATTCCTTTTAAGTGCATAATTTTCAGTATGAATCAATATTTGTGAACCTCTTCTATAAAGGTTTTGTCTTATTAGTTAATATTAGTAAAGATTGTTTAAAGGTTACATACTTAGATCATTCTCATTCTGTTTTAAATTGGTAGAGCATTCTCAGTTGAAACAGAAACCATCTGTATCATTCTTGAGAATCATATACTTTAAACTGCGTTCAGCCAGATACTCAACTATCTTAAGAAATTTGTATGACTTTTCCCAAATGCGGATGGTAGCGCATCCAGCCCAAGACATACTTTCAGCTGCCTTCTCTTTGGAATATTTGGGATGTCTAATCCTAATAAAAAATAAGATGTGACACAAATTACCCTTTTCTTTTGGAAATAAAGAGTTTTATATTTATTGCTCTGTGAAATAAGTTTGCTTTGAGTCTCAAGCTTTTATGTCTAGTTTCACCAAGTCTGAGAAAAACAACTGAAAAATCACCAACGGTTCTGGATG
Organism: Cynopterus sphinx; assembly: GCA_030015415.1. Lineage (NCBI taxonomy): Eukaryota > Metazoa > Chordata > Mammalia > Chiroptera > Pteropodidae > Cynopterus > Cynopterus sphinx. Next base: position 63,636,582 of record CM057380.1, on the reverse strand, counting down.
GGAAACAAAGCCTATTTGGCTGGTCAATGTCTCTTTTTTTTTTTAAAGATGACTACAGCACCTCATATACTGAAAGCCAATGTGTTAGTCACTATCTATAACTTTGTCTTCAAAATGTATTACATTTATTAATTTGCTACATTGTGGATGTTTCACCTCCATAGTAAAGAATATATATTTAAATATATATTTAAAATCATTTTACTTTTTACAATTCAAATTTTAAAATTAATTTGAGTATTTGAGTTTTTACATTTTATAATTTTGGCATTTTTACCCCATCAACAACTTTAATACTTCTTATGTGACAAGACTTCTGCTTACAGATGGGAGTCTGATTGAAGGAGTCTTCTAAAGGAAGTTTGTTTGAGTATATAAAATGTATATGGTTTTTACTTTTACTCCATCTGCCTTTCCTATTGCTCATTAATACCACCTTATTAATCCCTATGAGGGATAAGGGAAATATGTTATCATAGAGTTGATATTTATTTAAGATGACATCAAGATATTATATCTCCAGATATGGCAAGACATGACCACTATTTTTCAGAAACAGGACTGGCAAGTGTATAAAATGTAACCTGGGTGGACATCATTCAACTAGGGACACTCTGCTCCCTGGTCTTCCTCTTGTCTCTAGGGCTGACCAATCAATACAACTGTTACCTAAGGGAATTACTAAGCCTGTTTACCAAAAGGTCAAAGAAGCAACCTCCTGGCAAAAACTAAGCTGGCTTGTTATAAAGTTGATCCTCCAGTGTTCACATAAAAACCTGATATTTTGTGATGGTTTGTTTCGTTTTAATGAGTCCTGCTTCAGTGATCACGATTTTCCCACCTCACTTGTATGATAAATGACAACAGGCTAGATTGAACAATGTTTTTTAAAAAAATGTTTGGTACTTTACGATTAGGCGCAGTGGGTGGGTGATTCTAACAACTTCCAATCCAGGCTCTGAAAGCTCTGGGAAAACCCTCCCTGGAGATGAGCATTAGTATTTTCATTGCGTGGTTTTAAAATGAATGGCCTGGTTAATCTATGGCCAAGTTGACTGGGTGAGGAAACCTTTCTACTTAGATAAGCACAGCCTCTTCAAAAGCTCCTGTAAGCAAAATATTTTCTGTTTTCAGCATTTTGTTATGTAGCCAAGCAAATTACTTCTTACAATCCACAACCAATTCTTTCTTCCAATTCTCTTTCTGTTAAGATTTTATAGAAATTTGCTTTGGTGAGATACCCCAGTGAATGTGATTTAATAACTTGTGTTCATGTCGAAGAGGATTTTAGGTAAATGCTTATTTAGTAAATCAGAAAACAAAATGAAACAAGTCTACAGTTAATCTGTAGATTTCAAAGATGAGAGTAGGGAATAAGAGTCACATAGATGGTGAGGAGATGTCCTGAGAATGTGACTAGAAAAAATGCAACAGAAAATTCCAAAATCTTTGGGGAGAGCCAAAGGTTCAGAGTTTTGTAGCTGAGCTACAGGCGTTCCTGTGCGCACAGAACTGTCTGGAGATGTTAGACACCCATTGGCCTTGAACCAGGCTGGGGTTCATAAACTCCCTACATTAGAATCACGTGGGAACAACAAAATATGCAGATTTCTAGACCCCAATCCGAAACAACAGCATCAAAACTACTTTTTACATGCTCAGCAGGTAAGCCTTATGTATTCCAAGATTTGGGAACCACAGACTTAAGCTATTTTTCTTATCCCTGTCTTTCTTTGTAGGAAATATAATTATCTAGCCATCTCTCCAGTGGAACATTGTAATTGTGACTTATTTTTACAAGAATTTATGTATCCTTATAAGACTAATTAGAAAAATCATGACCCACATGGTTCGGTCTCAGAATAACGGCATATTCATAGGAATGCAGTCCAGCAATCAAAACTTAATTTCAAAATAACAGTAAGCCTTTACTTTAATTTCTAGAACAAAGATGAATTACACAAAATTTATGGATTTCTTTATAACATGCTCTTTCTCTCCCATATGTTCTTTCATATACATCCTGCTGCTCAATCTTCAGCAATCTTCATTGCCAGTTTCTTCACTGCCAGTTCTAGCATGAGAAAACTTCACCCTCTTACTTCACCAATTTTTTTCATAATTCTGCATCACAAAATCCTGAAACATTAGTTTGGCAACAGTAGGATCCTCCCGAGAGGTTTAGGAAGGGGTGCAAATTGGGTGTACACAAAGCCATTCTAGTGAGCCTCAGGAAAGAAGAGTTTGAGAGCATGTATACAAAAATAATTTTAATCCCAACATGTTTATAGATCTTTACATCCTATTCTGAGGATGGTGGATTACAGGGAGGAGTTAAATGAGGGTCAAGATGTGGAATCATGATGGTTCCTTGGGGTCCTAAGAGAGTTTGGCTTCATTAATATGTTATAAATCATTTTGTAGGGATTGTGGTTAGAACAAGAGAGAGAAAAATCAATGTGTGAAGACTTCAAATTTAAGCTTTCTCATGGTCTCTAAAATGTATGAAAACTGTAAAGCATGTTTTTACATCTATAAAGAAAATATACATATATGGATGTTTCTCTACCACTAAAGAGAGAACTTCTATATAATAAAAAAAAAAAAAAGAAAAAAACAAGATCCTGTGTACTTCTCTCCAACAAAAAAAGCCATAGGTGGAATATGTGGTCTCCAGGCAATAAGCTTATATATATAAATATATATATGTACATATATATATATATATGATAACATTTATTTTACTATTTACTACTAATTATAAGAACTACTATTTATATTAAAAAAAAAAAACTCATGTTCCAAGCGCTGCACAAGTCACTTTTTGTGCATTATCTTTAATTCAAACAGTAACCTTACAGGTAGCATTATTATTATTTTACAGAGTAAAAACCTGATTGTCATAGAAGTTAAATACACTAGTTAAGTAACAAAACTAGGATGTGGGAGAATCTAGGATTTAAACCCTGTCAGCCTTACTCTAAGACCTTTGTTCTTTGTACAAATATTGCCCTCAGAACTCATTACAATTGAATTCTTTTTCTGATGGAGGTGTGTCGAGACTTGAATAGATGGGACACATTCAATGCAGTGTATTGTTCTAGATTCCTATATGTGAACTATTTGGTAACATAGTTGCATAACTTAAGGTAATGAGGAGTGTCTGAGATACTGCACCTAGGAGCTTGTGCTCCTTTCATACCTGGTGCTGCTCAAATCAAGATGGCATGTCTGCTCTAAGCTGCTTAGCCTCAGGGAGACTTGTGAGCCCAGAGGGCTTCTGGGGCCACCACTTCCAGGACCTCCCTCACCCTGCCCACATCACCATCTGGCTCTTGTGCTCTCTCCTGCTCCCCGTTGTCTTTGATGAACATTTCTTCTGTCCATTTTGGAATCCTTAGTCTCTCTCTCCCTTACCATGGGTTTAGCCTCCAGCACCCCATAAACAGCAACCTTTTCCTACCTACAGTTTTCCCTAAAAACCTACCCAGTTGCCCTCCAGCACCTGAAGAATTTACATATTGGTCCTGCCTTCATTGATCCTGTTTTTTGTCTTCATGCATGCTCCTGGCTATGAATCTCTAGCCTTCCTTTGCTGTGCACTTGTTTTTGCTTTGGCTCAACATTTCCTCCACTTCAGGGCTTCGCCCGACATTACAGCCCTGACAAATCCCTCTATTCTCCCTGCCTTGTAAAACCCCTGGGTAAAATATCACTGTAGATATCATCCGGTATACTCAAAATGGTCCTGCCATCACCCTCTCTCTGTTTGCCTGAGTGATCCTGAGAAGCAGACATCTGCTTTGAGACTTTGTCTCACTAGCGGAGCCACATATTTACTGATTCAAATCATAAAATTTCAGCTTTGGAAGCAGTCTTTCATTTTAAACTAGAAGTAATAATTATAACAATAATGATGATGACAATGACAACTGCTGGTATTGATACAATGCTTGCTACACATTTAGTGTCAGGCATTGTGCTTTACACATATAAGCTCATTTAGCCCTAACAAGGTCCTACACAGTACTGACCAAGAAGCACATCATTCTGGGTTCTCATAACTCCGAGACCATGGAAATGGAAATGATTATTACAACAACTCGTTATAAACCCTCATTTGTTCTAGTATACCCTCTTATTCAGGAAAACAAATAATCCAAATCCAACAAAAATTTAACAATTTGCAATCCTGGATTCAAACGATTTCCTCTCATTGAATTAGCTTTCTGCTACTTTTCACAGAATCACTATCTGTGAAAAATTCAGGAATTGTCATAGCCCCTACCCTGAAGACATTTAGATATTTTCTTTTTTTCACACATGACACTTTTCACTGACTTTTTACCAACTGTGGTAGGCCTGTAGTAACATAAGAAATGAAATGTCTGCTTGAAAATCATTACTCATATGATCAGAAGTAAGGAAACCCAGAAGCTGGTATGAGTACACTATAAGATTGATCAACAATTGTCAGTTATATGTAATTTACATTTTAAGTACTACAAAGAAAGTAGGCAATATCAGAGTCACCTGTCATGTCCAATAATGTGAATACTTTTAAAATACTTTTGTGAATGTTCCAAATCTGTGAGGAAAACATTATGTTCAGCACAAACAATCTAGCCCATTTTCACCTCCAGACACTTATATTAACAAAAGACACAGACTATCGGCCGTATAATTGCTGGAACATCCTGAGGAAAGACTCCCCTCTGTCATATGAGAAATTTACAGCTGGCTTGGTTAGTTGGTCCTATAATGTGATCTTTATGCAGATCAGACATGGTTGTCCTTGACTGAACCGTGACTGTAGAAAATCTGAGGGTTCTGGGACACAGGGCTTCTCATATATTTACCAGACAAGCTCTTGACTATTAATAGGTTTCCTGAATATTAGGAAGCCCAGACCATCTGCCCCCAGAATGCAGTCAGCTCAGCTGGTGTCCAACTCACTGAGAATTAAGAGCCAGTCTCATGTGCATTTGGGGAAGCAAGATAATTGTCTAAGCTTGACCACTTCTGAATGAGCTATCTATGGAAGATCCACCAGGGACTATGGCAATGGCAGTCCTTTGCAAGGAACTTCCTCAGGTAGCCAACGCGTGGGTCTCCTGTTATAAGCACCTGTCTCCCTAAACGGTTATTGCAAGATAAGATAAAATCCAGCTTACCTAACTTAGTCCATATCCAGGAGTGTTTTATTTCCTATGAAAGAGACTGGATCCTTGTTTTAATAAATATAAATAAATACAGGATGCCAAAACTTGCATAATAGATGGTAGAATGTATAATACAAGTAATACAACATGTATTACTTGCTTTGAGTCCATGTTTCTTTCTTATGACTGTAACTAAAAGAACACTCAGAGGAACTGCTTCTGAATTAATAGTGTTGAACCCAGAATCCCCTTTTTATATGTATCCATGGTACACAGCTTTTCAGTGGCATAAATGAGCCTATAACCCCATTTTCTGCCACTTTGAGGTCTCTCTGGCATAACAGTAGTGCTCATACCAGCTGCACATTCAAACCACACAGAAGCTTAAAATAAACAAAACAAAACATTGCTGATTCAGTTGCACTGAGGTGGGGTCCCAGCCACTGGTATTCTTAATAATACCCACAGGTCTTTCTAATGTGTAGCCAGAACAGAGGAGTACAATTCCAACAGATTTTGTTAAAATATATGAGTTACAACAGCTTAAGTTGAAATGAATGTCAGCAGGCACAGTTGATGTTTTTAACGGGCAAAATCCCATGAGAGGCTCAGCAAAAATGTTGATAATCAATGGTATAAATGGAAATGCTTTGTAAATTATAAAGTGCTAAACAAATATGAGGCGTTTTATTATCACCAGCAAATGCTGTCTGAGAATTTCTATGCATGTGCTTGTGAAGTTAGGAGTCTTGGTCTTTACCCTGAAGAGGTTGCAGCCTAATGGTTTACAATCTAAGAGATGGTCATTTGTTTCCAGCACATGTGTCTGACGACTAGCAGCAGTAATTGTGGTCACCTCGTAGGCTCAGTACAGTGGTATAGACTGCAGAGCAGCCAGGGGGGTTAATGAGCAGCAGCAATATTCACACGAGTTAAAAGCCAGGTTACCTGCTCCAATTTTTAAGGGCTCTTACACCAAGGGAAGCTAAAGAACCAGATAACCAAAGGTCCCTTTTGACTTTCAAGTAGAATTGAAACTCCTATGCAGATGTCCTGATTAGATTAAGATGATAGTTAAAATTCTAAGATGATTCACATTTAAATAATTTCATTCTGTGATGGGGAACCATTGTAAGGGGTCCATACTGCCTCAAACAGTACAAATAAATGTCTAAGGCAATCAGATCAATTAAAGATGAGAAAAGATGGGAAAGCAATTCCTGTCCCTGTAGGCACACGCCTTCATTTGCAAATATAATTGGAGCTTGATAAAAAGTAGAGTTAATCTTTACTGTTATCAAACCTGTGTGGACTGAGGTCAGAGTCATCTGCATTTTACAGATAAACATAACATCACTATACAGGCTGTATTGCACATTTTTTTAACATTTTTTTCTATATTACTTTACATGAATTCAGTGAAATGTAGACAGGATACTTCTTGTCTCTGTTTTAGAGCTGAAGGCTTTGACACAGAAAGGTTGTGAGCCTTGTCCGAGATTACACACAGCAATAGGGTCAGAGCTGGGACAGAAGTCCTGCAATCTTACTCTTCCTGAGGTTCCTCCTCAGGAAGATCCCCATGATGGCCTTTGATTCATATTATAGAGTCATTGAAGGGCTCATTTAAAAATAGCAAGTTTGGGGGTAGATACCCAGAAGAGGGATTGCTGGGTCATATGGTAATTGTACACTTGAAACCTATATATAATATTATTAGCCAATGTCATCCCAATAAATTTCATAAAAAGTAAATAAACAAAAATAAAAATAGCAACAACTTCTAATACATTAAAGTTAAGATTTGATTTGTGAACATATTTATAGGTAAACTAATCACGTGTATTGTAGCCATCATATATTAAGTCCCACAGCTTACTACTTATCCTCTTTTCTTTCTGTAACAGCTTAATCACCCATGTTTCTAAGAATTCACTCACCATTTCTTCACTCTTGATTCCTAGGATTTGACTGAGGCTGATAATTTAAATAACCTGAGAACTTGCTTTGGCTGTTTTGTTTTATTCTAATGTTTATATATATATTTTAGTTCTGACAACTGTTTTTCTGCCTTAAATCGTCACTCTATTTATGGTTTGAGTTCCAAAGCTATAATTCAGAGATCTAGGAGTCTTACAAGAGGCAAATCTTCTAACAAGTGTTTTAGATCCATTCTCCACTGCCCCTGACACCCTTTCCATGCCTTCTGCTCTAACATTCAGGCATTTATTACCCTATTTCTCCCCATTAGAAATGGCCTCATCCGCACTTTCCCACATGTATGTATCTGACTAATGATAATTCTTTTGATCCAGTTTATGAGTTGACAATAGCATTTTGTTTGGATAAAACCCAGATGCCTAGATGTGACCCCGAGGGCCATACATTTATCATCACACCGACTACAGGAGCAGGAACATTGACCAGGAGCCAGAGAAGACTGAACGCTGACTTTCTGTTCTGAGATTCCCCAGGCAAGTCACTACTAACATTTCAGTCCTCTGAATGCCTCATTTCTCAGTATAAATGTCGTCCCAACAACAGGCTGGTTACCTGTATGGAGCAAAAGATACAGGTGAGCAGCCCGGAGTGTGTGGTCTCCAGTTATGCTCTGGCAATAACCCTCTGCCTTAGCTAAGTCCTCACATACCCTTTTTCCTATCTAATACTTTAATTTGAGCTTTTTTGTTGTTGTAGTTGTTGTTGAAATTCTCAACTTCCTTACGAAAGGTGGAACACTGTAGCAGTCTAAATTTTAGCCCTTGGAGCCAGACTGCCAGTGTTCCAATTCTGCTATGTAGTTTTAGATAAGTTAGTTAACCTGACTGTGCCTCCATTTCTTCATCTGTAAAATGGGAACAATAAAAAATAGTACCTACTTTTATGTTATCGTTGTTAGGATTCTGAGAGATAATAAAGTTCTTAAAACAGTGACCAGTAAAGAAATAGTAAATGTTAGCTTTTATTAATAATAATTCAAGTTCTTCATTTTATTCAAGATCCCCAAATGACTCAATATTTCCAAAAAGCCTTTATTAACTAACTCTACAATTTGGTTGTTGTTTTATCTTCTGATCCCAGTAAATGTACCTTGAATGGCAGTCTTGCTATAGTGTGTTATATTAATTAGCTTATTTTATTCTTTGAGAATTTTATCTTGACATAATTTTTATCTTCAAGCAAACTGTAAACTCTTTGGGGGTACAGAGAGTGACACATTCTACCTACCTATTCACTCCCATCCCCACACCCTTCTGTAATTTTTCTACAAATACTCACTCTTCTGGGATGGGATTGAAGAGGTCCCCGGGCCCTTCCATCCAGCCTGTTAGGAAGAGGCTGGACCATCAGTAACATTACTGGACTGGATTTTACAGTATCCCTATAATATCTAAGACCTGTCTGGAACCTTGAAACTAGAGAGTTAGTACAATGCTTTGCCCTGTAATTCTTTGATTATTTATGACCTTTTATTTTTTGAGGATGCATTTGTTACCCCACTAGATTGTAAACTCTTTTGAGAACAGAGATCAATTCATTTTTGTGCCTACCTTTCTTCCACCATGCCTCTAGGTGCTCAATAAATATTTGTAAGTGCCTTGGGATAACAGCTGGTGTATTAGGGATGTGACTTTCCTCCTGGCAATCCCCTCTATCATCTAGCCTTTCCATATTCAATAAAGACATTCATTGCCTGAGAGATAAATCATTGTAGGAGAAAAGCAGAAATCAAATGTTCATTCTTAGCTCTTGAGTTTCAATAGTTTAAGACATGTAGGATTTAGAGCATAGAATTTATGTGATATACAAAAGATTTGGGAGAATACATAATTAGAGCCAGTTTGTCTAGTTTATCTTGGCTACTCTCAATCTAGATAAATATTCTACAGGCTTGGGAGATGTGGAATAAGGGAGGAAGAGAAAGTGGTAAGATACTGGGAGATGGGAAGGAGGCAGAGGGAAAGGGCTTGTGAGGTCAAGAGTGGCTGGAGGGGTGGGTGATAAAAATGCTGGGTGGAGCCGGCAGGTGTAAGAGCAGAAGCACTGACTTGGCAGAAACTCACCAAGTTCCCCTGAGCCTAACATAGCTTGGGAGGAAAGGCTGTAGGTATTATCAGGTCAAACAATCCTGAGCCAGCCTCTGAGGCTTCTGTGCCTAGAAGAAAAGAATCCAGGCCTAGCCATGCAGAGACAGCATCCTTCTAAGTGAAGTAGAAGATGAAGAGTGATGTTGTCTTGGCAGATACTAGTGGAACAGATGCTATTTTGATCTTTATTGGTATCTTGAGATTAAGATGCACATTTGGAGTTTACAAACAACTCTGGAAAGTGAAGGGAGAATGCTCCTTGAAAAAATGGGGACTGGAAACAAATTAATTTCATTATGGAATAGTAAAGTTACATTTCTTCAATGCCTAAATATGTGAGCTGAAATTCTTACCAGCTACCAAAAAAATAAATAAATAAATTTAAAAATGTCCTTTAAAAATGTCCCTTAAGATAATCACTCCAATTGGGCACTAAGTAAGAATTTAGAAAATGCAGTGGCTCTCCTTCGTATAAATATGAGAGGTGGTAGGGGAATGGAGAGAAGGAGAGAGGAATAGAAAGAAAAGTGCATATGTAAAAGTGAGGGTACTAAATTTGTCATTTCTCCCATTATTTTATTTAATTACTCAGTAAATACTTGTTTAATATCTACTTTATGCCACTGTGCGAGGTTCCCAATCTGGGGAAGCAAGTAGGATTTGAAGGGGTTGGTGAATTCTTCATTATTTCTGCATTGTTGTTACATGAGAATACATTCATACACTATTTGCATTTAAACAGAGAAAGGAGACATAAGGGCAAACTGAAAATCTAATGTGAAGAAAGCAGTGTGGCTGGAGTGCAAAGAAATAGCCATGCTAGATTCTCCTTCATCACCAGGCTTTGACTAGACTCCAGCCGGTTCAATGTCATGTAGTCTATATAGAGAGAGCCCAGAGTGCAGGTTCATGCTTCGTACATGAAGTAGAGTCCAGGGAAATAGGCCTCTTGCTTCGATCTCCAGGAGAAGCATTTAGATGCTTAGAAGAGAACAGTGAAATGCCTGTCCACTTTCACTGCCTTTTAGCAACCAATAGCCAGCAATGATACCTAAATTTCCAGAATGCTTTTTTATTTTCAGAATATCTCTGGTGGCCCAGAACCATCTCTAATGTTCACCAGCTTTTCAGCAGCCTCATTAGGCAATAACTCACTTTTCCTAACAAATCAATGGCATAAATGTCAGTGCAGGGAGTGGTTAGGGAACTATTAACATGATGATGGCACTGGTCAGTCCTTAGAGCCCGCCTAACTTCAAGGCCCACCATCTTATCCTATGTAGGTTTAATACTGATCACAAGAGCCACACACTTCAGTCATGCTGTACTTTTCAAAGGAGACTGCATGTTTTGATGAGATTACTTGCTACCAAGTTTAAGCCAGCTTAGGCCCTCAGCTGTCAAATTAGTAGGATTTCCATAATGGAGCCAACGAAATTGTAAAAACCAGAAATCTGTGTTGTCCCTTGCACAGACACAGATCTTAATTCTGAGGAAAGCAGTTTCTATCCCTGACTTCACCTACAAAGATTGCTACTATTTTTAGTTACCATCTTTTTCCACATCTTCTTTGTGTTATAATAAAAAAAATTAATCAGTTTTTATTTATCATGTACATCCTCTATGTACATAGTTGCAATTAAACTAACGGCTTATAATTTAAAACTTTGAAATTTTTGGTTATTTTTTCTAGCCTTTATTTGCATGCTTGTAATTGCAATGCTTATTTTGCTTATGTCTTTATCAATTTTAGACAGTATCTCTTCACTTCTCATTACAAAAATGGCAAGTATTTAGTTCTGTGACCATTTTATACATCACAGTGGTGTGCTGAATCCTATTCTACCTGTTGGTGTGATCTGATTGTTAAATTTCCACAAATTTTGCAAGCCAAGTATTAAATAGTTGTTAGCCTGAAATTGGCCATGATGGGAACATTTATACCATGGAAATCAGCAAATGTTACCAGGAGTCCCTCTGCCCCTGCCAGAGAGCTAGCACGATACTTTTCTTCCTGAATACTCCCACAGTTGTGGGTTAATCTACACTTCAAGAGTTTTATTTTAATGACTCTGATAAATTTTGTTCTCTGCTTAGCCTATTGGTATACCAAAATTATTGACTTTCATATTTTGCATAGAATTAACAATTGCCTTGTTGTCAGGTTAATGTCTCCTGAACCTAATGGACAATCTATGAAAAATGAGACAACAAGTAATTATGTGCTTATGAAGTATTCTTGGCAAACAAATGAATCTGAATATATTTAAGCTTCTATACCTAAAAACCAATTTGTGGATAATATGAAGAATAGAAAGCAAGTTAATGACACAACAAGAAAGCAATCAACTAAATCTAGAGTACAGGATATTCTATAGAACCAATATTTCACTTTCCCTAGCAATCAATGGTATATAAATAGGGGAAAGAATGTAGTTAGGAAACTACTGTAGAAAAAAAAAAAAAAAAACAGACTTAAGGGTCATAACCACCAATACCCATTAATGAAGCTTGTTTGAATTCAAACTCAAATCAAAACAAAACAAAAAAGGTATGCTGGAGACAATCTGGAAATTTTGCCCATAGACTGACTGGGTACTATATGCCTTTATGAATTATTGTCATTTTCTGAAGGAGAATATAGTCAATAATATTGTAATAAGTTTGCACAGTGATAGATGACTACCAGACTTACTGTGGTGACCACACTGTAAGGTATATAAATGTCAAATCACTATATTGTACACCTGAAACTAGTATAATATTGTGTATTAACTATACTTAAATAAGAAGAGAAATTGTACTTTGAAAATAAGAAAAGAAGTAGTTATTTTCACCTTTGTTATGTATGATAATGACATAGTAGTTATACTTCAAAGGAGTCCTTATTGTTATAGATGAATAATGAAGTATTTGCAGGTGAGATCATACAATGTTTGTTTTTTTCTTTTTAGAAAGCAGGAAAAAATGTAAGAGGACAGATGAAACAAAAGTAACAAAATTTTGATAATTGTTGAAGATGGATGATGGGTCGACAAGAGTTATTATTCTCTACTTTGTATATGTGAAAATTTTCATAATAAAAATGTTTTAAGTTGCTTCATTTTAAATTTCAATAGTTTTCCTGTACTAAGCCTTGTTAATTTTTAAAAGTGTGCCATCAGATTGGTTAAATATTAATTAACAAATTATTTTTGAAATCCTCAAATATATATCACTTCTCGGCCTTTTGACTAATCAAATGAAATCCTGAAGTATAGTAGATAATCCATAAATAATCTTTTCAGGTCTTCCTCCTGAACCCCACTTCCTTTTCCATCTGGATCAGCAGCTCATGGGGCTTTCTGCATAGCTACTGGTCTGGACTTTCCTTCTCTGCAATCCTACATTGCCTATATCTGGTTTTTTTTTTTTTTTTTTGGATTCTTTTTATCCCTCTTTGTGGACAGATTCCCTATTTTTAGCACAGCACCTGCTCCAGTAGCTTCTTAAGAAAGTTCCTCAAATTTGATCTGGTTTGATACTTTCAGGATTTTGGAGGCATTTCTCCATTTGCTTATACTCTTAGTCTCCTGTAAGAAGCTCAAGGCTATTTTGATTTCTATTTTGACCTTTTTTGGAAGATTTTAGGATTTTCTCTTTATTCCTGTTGTTACAAAATTTCTCATCACATGCTGTAGATTGATCTTTTTCTATTTACTGCACTGGGCCCTTGTGGAAATTTTACTGGTTTGTTTTGTTATAATCTTACATTTTTTCTGGGCTTTTTTTCTATGACTCTATTCATAGACTATTAGACATATTAATCCCAATTTTAGAATTTTACTTGGAGAGATTATGTGTGGAAGGAAATGGAAGTCAGGGCATGTTGAGAAAGATGTCTGACCAACATGCTAGTCTGACCCAGGAGAAGAGTGTGAGAGAAGATTGGACAGATGTGTCCTAGACACTCCTGAAACTTGTGGTTCGGAAAAACCACCAGGGAATTCTTGATCCAAAGTCAGCTGGCAAAGGAGTCCTCTATCTCTTAGAAATGAACTTGCCTGGCCTTATTTCTGCTGCACTCAATCATCAGTAGTAATCTAAACCCAGACATGGATTCAGCACAAACACAGAGATGGATCTCAAAGCAATGGACTCAGTCAATTAACTGTCCTCCCTGGTGGTCTGAGGTGCCAATTTTAAAGTGGGTTTTATTATGTGACATTGAATGCATTAGTTTGTGTACTGTGCCTAGAACAGTGTCAGAAACATTATAAGCACTCAGAGAACATTAATTAAATTGTCGCTGAGTGTCAAGGAGAGACCTGCAAGGATGTATAGTTAGTCAAAGGAATTGTTATAAAGAGTATACTCTAAACTTTGGGATCTATTTGCTTTTACTTTATGCATTATTCTAATAAGCTTGGCTAAGGTGAGTAAAACCCAAAGCCAGGTTAGAAATGGAGAGTAAAAAGAGATCGGAAGTTTATTAGTTTTATAACAATCACAAAGTGGGGAAAGATGCATTTAACAGCAAGAAAAATGACAGAAAAACAATAAAAAGCAAACACAACACAAGCAAGTATTTTCAAGATTTTTAACATTAAGAAAGCCCCAGAAACTTCAATAAGCATAGGTGCTTCATGGTGTTTCATAAATTTTACAGCCAACATTCATAATAATGAGCAATATCAAGAAAATACTGATAACTTTGAGGAGGCTGGAAAGCATGAGATGCATTTAAAAAGATTTCCATCCAGAATAGTTAAAACTACAGAGAAGCTCTACTAGCAAGAATAAATCCTCTGGGAATCTGGACAGCTGATAGTTTTATTGATCTAATTAAATATATTGCTTTTTTTTTCTTGTGTATAATTGCATATTATTTTTTACTACCACTTGATAATGAAAAATCCTTGCCCTTCTCATTTTATGACCTAATTTTATGTTAAGATCCTCACACCTTTGGTGGCATTCGTCATCACTGCCTAGGTTCATTTGCTTTCTAAGCAAACACAAAACCTCTATGATGAATCATGGATACCAGCCAAACTTCCAAGTCATTTAAATTAAGCTCCTGAAATGGTCTTGACCATCCCATGATTGTCACCAAGCGGATTCTTACTACAACAGCACACGTGCCCCAGGCAGTCTGTTTGGACATTGTTTGGCCCTGCTTCCCTGGCAGCTGAATTCAGTCTGACAGCCCTTCCTCATTTCTACCTAGAACTCCTTTTCACATGTTCTTGCTCTTGCATATGAACCAGTGACATGCACAGTGCTTTCACAAACATCCAGCTAACAACAAATTCACTGTCCTGGGATAGGACGTCAACACCTTTGGAGATTACCTAAAGAACTTGATAGCTCATCTCCTAACCTCTCAGGAGCACTGACAGAGCCTGAGAAGTTGCTGTCTAGAACAACAGACTTCAATTGTGAAATTGAGTTGCTTATATCAGGCACAGTGGGACAGGGGCAGCTACTCAAAGAGTGAAACAAAGAATGATGGAAGTGGGGGAGCAAGAGAGTGAGAGAGAGCGGGAGTGCACTGAAAGATATGTACATCGACAATAGGCAGAGAGGAAAAGAGACGATATGCAATGTGCATAGAGCCTCCTGTCTTAGCTCAGGCTGCTATAACAAAAATATGATTAGACTGGGTGTATAAACAACAAAAATTCATTTCTCATGGTTCTTTAGTTTGGGAAGTCCAGATCAAATCCAGATTCAGTGTCTGGTGAGTGCCCATTTCTTCATTCATAGACAACTATCTTCTCACTGTGTCTTCACTTGGGGGAAGGGTTGAGGAAACTATCTGGGGGTCTCTTTATAAAGGTACTAATCCCATTCATGTAGATTCTGCCCTCATGACCGGATCACATCCCAAAGACCTCACTTCCATATACCATCATATCAGGGTTTAGATTTCAACATATGAATCTGGGGTGGCACATTCAGTCTCTAGCATACTGGAATATATTTCAGAGTTAAAAACAAAAGCAGAATCTTCAGTCTTCCTCATTTCCCCATTGATTTGTAAGCTGCTTTGGGGGTAGAGCTCTGTTTACTTTGCAACTATGCTAAGTAAAATTTATGAGAAAAACACGGTTATGCTAAGCAGGTAGTGAGTGCTTAATTCATGTTTGCTAACAAAGAACAACAAACAATAATGTCCTAAAAGAAATCTGTTCTTGACATTGCTAAAAAGAATTAAAATAGCCATTAATTTTGCATAGGTTTAATTTTCCCCAGTTCTTGCTTGTTGCTTTCTTTAAGCCATCTGCTTTTTGGCTTTGGAAAAGTGTTCAACGTGCTATGCTACATTTCATACATCCTGATGGACAGCCAGTTGTTTCAATTGTGTTATCTCTTTTCTCTCTTCTATCATGCAAACATCTAAAATCATTTGTTTTTCTGTATTATTTCCTCCTTCCCTTTTATTCTACATGACATCAGCACATTTTGAAATATATAGATCTATAGGTAAAATAACTAAATTAGCCTAGTGTTTCAGATTGTGACTTTTTTAATCTTCCCTTTTCTATTCCATATTTTCTTTTCTCATCTTCATATATTTTCAAGACACAAAATTAAATTTGAAGCATCTTCTCAGGAATGAGTAAATTCAAAACAATAGTTGAGTGATGATTTTTAGCAACAAAAATTTATCTGACTTTAAAACTATAAATTGTTTTATTTGTCCCTAAAATAAGTTGGTCAAATAAGAAAAAAAAAAGTATTATGAACTTTTGATTTGAGCACGAAAACATGTTGACTAATTTGTATTGATTTTATCTGCCAATCTAGATGCAATCACTCTTTTAAAAGCAGATTCCTAGTATTTGCTTTTCTATAAAATGTCACCAATGCATTAAATACTTTGAAAAGTCTTTGTAAATCAATCTGCACTTATTAGATTTGTTTAAATGATAGCATTAGAATTCCATGCTGAGATTTAATTTGGTTTTTAAACTAATTCCCTACAGAACATTTCCAAAGGCAGAGGGCTAGTTCCCAATTATTTTCATGCCATCATTGCTAAATGTGTTTAATAACTCCCTTATCTACATAGGATTGTGCTTCCTTGCTATTCAAAGAATCAGTTTTCTGTGAAGGGCAGAGGCAATATTTTAGAGAAGGTAATCTTTGTTATATTGTTAGCCATAAATTCTGCCTACATTATGGAGTGACACAGTGAGATCTAATGGTCTAGCTTTGAGTTGCAGTCAGAAAGCCTGGGTTTTAGGCTTCTTTGCCACTTATTAACTGCACTGGCACATGACTTACATTCTTCGGTCAGTTTTCCTATCTACAAAATACAAGTATTTGCTTTTCACACTTAAACATTGTAAAGATAAATTTAGATGAAGAACATTTTTTAAACCATGGAGAAATTATACATTCTGAATACAGTTAAATTGTAAGGAAGTCTATGTACAGGAGAGAGCATTGGGTAAGAGATACTAGTATCATTAGTAAAAAAAAAAAAATGTAATGTAGTAGGCAGAAAAGTGTGGTTTGCAGATAAAGGAGGATATTGGACTATGTCTTCTGGCATTGTTCTTATCTTTTTTGTGTGTTTGTTTTTTGCTATTCTATATTTTCTGTCTCTCCAGTCTACATCTACTCATGCCCTCTATCTGCTAGTTTTATTCCACTCCAGTTCCAAAGCTAATCTTGTCCAAGCCAAACCTCAATTGTAGTGGACTTGAGAACTCAGTGAATAGGCCTAAAACTGTATCCATGCTCCAGTAATGTAAGTGAATTGCCCATGTGGTCTTCAAGCCACTTTACTACCAACCATATTTAGGAGTAATAGAATTACATTATTTCTATCTTGGGTCATCTGGTCCCAAGTATATTTCTTCTCTCCTAAACTTACTCCATTTTTTTCCCCCAATTCCAACACTGATTCAATGCATATATCTGTTCTCTGCCTTAGTCCCTATTCCTTAGTCCTAACTGATCACCTGTTTAAAATCCCAGGTTCCCCAAGAATGGGAGCCATTGGCTTAAATAAATTGCCTTGACAGAAAGTAGGGATGGCTAGGGTGAATATGATTAATTTTGTTTCAAATGTACCAATGCAGACTTTCAATAGAAAATTTCTATTTCTTATTTAGAGTGAAATATCGGGTGGTCAATAAGGTCTAGAAATTTGAAACATTCATTTGGAAGTATTATTTGAAACAATTAGAGTAGATAAGATTTCTCGTGCAGAGTAAAAAGAAAGATGAAATAATGAGAAATCAGACCTGGAGATTATTCAGTTAGAAAATATGAAGAATATCCCATTAGAATCTTCAAGACCCATTCTCTGGGGAAGTCCCTCTTTTAATTCTTTCTAAACGTCTGACTTCTTATCACCATTAACATTTATTAATTGCCAATTTTTAGATTTAGAGTAAAGGATACTGATGATGGCAGAGGAAGGTAATGCAAGTTTTTCAGGGACAAAGAAAATTCCTGGTAGAAGAAAAACTTTGTGTAGGTAAAGAATACAAGAATACAAGAAACTGAGATCCAGAAACTGTGCTTCTTAGACAAATTGTGTTTTAAAAAAATATCTGCATAATGATTACTTGATGATACAGAAAAAACTTTAAAACTATTAGAAATAGCATAATTCTTATATTGGATATCCATAAGTCAGGAATCTTACTCTACAAAGCATTAACCAGTTATAAGAGCATGGGAAAAGGGTTTAATTTATATCAAAGAATAAATCTAATTAATTATAATAAATATAACTAGAGTGTGCTAAATGTAGTTAAAGAAAAAATTTTAAATGTCGATATAGGGTACCAATGGAGACTTAAACATGTATAAAGGCATTTTTTCTTTGGTCTTGGGTAGAGATATGTGATACTAAGAAAAATGCAATTCTCTTTATCTTAATTTATAATATCACCACAAACCCAGCAAAATACATAAAAAATTTGAGGGGTGACTAAAAAAGCTAAATCTAAGTTTAAATAATACACTAGAAAATACGAAAATATAAAATTATTGACTAGCCCTACCAAAACAACATGGGTCTTACATGAGAAAAGACAAAATAATAAATGAAAAACAACAGTTTTTTTTTTTTAAGAACTTGGTCCAAATACAAATATGAATTGAACATGCAATAAAGGTGGCATTACATATCAGTGGATAAAAATTAATAATTTGGAAAAATACTGTGGCTATCTGGAAACATGCACAGTTGGATTTTTAACCTACTCCTTACACCAAAATAAATTCTAAATGAATCAAAGATTTAACTATTATTAAAATCATTATATAAAAAAGTAGAATTTCTTTATACATTTAGCATTGGAAAGTTCTTTCTAAATATAACTACAAACTCTGAAGCCAAAAAAAAAGAAAATTCAGCCAAAAATTTAAAAAATCCTATATGGCTCAAAATACCAAGAAAGTTTTTTAAATAAAAGATTATGACAAAATACTTGTTATACATTAAAAGATAATTTCCCTAAATGTGAAAGTAGTCTTTATAAATCAGTAACAAAATACTACCAAGTAGAAAAATGGACAAAGTCCAAATTTAAAAATTTAAATGAATCTAACAAAAAAAGATGTTTTTCTTTACCCATAATGTAAGAAATACACATTCCAGCTATAGGATATACCACTTTTCATCTATTTGGATAGGCAAAGGTACAAAGAAATAGGCACTCATACACTGCCGTAGGATTATATATTAATAAAAATTTTTATGAAGTGCTATTTATGAAGTGCAATATCTGTTAATAATAAAATTCATATGTGAATATTTAAAAGAATATTTACTGTCGTGTGTATGTAATCCAAAAGAATGAGAAAAAATGTAAATATCCATTTACAAGAGAATGGTTAGGTAAATTGTGGTACATCCATGGAATGAAATAATAAGAAGCAGTTAAAAATAATGAGAGTTCTACATTTACTGATCCTGATATGGAATGATCGTGAAGGTATGTTAAGTGGAAAAAGCAACAGCATCTTTTGGAAGCCATTACATCTGCATTTACATAATGATTTATATGGTTTTATGTACATTGATTGTGTTTGAATGTATTCACAAGTAACTGGTAAAAGCACGTGTTTTTTTTTTTTTACTCTTAATTATGTAAGAATAATTAATGGCCAAAGACAAGCGCTGGGTGAAGACTTTACCATATTCCACTTCACATGTTCTGAATTTTATACTATGTGCATGTATATAAAATTAAAAATATATAATTCCACAAGCAAATATTAAATGTTTATTGTTTAGGTCCAAAGTTATAGACATTACTAAACAAACAAACAAACAAACAAAATAATCAGTTCTCAAGAAAAATGTAAAAACACAATTTTTTATATATGTATAAATGTAAAAACACAATTCTTACATATGTGTAATATGTGTTCACATTATACTTAGATTTGTTCTTCCACTATAACTCAAAATTAAAATTATCATATAAACTATAGCTCAAAATTTTTTTAGGATCTGTATTTTCTGCTTTACTAAGTATTGCCTGTACAGGAGAAAGGGCATGTCTGTCTCTTCAACACGTTTCAAGAAGAGGTGATTCTGTAGTCCTTTACATATTGATTTTGAAAACCACTGTTTTCCAGTTTTTACAGTCTTTTAAGTGAAAACAAAATTTAAGCCTAAATGACACTTCCATCTTTCTTAGTATCTCACATAAAAATTAGAGAACTCTAGAAATAAGTTCTGAAAGAACAAGATGTGATAGAGAATAGGACTGGGAAACATGTAAATTGTAAATCACTCTGCATTTCTAAAGTATACAATAACAAGTACAAGGGGAATATTTTTTTGAACAGAATCTTCCTTTTTCTTATTAGCATTTTAAAAAAGAAAATGTCTTTTCTGACTTTCAGTTTTGAGAAGTACTTTCATTTCTCTTCTAAAGGGAGATTCTGTCCTGTATCTGCAGTTCCTTTATTTAAAGTGTTCTGGAAAAGGAGATTATCTTCTTTAAGCAAAGCTTCTAAATAACTGTCAATCCGCTCCAAGTCTCCTGCTGGACCACCCTGGAAAAGAGAAGCAACAATCATAGCAGAGAAAGAAGCTACAGGGTTTATTCTTGTAATCAGTGTGACCTCTGAACAGTATTCTTTATAATTCATATGGCAACACAACCCATCTTGCATATGAATAATGCTTTTAGCCTTTCAAAATGTTTTCATATTTAATCTCATTTTATGCTCACAAGTGGTTAGAAACTTGGATCATTTTTTTTTCTTAGTGGACATTAAACTGTTTTTTTCCCCTTATATTTAATTACTTGTCATATTCCTAAAGCACCCTATACCCCCATCTCATCCTTCTTTGTTATACGCTCTCATCTCCCATTAAAAATTCCTAAATATCTAGCCTCACAAGCAAAACAGATGAGTAGGAAAATTCTGACTTCCCTGTTTCTCCTTCTCTCCTCTGAGGCAGCATCTTTTCCCATAGCCCTTGGCTTGCTGCCTCATCTTTTCCTTTTTCTCTCTTTCCCACTGAGATCTGAGCTCCATGCTCTCCTTCCTTGGGCTCCTAATCCATAAACAGCAGGACAAATGCTCCTTTACTGACCTGGATCTCACTTCCCTCAGGCCCAAGAGATCAATTCATTCTCCAACCAAGCTGATAGATAAGAGAATTTTTAGGAAGGACCTTTAAGAAACAATCCCAATTATATTGTTATCCCTAATAAGTATCTGGCACTACCAACCTAGTTTCTCTATCCCTTATCTGATTTCATTGAATGTGCTTTTGCTTTGCTCCCTCTGCTCTACATTTGCTCTGTCCTCTAATGTGTATTGAGGCCCAGCCGTGTGAATGGGACTCCCATCCTTTGGGCAGGTTACCACGATATTGATAGTCACCTAAATTTCCAAATATTCACTGATCCTGAGGCTTACCCTGTATGACCTTTACTGAAGCTGACATGCCTTGGTCTGTTTGGCATAGTCTAATCCTTTGGTGACTGCTCTCCATGGTGGACTAGACTTTTTCCTAGGACTTCAGGTGGCTTCTGTCCCTAGCTTCTTTATGTGACTGCCCCTACTTCATCTGCTTCGGGTTTACCTCATCTCACGTCTCTGCTCTGTTACACTGCAGTTGCTCTGGAGACCAGAGATAGTGGAAATGGACATTTCAAGATTGGGATGAGGGTAAACATATTTGGGTAGGAGTTGTCTGAATACCTCCCCAATGATACTAGATACGCAGCAGGTTAAAATCCTTCACTCCTTACCAAACTTTGTGAATGTAGCAAATTAAATTGGTATAATTACCCTTTTGTGGGGGAGAGCCCAGGGGTTTGGCATAGAAGGTAAAGCAAATTGTCATTTTGCCTTTTTTTTTTTCTAGCTAAACAGAGATTTGATATTCTGAGCCAACAATTCTTATGAACTTTTCTGAGAGGGAGTGGTATTCAATTTCTAGGATATAGAATTTTTTTGGTGTTTCTATTTTTTCTTGTTAGTGAAACAACAATTATCACCAAACTTTACCATGTGCCAAGGTTTGTACCAGACTTTTTACACATAAAAATGTTTCCCATCCTTTGCAGCCCCAAGAGCCAAACGAGGCTCCACTCAAGTTCTATTCTTCCAGCAATAAATAAACTCAAGTAATAGGCTTGGTTGGTACTGTTGAAAGAAGCACAAATATAATTACATTCTGTGAAAACAGCATTAACTGTATTTTTTTATTTTAATAATGAAACATTTTAACCTTGCCTAGACCACCTAAGACGGGGGAGGGACCTTCTCTTGGCTGTATACTTTAATTAAGCAAAATTATTTTCTGCATTTTATTTTGTATTTAATATAAAATAAATCCTCGAGAATACCAAAAGATGTATATATATATTTTTTTTGAAAAAATAATAGACTCCCACATTGAAATGCTCACAGCCAGAACTGAAACACAGGCAGTCTGGCTTCAAAGTCCATGCTCATCATGTGCTACACTGATGTGCAGTTCCCTGTCTCTCCCAAGGCTCCTTCAGCAAGGCAGTCCTCCAGCCCTCCAGTCAGGGGTTTCTATCAGGGACTCAGCTCCTGCATAGCTAGCTCATGAAGGCCCTGTCTCCTGTTCCAGACTCAGGGCCGATTCTGAGGAAAATGTCATGTGCTTCCTAGGCTCACTGTTTATTTCTCAATTTATTCCTGGCATCTACAGAAAGACATTTCAACTTTGGCTATGTATTTTTTTTTAATTTTAATGTATTTTATCTAACATTTCTATATGATATAATAGAAGACTGACCTTTCCTCATGAGCTCATCTGTCATAAAAACCCCAATTTTTTAAACATTAAAATATACAAACAAGATGAACAATAATCCATACTTATACAATGTTTCCTGATGTCTCCAATCTCACTTCTAAAATTAGAGAGGTCGATTTTTGTTTATGTATCTTTAGAATAAAAATAAATTAACATATTTTGCTATCTGAAAAAAATTAGAAAAAATTTTCTACTGGAAACATACTATTAAGGAGACACTGAAGTTAGTAATCAAACCATACCAGTAGCACAAGCAAAGATTCTGATTATTTAAAAGAAAAAAAATAGATTTTTAAAAATTATTCTAAATATACTTTCAAAGTTCAATTATTTATGATTTCAATATTCTTATAGAAAGAGTAAGGTCTAGGTTAAGTGACTTGTCCAAGGTCAATAAAAGAATGATGGTGTTAGGGGAGGAAGCTAGCTAAGTGCTCTTTCCACAAAGTATATTTCTACTACTCAAAATTTCATCTCTTACCAGCTGAAATTTCTGCAACAATGCTGCCAGTTTTACACGAAGATTATGCAATTTATCTTCAGTAATTTTTCTCTTTTTTTCACGTTGCACCAGAGATATTTCATTAATCACTCCTCTTCTATTAGCATCATCGATAACAGACTGAATCTTTCTCTTTAGTTTTTTTTCATATTGAACCATGTAAACATTCTGGATCTGGGAATGTTTTTAAAAACAATTTTAGTATATTTTTAAATTTTACTTTTCCCCATAATATCAGGAAACAATTTTGTATTTCAATTATGCACATACCTACCAAGTGTCAACTCCATATATATATGAATAATCTAAATTTAAGACATGTTGATACCTTTAGGGAACTTACAATCTGATGGAAGAGGAAAAGAGAGGAGAAAAAATGTACAATATTCCAGTAACTATAATATAAGGACGAGAGGGTTGCACTGATACATTTCTTTGCTTTGAAATGAATGAAGGAGCCCAGTAATAGTTGAATTTTTTCTCCCACCAATGATACTACATTATTCAAGGCACTGAAGGGGCAGGTACCTGTAACCCTCTCTCTACAGAACCAGTTAACTTACAGACAATGACAGAATAGCCAGCCATTCAGGGCATTTGTTGCAGATAATGTCATGTTATTTATAACTCAAGTCTATGGCATCTGAAAAGCACAGATGCGACAGTAAAAGGAATTCTTGTTCTGTCTCTCTTAGATTTCTTTCCCTGATGTAAAGAATACAATCATATCCTTACGCATATGACTCTCACTAATTCAAGAACTTAGTTGTTTGACAAGAACTCATGTTGTGCTTGAGGCACTCACAAAGTAGAAAGAGGTAATAAAGAGGCCAAACACTTTGATTTCAGAATGACATTAATTACTTATATCAGCATTTTGAGAGGGCCAGGGACTATTCTGAGAAAAGAGATACAGGGCAAATTCTGTTTTCATAAACATTTGAATGTTTCTGTAATAAGGAGGTTTCTGTGTTCAAATATGATTGGGTTGCCAGGAAAATTTTAAGGTAGCCTCATTTGTCTTCTGGGTCTACTCTCCCTCCTTCTCCCTCCTCAACACTTCACTGACACGTACAGGTCCTTCCCCAGACATTGTTCACATAGCCCAAATGTAAATGTTATATCTTATGGGAAAAAGTGCATTGTGCCCCCAAGTAAGGCACAAATATTATGAGAGTTGAGAGAAGGGTGCAAATTCTCCATTAAATTAAGAGCATGAAATTCTTTACTTAAGTACTTGCCTTGAATTTATGTCAGTAACTCATGCCCTAATTACTGATGCTTTTTATGTGCTATTAATTGAAATGAATATTTGGGAGAGGAGCCTAAATAGCACTTTATAGGGCAATTACCAGTCTTATCTGTGTGTTCTTACACACACACATGCATGCACACACACACACAATGAAGTCAAAGGCAAGACTTACTTGTGAGGTTTTTAGATTGCCATACAAAGAAATTTTAGATTTTTAGAATCTTAAACTTCCTGGAAGCTTGTATGAGACACTAGAAATTACATTCTGAAAACCTTGACCTAGCTCTGTCAATTTTTACTTTGTTTCCTGAGTTCTGAGCCTTATTCTTCCAGAAATATACCAATCTCATTCCTGCCACAGGCCCTTTGTCTCTGCTATTTTCTCTGTTTGGTAAGTTTGACCCCAGGTACACACAAGGCTCACTCCTTAACCAAGAATTGCTTAAAATATGGCTCAGCTATTCCATGCTCACCTGAAATAGCTTCCCCTTCCATAATACACACCATCACTGTATCCTTCTGCACAGTTATTTTATGGCATGTAGCATTATATGCTTATTTATGTGGTTAGTATCTATGATTATGTGACTACATTATGTTTTGTTTATGTATTTGTTATTGTTTTCTTTAGAATGTAACCTCAATGTAAAAATAATTGCTTTAATTCACCCCTTTATTTCCAAAGCCTGCCATATGATGAGCACTAAACAGTGGGGAATTAGGAGAGCAGATGTGTGGTAATCACAGCAAGGAGATTTCAGATATGTGGACAATTCCTTCCCTGAGTTACAGGCTATATTCTGAGATCTTGGAGGGGAATCTATTTTTGAACATTCTCAATTCAACCTACAAGAAGTTGATGACTTACAACTAGAGCAACAACTATCTCCTCCAGAAGCTTCACAGATACTTCCTGTGGAGGCTTTGGTCAAACCCAGGGGCAGCTCCCATGGCCTATAGGTGATGTAGGGTAAATAATTCAAGTCAGGCGTAAGAAGGACAGGGTTATAGATAGACCCGATGTCACCAGCCACTTATAATTCATAGTTTTCAGAACTCGAGAATTTTACATCCTGAACAATAGCCAGAAAATACTGTACACACACACACAAACACACACACAAACAAACCAAATAAAATTAAGATACAACATTATTTAGAAAAACAATATTATTCATCAGCAATAAAAAGGAACACACTATCGATATTATACTTGAATGGGTCTGAAGGGCATTATGCTGAATAAGTCAAGCCAATCATAAAGCGACAATACTATATTTTTATATATTTATAACATTCCTAAAATGAGAAAACTATAGAGCTGGAGAAGAGGTGAGTGGTTGCCAGGGGTTAGAGGTATTTGTGTGTTGAAGGTGGAGGTATAACTATAAAGGGAAAGTACAGGGAGATCTTTGTGGTAATGAGGGTTCTGGATCTTGATTTTGATAATGGTTGCACAAATCTACACATGTGATAAAATGAGACACACATTTTACCAATTTTTGTGTTCTGGTTTTGATATGGTACTATAATTATATAATTTTATAAAATGTAAACATTAGGGAAAATTGTGTGAAGGGTACATGGGACCTCCACTATTTTTTAAATTTCTGTGTATCTATAATCATTTCAAAAGAAAAAGTTCAAAAGACATTTTTAATACAGTACATTAAGAATGTTTATACAACACACTACATTTAAAGCTATATTCATA
Source organism: Cynopterus sphinx (assembly GCA_030015415.1). Classification (NCBI taxonomy): domain Eukaryota; kingdom Metazoa; phylum Chordata; class Mammalia; order Chiroptera; family Pteropodidae; genus Cynopterus; species Cynopterus sphinx. Next base: position 63,610,594 of record CM057380.1, on the reverse strand, counting down.
TATTGTAATCAGCAAATTATATTTTCTTCAAACATTACCAGCCTGCTTCCTGATTTATTCTTCTGCCTTTCCCAAACTAATATATTCAGGAGATTTCCATGAAAAGTAGTAATTTTGACTTTTAAAGCTCAATATAAAAAGACTACTAGTTGTATTAATATTTTAATTAACATGAGTAGAGAATTGTAACAAGATGAGAGGCTTAGTTCTGCTGGATAAACTTACTCTTGCAGAGGTATTTGTGGCAGATCAAAAATGGAATTCTTCACAAACTACATTAATTCAGAACAGAATTATTATTTGAAAAAAAAATATTCCACTGAGATTTTAATTTTCTGCCTTGAATTTAAAAAGTCAGAGTTCTAGCATCTCTGGAGTTTCAGAACCTAACAAGTTTGCATAAAGTAATTTAGGTCTACAAGATCTATAGATTTTGTACCTTACAGGGATATACATGTGAGTATTTAAGTGGGGCAGGCTCTACAGAAGAAACAATAAACTTTGATTCAACACATAAATAGTAAGGTGCATTCAAAGGTATTGATCAAATGCCACCAGGATACAGAGAGGACTGTTAGCATCAAAGATTCTATAATTTAGAAAATAAAATACAAAAAGCTAATATGATACAAGTCAGAAAATGTAATTAATGATAAAATTTAAGTTTCCAGGTTCTCTCAGAACACAGGAAGTCAATATTAATTTTTCTTAGGCTGAGGATAGTTTCATGTAGCATGGATCAGGTTCTATCTACATGGGGTTAGGTAGGATTTCAACAGGCCCACTGTGGACTGGGATGGCAGACAGAAATATTCTAGGAGACCATGTAAGGAAAGGCTCAGAGGCAGGCTGATCTAGTGGGTTGGAGCAATGCCAGTTTGGGTGAACCAGATGGTTTGGGCAAGGAAAGAATAAAAGATGGTAGTTGAGGTCAGGTTGCACAGGACCACCAATGTTGTCATGAATCACTGACTACTCCAACGGTACTTATGAAAAGCATTGATGTGGTCAGGGCGAGGTCCTGTTGAGCATCCTCCTGTGGTTCTCATTATTAAAAGTACACACTTTAAAGCAAGTTTCATAGATTTGTCTTCTACATGGATTTTGAGAAATTATTTGAATGGTTTTTATTACCACACCTATCAAAATCTACCAATCATTAATAAAGTCCTTAAGACTAAACAGTCTCATATTAGGAGAGTCATAATTCCAACTGTTCTGTGTTTTGTTTGCAATATATCAGTTTCAACAGGAACTCATGGTCTCCTGACTGTTTATCTTGCTTTGATTCTTTGAATATCACTTGCCCTGAACATTAAGGAGATTCTATCACCTATGCTAACACAAATCACCTTGAACAAACACTTATTCAGTCTGGACTCTGAGACCCAATGACCTGGCTCCATTACTGATAGGGTAGTCACAGAAAAATTAACAATTAGAAAAAGACATGAAGAACATATATAAGCTTGGTTAAACTGAGATGTATAATAATCTAATTATTGGCAAATTTCCAAATTTTTTTTAGTGCAAGTATTTAAATTGGAATTCCCTAACCAGTAGATGAAGGTCTGTGGGAAGATCCAGGAGCCTTACTGGTAATTCTTCAAGCAGGTTGCCACAGACTTACCATTGGGACCATTCCTGATGGAACACTAAAGAACCTGCCTACTCCATGCACCTCCACCCCTGATATTTCACTATCAGTATTTCCCCGATGTAAATCTCATCATGTAGTATAAAGGTATTTAGTAATTAAACAATAACTATCTTATACCAACAGGCTCAAAAGCTGTAATATACATATTGCAAGTAATATGCACGAACTCTCACAAGGATGAAGAATTACCATCTGGATAAGAATAAGATGTAAGAAAGTAGTGTAGTGAAAACAGCTTTGGAGTGGGACAAGTCTGGTTTCCAATCTTGAATTTACTACTTACTTGCAAAGATGACACTGGAATGTTATCTTTCTGACTCTCCATTTCTTCATTACAAACATGGAGCCATGGAACATCCCTCTTAAAATTGTTGTGAGAGTAAATGAGGTAACATATATAGAAGGCCTAGTTCAGTGCCTGGTTCTAGTAGCTCTTGATCATCACAGTTTTACATTAATTGATGATAATATTAGCACTAAAATAGGGTCAAAAATAAATTGAAAGAGAACTTTGTCTTCTATTCTAGTTTGTAAATGTTGACTTGAAGCTGAAAATGTTCAATTATTGCTTTTGCAACAGGATACTTTTGAGAAAATAAACTCACTTTTCAGCTGAACAATCATGGCAAACTAAGAACTCCAATATTCCTTCATTTCCAGCTGCTTATCACAGTCTAATAGGCACTCGATCAGAAACATCAGAGACAAATATATCAACATGGGTGTTAGAGTTAGATATACCCTAAAATTCAAATACTTTGTGATATAGCCTTTCTTTGAAGAATTCTGGTTTCAGTTCTAATTTTCGTTTCAAGTTTAACTAGTTTTATGTCTCTGGGAATTTACTTGACAATTTCATTTCATTTATAAAAACTAGATTATTCAAATATATTCAATTTCTTACAAAAGAGATGAGGCAATACCTCTGCTTATAGTTGTGATTTGCACAAATACAGGGGGCAACATTCAACACCTGGTCCTAATAGATTTGCATGTTATTATGATAGTTTTCCAGAAGATGGCTGTAAGCATTGTTAAAAAATAAAATTTAACTGGTAAATTTAGACCAGCTTGCTTTATTAAGCCACTCACAAATCAAGCAGCATTCCATCTAGCAACTAGAAGGGATCTCTGAGGAGTTGAACAAAATGAATGGTTTTTATAGAAAAAAGGGTGGGGCAAGGAAGCTATTAACAAAAGAAAAGAAAAAATTATTTCTAGACCAGGACATCTTTGGCTGTGTGGGTGGGTGAGTGAAGAGAATGGCAAGGGTTTTTATCATGAAAATTACCTCTTCTTTCTATGGGGAATGAAGCGGGCATGACAGATTACCTCAGTGGCATTGACCACAATATTCCAGATTTGTTGATTAAAAATATATTTCTGGGAAAAGGTTGAAACAGCAATTAGGTCAGGTATTAAATTTAAGTTTGGTATCATGGGCTTTAACAAAAGTTATTTTGAGGTTGCGGTTTTCCTCTTTAACATAAGCAAATGAGAGAAGATGCTAGTATATGTGTTAGTTATACAGCAGGTGAACCTGTTTGAGCACACACAAGTAAAAAAATTTCAGTGGAGCACTAACATCTCAAAATTGATACTGGTGCCATGAAAAGTTCTAGATTTTTGTGGCCTCTATGATGAATCTGGGAACCTCAGTGGCCATTCTGGCTCCAATCTTAATCCTCTATGTTTCCTTGGCCAAATTTCACATCTTGGAGTCTTATTCCCTTTAGGATTTTTTGAGATATTTCTCCAGTAGAACTGAAAAACTCTATGAATTCTTTTTTCCCTCCTTAGGAAATCTTTAAAAACAGATACATGGTATTATTATTTGAAAACTATAAAAAACAAAAACAACTATATGAAGGGGGAGGGGGTGGTTTTAATGAAATACACCAAAATAGTAATAGCAGTGATCTTAAAATGGTTTGGGACTATGGATGATTTTTTAAAAAAATTTATTTTATCTTATTTTATTGGCATTAATTATTTCTATAATACTTTTATACCAGAAAAACCATAAACTTTAAAAAGCGTTCATAGAATACTAAAAAAAAAAAAATCCAGATATATAAACTTGTCCTCAAATAGCACTGCTTCATTTAACATCATTTCTTTATAACATTAATGCGATGCCTTAGCAAATTAACTATTGTTTATATCAATAGCCTATGGTAAAAATTAGTTTCGTTACATGTTGTTTCACTTAAAGTCACAGAATCTATCACCAACATTAAAAGAAGACCTACTATAATTAAACACTTACTTTAATTAAAATCTACAAATGATTTCTGGTGTCTTGAGAATTCACTGAATCTGTTTCTTAATGACTCCAAATGTCATGTTTCCTATACAAATAATAGTCCTACTCCAAGTGTTTCATAAGCTTTATGATGTGGAAACATGTACATTTTAAATTCAAAAAGATGTTGCTTTGTGACATCTGAAATGCTACACATTATTCTAAATCTTGATAAGTGGATGCAAATTATATTTCCTTCCAAATCTAATATTTGAAAATGTATATTATTTCTCTTTTGGAATACAGGATCATCTAGAATATAAATGACCACATTGAAAGGAAGCTTACCTGGTAGAAAAACATTTTCAACTTTCTGTTTGTCTGTTCTGGGCATTGTTCAAGCTGTTTTCAAAAATAATAATAAAACAGGATATTAACTTTTAGAGAATCAGCTGTCTACACAGAGTTATAACATGCAATATCTAGTGTAAAAGAAGTATCAAAGCCTAGAACTGGCCAACGCTGATACTGTGGGTCTTTGAAGCCTGGGTCTAATTAAACTAATTAACTAAGGTATATAATTAGGCAGTTTACATAATTAATACAGCATGGTTTAAAAAATAGTAAATGAAAAAAAATCAGGTGAAGAAAAAGTAAAGTATAAATAATAAATATTCAAAAGGATGTCAAAAGAGGTAGTTAGGGGTTAAGATTTCTTAGATGGAAACACCACAGAAATAGACTGCGAGTCACTGGCATATGGGATAACATTTGAATCCACAGACTAGTTGAGGTCACCTAGAAACAGCATTTAATAGAGAGAAGAAAGTGGTCCAGGAACGAGTCCTCAGACATGCCAACATTTAGGAACCAAGTAGAGAAGGAGTTGCCAGCAAAGATGGAAGGAAGCAAGAAAATAAGTTTATTGTCATGGAAGCTATTCAAGGGAAGTGCTTAAAGGATGAGAAAGTGACCAAGTCGAAGGCCTCTGAGAGGTCAGGTAAGTGACTACTGACTGCATTGGTCAGCACAGCAGTCACTGGTGACCTGACAAGACAGTCACAGTGAAGTAGTGAAGTCAGAAACCTAATGGGAGAGGGCGAGTTGAGAGTAGAAGGTGAAGAAATAATGACTGTAGATTAGAAAATTAAGGATTTCACACCCAGGATCAGATTAAAAAAATACAGCACCACAGCCAAATTAATAATTTGGCGCTCTTTTCACTGATAGCCTTTCCATGTGTACTCTCATCCTTTCACAAAAAACACTGAGCATAAAGGCAGGGAAGGAGCCCTCCCACCCTCCTACATTGACCAGGCTCTTCTCCTCCACTCCTGTGAGTAGTTCTGGGGGCCTCAGGCCTGCACACCTCACTGCTGACTCAGTGGCTTGGGAACCACCAATTGTGAGCCAGTGTGAGGCTCCCCAAGTAGATGGTCAAAGTTTTTCTTCCAATCATATAAAGTACTGTCCCTGAGAAGAGAGTTGGTAAATTTTCTTCATCTTTCACTGTGATGTCTTAGTGATTCTACTAAGACTAGTAATATGGCTAACTCACCTCAGCTCCTCACAAAAGTGCCTGAAGAAACATATCTAAGAGACAGAGAGTCTATTTTTGGTGCGAGGGAGGGGACGTCAGGAATGATGTCCCACTTCTTTTTGTCTCTGCTACCGACTGTTCTCAGTCTGTAAGTTCTTCTCAAAGTTTATTTAACCTTTGACCACACTAGTCTTAAATATAGCTTTAATTCTTTCATCCTTTTTGTATAAAAATTCTCATCTTCATTCACTTAAGCCATAATAGGTCCTCTTACTGGTAGTACTTTACATTTTCTTCACTGAAGATTAAATTCAGGCTCTTTCGTCATTTCCTCAGAATTCAAAAAAAAAAAAAAAAAACCAGCTTACCTCAGAACTTGATATAAGTTCCTCCACAGATGTGTAGCTAAACTCTGATGACAGCTGATACTCAGGAAAGAAATACAGGAGAATCTCCCTGGGAATATAAGTACAACAGAAATGGGAATATCCCGGGAAAAGAGACGCAGCACTAACCTGCCAGAACTGACTGACTCCTGGTGTTAAACATCTTGGCAAAGATGAACATTCATGCCCACTAAACTGTTTTTACCACTGGCTTTAAAGTGTTCTTCAAAAAGCACAGAATGGCTATAATGAATGGCAACAGGAGGAATTTTTTTGATGATGGAACTGTTCTGTATCCTAACTGCATCAATGCTGATAGCCTAGTTGTGATATTGCTCTATAGTTTTGCAAGATGTTACCATTGGGAGAACTCTCTCTGTATTATTTCTTACAACTGCATGTGAATCTGTACTTATCTTAAAATTAAAAGAGAAAAAGAAGGAAGGAAGGAAGGAAGGAAGGAAGGAAGGAAGGAAGGAAGGAAGGAAAAAAAAGAAGGGAGAGAAAGAGGATTCACGATGTCCACTCATAACCAAGAAGTTCAGGAAAACCCTGCACCTTTCTGAGTCTTCCCCTCCACAGAGAAATGTGCAAAACTCCTGGAGGGAAACAGGCTGATTTGGGGCTTACTGACTTTTTTTCCTGAGAAAACCAAAGAATTTAACTCTCCAGGGTAACTTCTTTCATCTGACCCTCCAGGACTGCTCTTAGAAATCATACATAGGCCCTGTTCTTTTGAAACAGTGATGGCCACTGTTCTAACAGATGCTTCATTTTGCCAAAAGGCAGTAGTAGCACCGCACTCTTCTAGTGAGACAGCTATTCTAGGATTAATCACCTAGAAGACACATATTTAGTTCCTGGGAAAATATAAAATCTAGACATTTATCGCTACCACATCTTAAAAGTATAAAGAGTATTTTTACGTTGAAGTGCTCCAAGGACTTCATATATATTATCCATGGGATTAACAAAACTTTTCAACTGCAAAATAATATGGAATGCAAAAGATAAAACAACTGCTTCTTATATAATTTATATTCCTAGTATTTTTAGCATATTTGTGTTAATATTCATTTATTATAGTTTAAAGGAGATTCAATCCAAAAAGTTAAAAATCCTCAGTATTGCGCAATACCAAATAAAACACTAGCGCGCACACGACCACTTGGAATTATTTGTCTGGCTAGTAACAAGATAAGTGGGGTGGAGGCAGAGTAAAAAGGGGCCTCCAGGTACTTGAGATGAGCAGAAATCAGATGGCAGAGAAAACAAAGCTCACCTGGAGTCCCTGGGAAAGGGGACCCATGGTTAACTTTATGGCTGGTTTGGTGGAACAGAGGCTTGGGAGGTCTTTTATGCAAACCACTCCTCTCTTGCTAAATACAGCCCTGCTGCCTCCAATACAGGGTTGAAAATTCTTCTGAGCATTTGCATGGTGGGTATAAATTCCATTAGGTTTAGATTTAGAGCTTATTTGCAATCTTCTAAGGAGGTACTTCTAGAAAAACATGCTAAGATGAGAATGGGAATGCAGTGCCCTGGGTACTGAGAGAAGGGGCCCTAACATATATTTGGGGAGCCCCAAAGCAGAGGAGTTAACCAGCTGTGAATAGGAGGAGATGGGGCATGTGCAGGAAGTATTCCAGTCCAACTGTACTGTATGTTGGGAAACTCAATATTTTCTGAAAGTATTGAACCCCCTGGTTGGATTCAACCACATTTTATAAAGTGTTAAATAGTGCTAAGAGTTGCTACCTGCTTTATATATGTAACTTCATGTAATTTTTATAGAAACTCTTTGATTTAGGACTTATTCCTATTTTGAATCTCTCTGGCTTCCTGATTATCGAGGATCCCTGTGCACATCCCCTTTCCCCCACCAGGCTCAAGCAGGTTGCCTGTGCTTTCCTTCATCTCTCCCTCCAGGTATTTAAGCCTTTTTGCTTTCTCCCACATAGAGCTGCTGCTAAAGAGTTTTTCCCCAGAGGAGTCTATCCCATAAGACTGACTAGAAAGGAAGGCAAGTTATCCAGTTCCTGTGGTCTCCAGGCACAAAAACACAGACCTTTTCCTTTTTCTTTTCCCAAAAAATTAAATCAGGAAAAACTATTAGATAATTTTTTTTTTAAGGCTATAAGATGCCACAAATTACAAATGTAGGGTCTGAATTTAGATGTTTAAGAATTCTTTAAAAACGCCTTCATTTATTATTCCTTCATTTATTGATTGTCTCAAGTCATTTTCTTTGATGGTATTCTTCAATGGTACCTTCTTTTGTTCCTGGGGCTATCTCTGATCAAATTTCTCTCCACCCTCATAGTTCAGATTTCCTTTAGAACAGACAAAGTGATCCTCTAATCCATGAAAGGTCTTTCAAGGAGGCATGCTAGGAGGTGCTCAGTGCAAAACTATAGGCATAAACTGGTATCCACTTAATCAAATGGATACTGTGCATTTAGGTATCTCAGGAACCAAGTACTGCCATTTCAATGAGACTCCTGTCCCACCACAAACAGCCCTTCTTCCCTAGGAATATTTACTCACAAGTCTATTCCTAGACTTGATAATAAAATCAGGAATTTGTCTTTGTTTAACACTGCCTCTCTTCTCAAGAATTCAAAAACCTAAAGAAACAAATACCTAAAAGGTCTTCCAGACCTATTACTTGCACCCAGGACCATAGAAAGTCTTTGGTGATGATGCCGCCTCTCAGTTGAATTCCTATAGAATCCATATCCACAACTGCAAGTTTGAATTGAAAGTCTTTGTATAGTTCTTTGTATAGTCTTTATATAGGTGAGCTAAAACGCTAAATCAGCTGTCTCTCTATGTGATGTCCAGGCTTTGAAAAATTTCATCTAAGGGTCATTTCCTTCTTACTCCTTAATCACATTATTTTCTCAACAGAGTAATTTTTCCTTAAGAAAAATCTCTTACTTCCATTAACACAACTCCACTCTTTCTAGACATCAGCAGGGATACAGAAAGGTTCCCGGTCATCCAGTTGTTCTTTTTAAACACTAACTCAGTTAACCAGCTGAGTCTTAGCTAAGGAAAAGAGCAAGCCGCTTACTTAAGATAGACTGAAACTCTCAGGAAAAAGAAAGACTAGATTGACATAGAAATCCTGGCTCCACTTTTTAAAATCAGGAATCAACTCATGGTTTTCTATCGACCTCAACTGCTAATGTATTTGATTTTATGGACTCTTCTTTTGCTTCAGTAACTGGCAGCAACTAGAAAAAATGACTTTCTTTTTAAAACTTATTTTAAAATTTAAGATAACACAGAGCATGTTTGTGTTTTTTGTAGAATTGAAATAAATGAATTCTGCCTTATTCTCAAGTTTTTTTATACAATCATAAGTCAAAACAATATCTTACAGGGTTAGTAGTTAAGATCAAGATCTATAAGACCAGACTGCCAAGATTTAAATTCCAGCTCTACCACCCAAGAGTTACGTTTATGCTGGGCAAACTACTAAACCCCCATCTGTAAAATGGGGATAGTATAAGTATCTATTCGTAGGGACATTGTAAGGTTTAAGTGAGTTAATATATATAAAGTCATTAGAATAGTGACTGGCACACAGTAAATGTCTAATAAATATTTACTATTATTATTATTATTATTAAATGTGATTTGACATTTGATACTACTTCAAAATTTAGGACCATCTGATAAAATTTAATAGTCTGGATCTCAGTTTAGCTTATTTACCTCTAACTTAACACAACTCAGTCATACCCTATTATTTGAAAATATTTTAACATCCAGGAATAAATAATATTCACTGCTTTTTTATAATAATCTTTTTCAATTTAATTTAAAGTATTCGAATAAATAATATTCACTGCTTTTTTACAATAATATTTTTCAATTTAATTTAAAGTATTCTTTGAATATCTACTAATATATGTTAAACACGATGTGGAAAATCTAATCTGTTTTCAAAAAGTTACTCTATTTAGGGATTAAATAAACTAATACATTAAAAACAAAAAATAAGACAGAAAAATGCTAAACTGAGCATAATTTTTTATTAACTTATTCCATTAACATGAATTAAACCAAGGTGGCCTAAGTCTACTTCAGGAGTGTAGAAAAGAACAAGGATGATATCATGTCTAAAGTGAGCCAAGTGAAGGGAACACTCCACACACTTGAAAGGGCTTTACCTATTCTCTTTATCATTTGACAAGCAAGGCAAATCTGGCAAACAATGGAGAGTGTAAGGAACATGGTGCCCTCCACAGTGTACACAGCCAGCCACAATCTTCACGCCTTGAGGGATTTAAAATCTACTTAACACAAGGATTAACATTGGACCAGTTATAGAATAGGGCAGTACCAGGGGTGGGGGTAGGCAGAGGGTAGGGGGTGAGAGGGATGGGAACTATAACAAAGAAAAAAATTTGTTTTCCCTGGCAAATTTGAGAAAAATAGAACATGCTGCTAAAGGCAAAGGAGAAAATTCATAAATGAGGTGCTTGTTTTGTTCCAGTTAAAGCCTTGTGCTCTGTACAATTCTTTTACACTGAATATTTTTATAAAACAATCATCACCAAAATTTGAGCTGGTAAAGGAAAAAACTAATTTATTAATATATTTGGCTTTTAGAATGTTCAGTTGATAATAGTATGATGATTTCAGGAATTAAAGAATCTACATGTTCATTAGGGAGATGGTATCTGGAAAATTCTAATTTTCTACTGATGCCTAATTATAGAAGTAGAGGTACTATAAAGTGTTAGAGTATTCATTCAAATTATCTCTTTTTTTAATCACATAAAACTCATTAAAATGAATAGTAATATACACTTAGATGCAGGATAAAAGCCAAGAAAAAATAAAGAAAATGATGATACCCTGTGGTGCATCCAAACTGTGCTTCAACACTACCATACAAGTCTCTCTAGGTCTCATAGTATGGACATATGCACATACACATATATACATACACACTTCCATATTTATATGTATATATTTTCATGTGTATATATATGTATGTGTGTATATATATTTACATATATATGTATATACCTGCACATATGTATATACATATACATACATACACACACACACATACACACACACACACACACACATAGCAGTTAAGAGCATGAAATTGCTAATCAGGAAGCCGGAGCTTAAACCCAGCCTGCCCTTGTAGCTGTGCAATTGTCTTCGAGACTTTGAATGTTTTAATTAGTTTCTTTATAGTTTAGTTTCTTTAGCTATAAAAAATAAGTTAAAAATAATGCCAATCTCACAAAATTGTAGAAATGAAGACCTAATATATACAAAACACTTGGGTGAATGCCTAAAATTCTAAATGGCTCAAAAACAATAGTTATTAATTATCAAGAAGGACTGGTTCACTTGAAGCAATGTCCTAGCCATTGGACATGTGGTCATACCCATATGTTTTTAATAATATGAACACATTTATTCAGATATACAGGGACACATGCATGTATAATTTATTACATGCTACCATGTCTTAGTGACCAACTGACATGCTCAAATCTTAGAACTAGTAAGGAAAAAACCAGGATTCAAATATATAGCTACCAAATTCAAAGCTGAGAATCTTACATATTGCTTCTGATCAAATACTGATAGAAGGTAAGAAACTGATTGGGAATCCCATATTTAAGGGACTATACTGTAGGCCATGGCAGTGTGAGACTGACATACACCCAGATCATTAGATAAGTGGCCTTTATCAACCCCATAAAATCCATACAGTACTGAAGTCTGGCCTGCTTGTGTCTCTTTCATAGGCTAATATAAGCTAACCAACCCAGGAACAATGGTAGATTCAGTGGTCAGAACGTAGTGTTCAGAAATGTAGTACCTTGGCTTCATTTCTTGGTCAATAACTTGTCCCTAGCATCATTAGTGAAAACATGTCCTGATTCAAAGTTCAAGGTAGGTCCACATACATATAAGCAAGAATGCTTCCTTTGCCTGTGGCAGGTTGGATTTTAGAAGTCTGTTCCTGAAGGATAGGAGGTGAGGCCTTCATGTCCATGTAGCACAGCCCCACAGCCCTAGATGCTGCCACAGAAACTTCCATAAAGTCCCAGGAAACTGCAGAACTTCCTTTGTGTCTTATAGGGGTTTGCAATCTCATGCACACACAAAATCACAGCCTAGGATGAGGTAAAGGCTATAGCTTCCTATATATATGGCTAGCTTCTACCTTTCTTTTTGTTCCTACCTGCTTCTAATCTTTACTAACTCTCTTTTTCAGGAAGATTTTGTCAGTCACTGATCAGAAAGTCACCGTAACTGTCCTAAGAGAAAACACTATTCCAGCTAGGGCATGTTCTGTGGCCTCCTTGATCTAAAGCCTCTTACCTCACACAGTCTCCTCATAGTCTGTGAGCCCCAACCAAACCAATTAGCTGCACTGATTTAGTGGTTTTACCACTCCTGCCCCCCACTTTCCCATATGAAACCAATTTTAGAGCATTCTTCTGCATACTAACTTCTTTGACTTGATCATAAATCCCCTTCCTATCATCATCGGTCCCTCAATATTTAGAAAAATTCTGCATCCTGCAAATTACCCATTCTGTGTCTCCATCCTTTGAAAATTGAAATCCAAACATCTAAATTCTTCATTAACCATGCCCACAAATGTTAATATTCTACACTGAATGAAAAGTAAAACTCAGTTTTCCTCAGTAAGTTTAATATCTAAAGCTATAAAAAGAAACTTTTCAGAAGGCCATACACATGTGATGAGAGTCTTTGTGAGGGGAAAAAAGAGAAAGAGAAAAGGAAGAAAGGAAGAAAAATAAAGCGAAGAATTAGTTTAGTAAAGCAAATTCAGTAAGAATTCTTTATCACATTCAAGAGAGGACTAACATCCACCATATTGCCATGTGACAATAGGCAGTTAGCAATGCAGTTCTATTTTGAGGGACATTTAACTCACGGTTTATCTAAATCGGTGTAGTTGGAAGACAAGTCATAAAGTAATTCTATTAAATTTTCTCATTAACATTACCCCTTAAGGAAAAAAAATTACGAGTTATTACTGCTTAGAAAGTTCAGCAGAGATGTGGAAATATGTTAGTAAATATCTTTACCATAAATTAGATGTCAGTTTTCTTACTGTTTCCTTGAGAGATGTGCTTTGAGAAGACTTTGTCAGCAAAGAAGGAACTTTACAGTCACCACTCACAGGAACTCTGGCTTTGTATCCAGAACTTGTATTTAAATCTTCTGTCGGCATACTGGACAAACAAACAAAAAAACAAGCTGAGCTTTCTAATTTCAAAGTAGGAATCACATTAGACACTAATAAATTCATAAATATCAATATATGATAAATGAAATGTGAATATACAACAAATGAAAGAACATAAATGTAATGCTGAAAACTGTCATTTATGTAGTCATAGAAAATCAATTCTCAAGTAGAAGAATTACTATTTATTCCTGACAAATCTTGTTTCAAGGTTTTTGGGTGGTCACAATTAAAGATAATTGGTAGTGATTTAATTTTAATAAGAGTAGTCATATACCATTTGTCTCATTTGCTAAAAGAGGTTTTTAAGCTGATGTTCTATTTTAGCTTGGAAGAAGGTTTATACAGAAATAAAAAAGGGACAAAGTCAGTCAGAGAAATATTTCATCAAATCTGGAGGAAGAAGAGTGTTCCAGGTAAACTATAATGATCCTAGGATAGAAACAAGATAGGGCTATTCAAAGGATAGTGAGAAGGACAGAGCTGTTAAGGCTGAGTGCACAGGAAGAAGAGGGAAGAAAGGTGAGGGGCCAGCAGTCACAGTCATGGAGTAGGAACTGGAGTTTATTCTGAGCAGAGCAGGCACTGAAATGGGAGGGTTTCTTGCACGCATGAGTGATCTGATACATGTTTCAAAAAGATAACTGGCTATATCAAAAAGAATAACTCACAATTTGATGCATAAAGTAGTGTTTAATGTTCATAAAACCCATTGCTTTCAGTATTGCAGGAACAAGAAAGTTCAAGAGAACTGGGAGCCAGGCAGTATGGGAGACAAAGCTGGGTAGGCAGGTATGGGTCATATCATGTAGGGCTGTCTGTCAAGTAATAGGAGACTTTTGTAATCATGCTAATGTCCATAAATTAAGGTGACAGCTCTGGAGACTTTTATATGTTTATACTGTAGGGGCCTTTTAAAAGCTGGACAATAGTTTATGCCAAATAAAATGTACTTCTACTGTCAATAGTTCTTTAGCGTTAATTACACTAATTTCAGCTGATATTTAAGATTAAAAACATTCCAAAGCACCAAAAAAAAATTACAATGCTTAATTGTCTGTTAAACAATATTTGCACAATGTCTTAATGCCCATTAATAGCAATATCCTTTATGCTGAAATTTTATTAAAGAATCCTTTTAAAATATTTTTTACCATTTTTGGGATGCTGGAAATTTATGCTGGTGTTTGGGGTTAGAGGGTAAAATGCACTACATCAGAGCAAGAGATTTCTCTCTGAAACTGTTTTTTTTTTTCCTGCCAAATAATAAGTGCCTATCTCATAAAGAAGTGTTGAGGATTAGAAAATATATGCAAAGAATTTACTTCAATGCCTACTGTTAATGCTCAGTAAATAGTACCTAATTATGAATGTCATTATTATTGTTTTTATCATTTCTTCTCTTAAGGTTGTTTTATTGGGTCATAGTTCTAAAATTCTTATTGTATTTATGATTCAAAGATTTTAAAAAAAACACAACCCATTAAAACCCAAAAATAATAAGTAAAATAACACACACACACATACACACACACACACACAAAATAAGTTTTAGTTCTTGGATGAATGTTCAGTTTTAACTCAAATCTTAATAAATAACTCTAGGTTAAAGCATTGTCCATAAAATGTCACGGAAACTGCACTGGGAGAAAAATTCATCATTTATCCAATCAACAAATATTATATAGTGCCAACTCTGAGTCAGATGATATTCTGGACATGAAGGACACACAGAGGTGAGTAAGCTAGCCTCTGCTCTCATGGAACAAGTTAGCATCTATTGAAAAAAATATATAGAAAATAAAGAAGCTAGAATGTAAAACATTATAACAAAAAGATGACAATGAGATGCTTTAAAACAGTAATAAGTGCTCTAGAAAAAAAAAAGAGGATGATGTGATTTGACAGTGCACTTTGTTAGAAGCGGGATGGGCTATTTAATTTATTTGTTTGTTTGTTTGTTTATTATTTATTTATTTATTTTAGGCAAGGCAACCCTTGGTTGACCTCACAGATTGCAAGGACCTTGTCAATTTACAATCCCTTATTATTATTATTATTTTTTTATCCCTACAGCACCTTTTCTTTCTAGGTGGTCTCCCACCCAAGTACTAACCAGGCCCGACCCTGCTTAATTTCCAAGATCAGACGAGGTCAGGCTTGTTCAGGGTAGCATAACCATAGATGGGTGGGCTATTTTAGATGGAGTGCTTAGGAAAGAACTCTCAGAGGTTTGGAGTTATGAAGATTATGTGCGATGGAAGACAGATATTCAGACAGACAATTCTACTTGACTGTGAAGCATTGTTCACCATTGTGTATCAGAACACAGTTGCTATTTAACAAATAATTATTGAAGTTGAATGAGTTATGATACAGTGTTATCATTGCAACAGAGGCTATGTGAATACTTGAACTTGCCTCTGGTAGAGTCAAGGGGACTCCAAAGGAGAGAACACTTGAACTGAGACTTGAATGAAAGGTAACAAACTGGTGTATGAGTTTCAGAGGGTATTCAAACAAAGAAAGTTGTGTAGACAAAAAAAATGGAAACGTGATAAAACAGAACTAAAAGCAATATAGAAACTCTGGGAAACAAAGCAGGGTCTAAAGAAAGAGGCAGGAGTGAAGGGGACTTGCGTGCCATGCTAAGGAATTCGAAACATCTTAAAAGTGATAGGGCTATAAAAGGCTTAGAACAGGAGTGGTGATTGGATTTGAGTGTTAAGAGTGCCTATTCTGTCAGCAAGTGCAAGGACATAAAAGCTCCTCTCTGTTTTTTTTTTTTCTTGCACTTAATTCAGTGTGCTTCTATGCAAAAAGAGCAGAAGATTCAGAGAAACTGGGTCTGAATGTCTGAGAAGCAGCTTAGAGAGTAGAGTGAAGGTAAGGGTTTGCTTCCTTGAAAACGTTCTTTTCATTCTATTGGGTACCCAAAATACTCAGCTGATTTTATTTTAAAAGTCACAAAAGCCTCATGTTAAGAAAATTCTAGCGTACAATGATTATTATAATTACATATATGTATGACAATAAGATAATGAGGCACACAAAAAAAATGGTTCATGATTTCATAGTCATCCTTACATATGCGACACTTTCTGTTCTTTGACTACATTACGATAATTTGAATTGGGTGCTTGCTGTGAGTAGGAAGTTAAGCCTGTTTCATTTCATTATTTGCAAATCCTCACAAAAGAAAATAAAAGGGTTTGGGGAAAAGGTAAGAAATCTAGTGTATTTTATTCTTCCTTGTCTCCTTTGTAAAATTTGGTTCCATTCTTAATTGCCTTCGCTTGTTGCTATTATTTTCTTTCTTCTTGTATTTAAACATTGATAATTACTTTTCAACAGTATAATTTCACTCAGATTTTGTGTAATTGCAGTACACTCACCTTTCCCAGTTAAGTAATGAAGAGTGTCTCTTTATTTCTGCAGTATCACTGCACGGCTCCTGTTTTTCTTCAAAAGAATGTAGACAAAATGAAGGCAATCATTTTTGATGATCACACAATAAAGTGAACTGAAAGAAGTGTTAGCAATTCATTTACTGCTTGTATATAATCGAGCTTGTATTCAAATATCCTTTTGTAGAACTGCACCAACATGTTCGCAAGGAGATTTATAATAACCTTTTAATAAAATGTATATAGTGTCTGTAACTTTTGTAAATTTTTTGAAATTTCTTTTTAATGATGCTTATTATCTGCTATTGTTGTGTGCTGAGTGACTTGATTGGGACCAATTCCCTTCTCTCACCAGCCTCTGCCCAGACAACAACCTGTCTTCTCTCCAGTATCCTACTCTATTCTGTTTTAGGTTCAGGTTCAAAGACATCAACAGATGCCAATCAGAAATATCTGTCCAGCAGAGTCTTACTTTAAAGCAGAAAGAGACCTAGAATCATCTAGCAGGTCTTCTCACTTGGAAAACATCAGAATTGTAGGTTTGGAGCAATTAGTGATTTGTTTACAGCCCACAGAGAAGTAGAAATGCTTTGATCTCCCTAGATTGGTGTTAAGAGTGGAGACAGTATAAGCAATGTCAATGTGTACTTCTTCTATTTAGCTCTAGAATTATTTGTGATATCTGTTCAAATAACTTGTTCCACCAAGTAATCCCTTGCCAACAAGTTTAGGACTATTGAAGGCTAAGTGGAACAGGACAGGAACAATGAAACTTTTAGATGGTGGGTAAATTGAGGATCTGTCTGACTTTTTAAAGGAAATATAAAAGAGAATACAGACAGAGAGGTTTTCCAAGCACATTGCAGGCACTGTTGGTTTCACTCACTGACCTGCAAAGTGAAATTTTTAACTAAACAGCCAACTAATCCATAATTACAGTCATTTAAAAATATTTTACAATTTGTTCTTTTAAAACCCAGGATGAGTATTTAAAATTAAATATTAATTTTGGGATCAACATTGTACTAACAATTTTTTCCATTACAATTTGGAAAGCCAACAGACACATATTTAAAGGCATGGTAATAATTTAAAACTTCTCTGAAAGACTGGCTTTAAAATTAAGAAATCCTTACAAAAAAAATCCTGGTTATGAAATTGCAAATTATTTTAATTAAGATGAAAAAGAAAAACTGTGATTTCTTAGGGACCTCGCTAGTGAGTTCAAATATAAAGATGTGAATGACTAGCTGATTCAGTTACCTAAGCAACAAATTATGAAGGAAGGGAGAGCTTACAGCCAAAAGTGAATGCAAAATGATGGCATAGATCAATACAAAAAGGATTATGAATAATGAAGCCAAAATGAGCTGAGACTTGCTAATGAGACTAATAAAGGCTTTAAAACTTATTTTAGAGTAAGAAGATGCCAACAAAAATAATGGACTTACTGTTTAGAGCCAGTGGTATAAAATTAAAATGAGAGAATGGTATAATAATAATAATATAATACATAATAAAATAATTATAGTAATAATAATGAATTGATACTGGAAAAATAAAGTTTTCTAAGTCTAATCTGTTTCCAGCTCCTCTATCCAGGGTAGCTGTTTTCGGATTGAATAAAATGGCAACTTTGTTTTTAAAAAAGTTCAAGTTTCTCACCTGAGACAAATTACATCCCATGGACGTGAAGATACTAATAAATATATTTGTTGAACTACTTTTAGTGATCTCAGAGAAATCAGGAAAAGTAGGAAAAGGACTAAATGATTGAAAACAGGGGAATGTCATTATAATTTTCAAAACAGATTCTGATAATTATAGACCTGACATCAACCCTCAACAAATTTCTAAATAGAATTCAATGCGGAGGGGGACATAAGTCTACTGTTGGGAATTTCAGGCACTGTGGCAGTGTTAGGAGCACTCAAGCAGAAGGTATGTCTCTGCCCCTTCGAAACGTGAGGTTGGCACTCCCTACCCTCTGATCCTCCCCCTCTGGAACAATACTGCTCTTTTTTGTTTAAATCCAAACTGCTGCTAGACTTCTGATCTATAACCCACATAAGATATGTCACATAAGTCTTAACTCAAACATTATAGCTAATCTAGGTAAACTGTTGTTTTTCTTTACCTTTTTTCATAAGAGAAACTTCCTTTTTTCCTTGTTTCAGTGAAATGTCGGTGTCACTTTGATCTAAAACCTAAAAAAACAAGCTCTTTAATTAAAGCTGTACAAAAACACAAGGGGTACAAGAATGACATTGAACTTTAGTGTCCATATGAGAGAAGAGACTACAGTGTCGCCAGAAGTTCAGTTTTATGTGCATGTTATTAAAGAAAACAATGTCATAAAACATGATACTGGCATGCATCTCAAGGATGATTGCATTATAATTGTCATATTCACTTCCATTCTTTCTTTGAGGGGATATATTTTTTTTACATTTCTATCAATCTTTGTACAGATATTTTGTTAAGTCCGTATCTTACAAGTATGTAACAAGGACTCTAACAAGCCAAGTATCTGATTCCCCTGGAGCAACCGAGAAGCCCCTGCCGTTTTTTGAGGAGGCTTACCACAACCCTGGTTGCTAGAGCAGACAGACACAGGGTATGAGCTGAACAGCAGTGCACTGAAAACCTTGGGGAAACTGGGACTGGGGGTTGAGGCTCCAGTGAATGATGTGGAAAAAGACAGGGAGAGGGAGCACACCTGGAATGTTGAGGAAAGAGACACCTTGTATTTTTTAGATAGAAAATATGTCTAAAAAGGATTACAGAGCCTTAGTGTGTTAAATGCAGGGGCCATTGGGGACAGTATAAGCTGTTGGTGGCACCTGACAGTGAGAGGATGAGTGTGTGTGGTATCAGGGTGGAAGGTACAGGGCGGTTGGGAGAGTGGAGTGTGCCATTAGAAGCCGGGTCATCACTTTAGGAATCCTGCCAGAACCCATTTTTTTATGGCTCACACAGAACAAATTTATATTTTTGGAATGTATTTCCTTAGATAGGAGAAGGAGAAAGCGGGGAGTGGGAGGGAGGGGAAAGGGGGGGGAGGGAGAGAGAGAGAGGTAGACATATTATATCCCTCAGGAAAACAGATCAAGAATGCTCTCTATGTTGTGTACTTTGTACCTTTGTGGGGAGATAGAGAGACAGACAGCAGAAAAGGAAAATGGGGATGGTGGGTAAGCCAAAAGCTCCTATCTCCTCCTTGATCTGAAGGCCCCTGAACATGCACTAAGACACAACCATGTTCCCCACTTCCACTACCTGGTGGAAGGTATGTTGCTGTTAGTTTTCTGGAGCTTATCCAATGTGCATGTATTCGTCTTTCACGCCCCTTCTATCCTGCTAACAAACATGGGAGTGAGAGGCTATCAACACTCCTTTTCTCCCCTTTCAGGAAACACAGGAATATTTGATATGGCATTCTGAAACTGTTATCAGGAAGCAGGTGACATGGGCACACATGTAGCCTAGCAACAAAAGAACTGTGAGGCTGTCCAACATTACTGTTTTCTACCTAAATCAAGAGGGAGGAAAAAAGCCTTGTAAGTAGAGAAAAATAAATAAAACTGATTCTAAGCTACTTTAGCCCATTTTAAAATATTTTTGTAGTTACACTGTAAATAAATTCATGCTCTAGGAACTAAATGAAATGTACATTTTTTAAAGTTTTTTTTTTTGGAAAAATGATCTTAAATTGTATGCCTTATTTCTAATATATCATAAAATTTAAAAGTTCTTATGATGTGCTGATATGTAAAAAAATTTACATACTTGAAATGCCTCTGACTTTGAACTAAATATATTTTTGACCACTTTACAAGCAGTATAGACTGTTTCTCACAAAAGTTAACAGCAACCACAGGATAAGCTTACAAGAGGAATTGTATAATGCCTGACATTTTAACCACTTTGTTATAATCTGTGATGATCCTGCTCAGGGTGTGTTCATTTTCTTTGGTGAAAATCTTTCCTATGATGAAAATCAGACAAGATGGAAGTACCCAAGATTAATAAAAATGATAGCACTCCCAGCAGGAAACTTTTGCTAGTGGTGTTAACAACATAGTCTCATGAAATTATTTTTGCATTTTATTGTTTAGGTACCTGCTTTGAGCTCTGCCTTGTGAAGTCTATTTCCATAAGTATCAGCTAGGTCCCCTCACTCCAAAAATGTTACTTATACAAAGCTTTACCATCTCTATTGTAAGAGAGATTTACTTTTTTCTTTCTTGTATTTTCTTTATTCTTTAGCACAGAAATGTTCAAAAGATTTTGGATAAACAATTCACAGCCTACACTATATCATTTTAAACAACACCATGTAAATCCCTGAATTCATAGGATGCTCTCTTCTATTACTTGTAGCTTTGAAGGTCTAAATTTTTCAAGCTGAGACAAGATACATGCAGAGTTGTGCTTTCAATGACACTATTTGTATATTTATACTACTTACAAAGCTTTCTCACATATATTACTTCATTTCATTATAAAAATATTCTCCAGTCACCTAGACATAACTGTGTTTCATACTCTGCAGTTTTGCGACATCTTTTTCCTAAGATTTTACCTCAGTCACAAAACTGTTAACACCTCCCACACAGAAAATATGACTATAATTAAGTCTTAACTTGGGGTTTTCAGTATCTTAATTAAAATTATGTTAACAATGAACAGTGTGGGATTTGTCTGTTCTCCAAGAGATGCAATGGAGCATCATAATACCACATACTCAGTTTTGTAAAGCATCTATTTAAGAGGGTAAATATATCATAAATAAGTTAGAGAAAGGAAAAAGAATATACCACAGTTGGCTGTGTAACATTTATCTAATTCAACTGTTGTTAAGGAAGCCAAAGAACCACCTGGTATCACTTTACCTGGTTTCTTTAATTTCTTTGTCCCCTCAATGTCCAACCAAAGAATCTATTATTATCAAGAACCCATGAAGGCTACCAGACCAGTATATGCCTTCCTGTCAAACTCAAAGGCCCTTTCTGATTTCATTCTTTCATAGTTAACATTATGTTCTAGGATCCTCCCTTTCATGAATTAATTTATTTAATAAAACTGATTCCCAGGATGGGTCACACATTGTTATGGTGAAGAGACAAAGTCTTGCCTTTAAAAGCTTATTTTCTAGTGAAGAGAAAAAGATAGGAAATCAATAAAAACGCAAATACGTAATATACTATCAGGTAATGTAAGTTCTGTGAAGAAAAATAACACAGGTAAGAGAAAGTTATGACACAAATTCCTGCGTAACTGAGCCTCGTTGCATTGGGCCTTACTGTTCTCACTCCACAACTTCCATTTCTCTCTCTAGCCACTTTTGCACAAACATCCAGGCACCCTCCTCTCTCAATATCTTGACTTGTTTGCTGTTGATTTGTTCTCCTAATATTTTTTCTAGTCTTTCCTCAAACATCTCGTCAGTCAGGCCTCCCTTGCCCACTCTGTACAAAATTAAATTTCACCCTCACCACACCCAACACTGACACTTCCTATATGCTTACTCTGCTTTATTTTGCTCCTTAGTATTTACCATTATCACCAAGCAATTTATTTTACTTACTTATCTTGTCTATTGTCTGATTCTCCCACTAGAATGGAAGCACCATGAGGACAAGGAGTACTGTCTATTTTTTTTTCCATCCTCAATCCACACTGTCTAGGAGAGTAACTGACATTTAATGTCCCTTAGAATTTTTTTAAAAAGTGGTTTCTCTTCTTTCCAGCACTGCTCCATTAACATAACATTTCCATATCACAAAGAGTTAATTCTTTAGACAAAATCTCCATGATTGGATGTTCTTTCTAAAACCTTCCTAAAGCTCCTGACTGCTTACTACCTCAAGTACAAATTCTCGATCTGGCTTTCAAAGCTCTTCTCAGTGTTATTCTAAGTTATCTGGACATAACTCTCCCCTGCTCACTCCCCCCCACCCCCACCACACACACACATACCAGGGTCAGTCTCTACCTCTCCCTTTCCTTCCATAATCAATTTTACTCTCTCAAGTTGCATTCTTTACTCCCATATCCTGGCCCACTCAATAAAGGCTGAAATTGTTCTCTTTAGAATTATAGAAGATGGTTTAAAGTTTTTTCATAACACAAAAAAATAATTTTCATTTTGTCATAAAATCATCCCATTAACTCTCATAACAACCTTGGAAGTGGGTAATATTATTCCCATTTTATAGATTAAGAAACAGAAGATCAAAAGTTGATACATGCACCAAAAAGATTAAAATACCTAGTATAAATTTAAAACATGTGAAGGACCTATACAATGAAAACTACAAGAAACTATTAAAAGAAATCAAAGAAGATACAAAGAAATAGAGAAATATTCCATGTTCTTGGATTGGAAGCATCATCATAGTTAAAATGACCATATTACCTAAAGCATTATATGAATTTAATGCAATCCTCATCAAAATCCCATTGGCATTTTTTTTTGAAAAAACAGAACAAAAAATCATCAGATTTGTATGGAAGCACAAAAGACCTCAAATTGCCAAGCCATTTTGAGAAAAAATAATGAGGCTGGAGGCATCACTCTGCCTGACTTCAAATTATACTACAAAGTGACAGTAATTGAAATGGTATGGTAGAAAAACAGACACACGGACCAGTGGAACAGAATTGAGAGTCCAGAAGTAAACCCATATTTATATGAACAAATAATTTTTGACAAGAAAGCCAAAAACATACAGTGTAGAAAGAAAAGCCTCTTCAATAGTGGTGCTGGGAAAACTAGAAAGCCACCTACAAAAGGATGAAACTAGACTATTGTCTATCTCCACACACCAAAATAAACTCAAAATGGATTAAGGACCTGAATATAAGACTGGAAACAATAAAATGCTTAGAAGAAAACATAGGAACTAAACTCAAGGACCTTGGACTTAAAGAGGATTTTATGAATTTGACCTCAAAGGCAAGGGAGGTAAAAGCAAAAATAAATGAATGAGACTACGTTGAATTAAAAAGCTTTTGCTCAGCAAAAGAAACCTTCAACAAGGTGAAGAGACAACCATTCAAATGGGAAAATATATTCGCAAGCAATGCCCCCTGATAAGAGCCTAATATCCAAAATATACAAAGAACTCATATGACTCAATAAAAACAAAAAAAACAAATGATCCGATTGAAAAAATGGGCAGAGGACCTGAACAGACACTTCTCCCTAGAGGACATACAAATGGCCAACAAATAGATGAAAAGATGCTCAACATCGCCAGCTATTAGGGAAATGCAAATCAAAACCACCATGAGATACCATCTCACACCTGTTAGAATAGCTATAATCAACTGGACAAGTAATAGCAAATGTTGGAGAGGATGTGGAGAAAAAGGAACTCTCATACACTGCTGGTGAGACTGCAAATTGGTACAGCCACTATGGAAACAGTATGGAGGTTCCTCAAAAAATAAGAGTTGATTTACCATATGATCCAGCAATTCCTCTACTGGATATTTACCCCAAAGACTTGAAGACCCATATCTGAAAAGAAATTTGCACACCGATGTTCATAGCAGCATTATTCACAGTGGCCAGGACATGGAAACAACAGAAGTGTCCTATGATAGATGATTGGCTAAAGAAGCTGTGGTACATATATACAATGGAATATTACTCAGCCATAAGAAGAGATGAAATACTTCCACTTGTGACAACATGGGTGGACTTCTAGATAATCATGCTAAGTGAAATAAGCCAGACTGAAAAAGTTGAAAATCACATGATATCACTTATATGTGGGATATAAACCTAAAAGTGACAAACGAACAGGACAAACAGAGATTTATGGACATGGACAATAGACTAGCGGTTACCAGGGGGTAGGCAGGTAAAGGGGAAGAGGGAGGTAGATGGGGTAAAAGGGGTCAAATATGTGAAGACAGAAAGAAATCTAACTGTAGGAGGTGAATAAACACTGCAATATGTGTGTGTGTGTGTGTGTGTGTGTGTGTACCTTACTGTCAAGTTGTACATCTGAAACTTACTAGATTTCATTAAACAATAACTATTTTGTTTTTATTGTTACATAGTATTGATACTAAAGCAGAGTACTTATTGTTTACAGCTTTGTTGTTTGGCCATCATAGAGCATAAACGTAGATGTTGAAAAACTCATCGGCTCTTCCATATGTTCCTCTGCTTTTATAAAACACTACAAAGGCCTTGTCAATTACCCCAGGGACTCAGAGTGAGTTTTTTTTTTTTTTTTGAACCAGAATAAGCCTCTTTTGAAAGATGTCCAAAGAGCTAAACAGGTGGAATTGGTAAAGGACATAGCTCAGTTCTAAGATAGGAAGATGGTTCCAATCACTCATTGTTTTTATTCATACATCTTTCTTGAACACCAGAAAGTACTGCTCTTTGGGTTAGACATTGTAGGTTACATCTTTCACAGTAAATACCAGAGGCTCCATTGCCAAACTCTTAAAATACATCTGTCAATGGTAATCTAGCCATCAAGTTTTTAAAAATGTCTTCAGAGTGGGAAAATAAAATAAATTTATCTGCTGGTATATGTTTGAGGCTGAGTGCAAGCCAAAAAAGAACTAAATGACCATAAATGATACAAGGGTTAAAGTCAGTCAAGCCAGAAAGGCTTTATAGTTCCTCGTTATTAAATCGGCAGGCCTAGACAAATCTTAAATAACAACACCATAGGTATTCTTTCACTGTTTTAACAATCTGGTTTTGCCACTGACATCCAAAACAGTACCAAGAGATTACTGTTATAAATTATGAAAAAACAACAAATACCAGTATTTAGGAAAAGGTAAATGTTACTTCATATTAGAATTAGATAATTTGAACAATGCCTATTTGGTGTATGTGCTCCATCAAGATGAATACAAGCATGTACATGTATAACAAAATATTAGTACTTTTATCATTCCTACTTGAGTCTACCCAATTTCTCTAATTTACTGTTGGTACTGGTAATTTTATTCCCCTGGTATTCCTAAATTGTTAAGCTTTCTTCAAATTAATCATTTGCTTTCCTGACTATCTGTTAAGGTCTAGCAACCTAATTTTTCCAGTCACCTTTCAGAACAGATCCCCTAGGATGTTTAGTCTTGTAGAGTCAGTTATCTTATCTGATAACAACTTGAGACTGTTTGTTAGGATGCCTGGTAATCTTGTCCCCTTGCTTCATTTTTGTTTTTCTTGTTTCTATTAATCATGGTGCAGTGAAGCTGATCAGAATGCATCATTTTGAGGGATCCTGGGTTGTATGGAGCTCATATGCCTAATTTTCCCTGGAGTAAAGTTGAACTGCCAAAGTTCATATGGCAGTGCAGCAGAATTTTTAATTGAACTCAGACAAACCCTTAACTACAACAGTACCACAGGGCACTGCTCCAGGAAAGCAGAACTCTAGCAATCTTTTCTCAGACATCGATTCCCTTGATGGAAGCTGGACATTTATAAGAGGTGGTATAAAAGAATTTCTACTTTTTTCACATCTGGGGTTTTACTGAGACAGGTTTGAACTTTACACACAAGTTTGGTAATGCTCGAGGCTAAAATAGTTCAGAATATTCAGTATTTGTTAAAAGAGAGGGCAAGGTATGTGTTTTGAGCATGGAAAATGGAAAATAATAGGATTTTCTAGAGACCAAAGGTCAGGTCATGACCACAAACACATTACTAGAATGGGCAAGGAGAAGACTCTCCTTTCCAGAAATCACCCAATAGATAATGATCCTGATGATTATTATGTGACTTAAGCTGACTGGAAGGAGAAAAGCCAGGTCTTGAGCAGAAAAAAGTTTTATTATATTGGTCAGATTTAGAGTGGACAAGGAGAGAAATGGAAGTTAGCTTAATGTGGGCAAGAAATAAATGATGGATTAATTTTTTAAAATAAATTCAAGATTCTTGGCCGAAGAATGCCCATCCGCAAAAACTTTGGAAGCCTGTCTAAACCAAAATGCTGAATGTTAATCAATGCAGTATTTGTATCTTGAAATCCTCATCTCTGAGTAAAGCGTATTTGTGTATTCCAACCAACATCTGTGGAATAGGCTGGTTAAATCCATGTAAGAGATAGAATATAGAAATGGATGATAAAGAGAAAAGTCATAAAAAGGAGTGGTTAGGAAAGTGGGAGCTAAAGTCAATCAGCTAGGATTCAAGGTGACCACTACTGGCAGCGTGATTGTAAGTATATTTGTTTCCCTCATTTATAAAATGGGGATGAAAAGAGTTCCTACTCCTCAGGTTATTAAAAGCATTAATGAGATGATGCATATAAAGTGCAAGACCTGAATTTCATCATGGCCACATTAAAAAAAGAAAAGGCTTACTCTACTAAAACTCACAAGCGTGTGCACACACAGAATTTCAGAAAATGTGATTTTCCAGGGTCAGAGATAATAAATCTGGATCACAATAGTTACTCTGAAATAATACAGGTAACTGTAGCTATGCTAACAAAATTCTGAAAAATAATGAAAGAAGTTTGCTGCACTATAGACTGACAGCCCTACACATATTGTCTCCAAAGGTCAGACTGGAAGGCTGTCTAGGACATTTTGAAAAGGATTGAGATGTCTTTTTAAAAACTTCTCATTATTTTCATGACAATTTTTTAATCTCTAGAAAATGGCTGGAGTTTAAACTTTATCTGAGTTGGAGACTTCCAAAGCTCCAAATCACATGTAAGTTCTTACCAAGAACTCTCAGTGCATAGACTGAAAATGAATGTCCGGTGCTGGCTAAAAGGCCAAGCATAAACTAATATCAAAAAGAAAAAAATGCCATGGAAGTTACACCAACAAAATGTATCATAAGAAGCAACTGAATATAAGAAAAATGAAGCCCAACATCACATGAATGATTGGGAGTATGTTGAATGGGAAACAAAATATAGAGCAAAGAGACAAACATTAAAAGTGACTAGAAAGTAAAGATTATCCATTGAGAAAGGAGAAAACAAAAGAGAGAGAGAATGAGTGTGTGTGTGTGTGTGTGTGTGTGTGTGTGTGTGTGTGTGTGTGTTTAATAGCTTCAACAGACTATAGGCCTTGGAGAAAAAAAACATGATGAGCATTCAAACAAGAATTAGGGGAGTTTGAGAGGAAGATGTGAAAACAGATCAAACCGTTATAACCCTGAGTGCAAGCAGATGAGATGATTTTGAAAAATGAATGATAACATGGCTGAAATAATCACCAACAGTCAGATTCAAAATAAATCTAAAATGTTATCAATGTTCTTATCATTTTACTTGAAATTGCACAACTGTCAGAATGAGAGCCAGAGTGAAGAGTGCCTGAAACTTGAAAGAGAGGCATATGAAGTGTTCTAGTATGAAAAAAAAAAAAATCCTCTCGAAAGGCAGACTGACAGACATTATTAGCCCCCCAAAGGGAGAATGTGATCAGAATTAAGCTATTCCTCATATAATGTGAAAAAATACACTCACAGGGCACAAGTGGGCACAGAGCAAGGGGGCGGGGCTCTTTTAGGGTTATAGTAGCATTGGTAACATCACCCCATCATCACCTGTTTTGGGGAGGAGGACACAGCCAGCTGTTTTAGTTGCAAGTCTTTTGAATATTCAGACACACAGCTCACCAGCAACTGTCAGATTGTAATTGGCCAGCCCACACAGATTGACATAAAGGGAAAGAATGCACAGTGTAAATTAGTCTGTGGCTTTCAATTGGACTGAGGCTGTACTTATGTTTTAGATGACTAAACTGCCATTATGGTTTTAAACAACAGTCTCATGAGTTTGGTAATGGGAAATCATCCCTGTGAGATGAACTTTCTTTGAAGAGCTGAACATTATATTTCTGAACCCAAAGATAAGACACCAGAAATTAACCAAAATAGTCAAAACCACCTGAGGGAGGGTGCTTTAGGGAAATGGGTTGTCCTCTATGGTAGCTAAGTGTTCTTCCTTAAGTAATAAACTCTTGCAGCACTGCTAGTCAGCCCTGAGTGCCTTCCTTCTTTAAATGTGGCAGGTACAGGATTGGAATTAAAGCACACGCTTGTACATGCACATACACAATAGTTAGAAGATAACTGGGAAGGAGCTCAGGGGTTAAGAAGAACTGTTTTTTTAATTTCTGAGTTTTAGAAAGTATAGAGACACAAACATTCAGAATTATTTTCTACTAAAAATACTGGAACCACAGCCAAAGAGAGAAATTGATATACAACTCTAAATAATGGGTATTCATCCAAATTAGTTAAATGCCGTTGAGTTTGAAAACAGACTTACTCCTAAAATCACAGTGACACAAATAAATGATACCACACATGTATATACAAGGAACTTAAGAACTTGAGAAATGTTACATAAAAAGAAAACAATTTTAATGTAAAGGTCATATGTAATTTATGAAAAAGCACCTGCTAAAAGTTGTATGCAAAGTTTAGAGAGATGATAAAGTAATGTCTACATGAAAAATACTAAGACTTAAAAGATTTTGCAAGACAGGTGGTGACTAGTACTGTTTACCAATATAGCTATATCACATTTTGCTTCAAAGAGCTAAATAGAGGTGGTGGTTATTTATAACACTAGTTGCAATTTTTTCTTCCTTTTTGGCTTCTGATTAAATTTTTACCCCTTTCCTTTGGAAAATACTTTGATGCTCCCTCTCACATCTTGGATTTAGTTGCTCCTTACTGTCAATGTGAAGGTTGTCTTCTGCTCCCTTTTACAAATCACTTTTAGACCTTTTTGACAACTCTTCAGATAGCTTCTTAAAACCATTAGAATTTATGGATAAAGTGATATGATGCCTGGGAGTAATGAAGGTAGAAATAACAAATGAAACAAGACTTGGCCAGGAGATGATCATTGTTGGAGATGGAAAATGAGCACATAGGAGTTGATTGTACTATGTTTGAACTTTTCCACAATGAAAAAATTTTTAAATAAAATCAATTATTATTTCAACATGTACCTTATGACAATTATTTTCTACTGAAGGGCACAGAAATTGGGCTTTTACACTGGTTCAATGAGGCAAAGCAACTCTGCTGGTGTCTATGATAGAGTAATCCAGGTATGTAGCTCCTTAATATCAACTACCAAGTTGGAGCCAGAGATACATAACCTAGGGAGTAACTGGAAAGTATGTCCATATTTCTTGAACAGACTTCTCTTAGTAGGGCTTTTTGACGGTGGCCAAATTTAAATCAATTTAGAACTACACTTTTTGGTGAGAATTCTTAATAAGAATTACAGAAAGGGTCATGTTTTAGATTTGGACATGCAGGTTTCAGGATGAACTTCAAGTTATATATAAAATTTATATGTACCTACATAATGTTAAAGCTTTCTCACCCTGATATCTAAAATAAAAAGCATCATGAGCTAGTGATCAGGAGGTATAAGTCCATTATTAGTTTGTGTACTTGGGCAAGTGACTAATTTTTCTGAGTCTTGTTTGTTCACCTAAAAACTAAATTATTCAATTAAATGCTCCAGTTACTTTGAGGCACTAAGGTGAAGGGCTTCTTGGATTCCTCTAATCTTTACGAATGTGAATGAATTTCAAGGTATCATTTAGTCAGTAAAGTTCATCTCACCATGATTAGATCTGGGTAGCTGTTGCTGGTTTCAACTTCAATCAAAGCCTTACATTCTTGCCCAAAATTCTGATTCTGCTTCCTTTTCACTTCCCAAGAAGAGGCCTATAGCAAGGTATTAACAACAACAACAAAAAATACAAAGATCAGTAGCAATCAACATCACACATTAAACTACCTTCATTCACCCTCTATTAACTTCTGTACAGAAGCAAAACTATGTAGGATAAACAGAGGAAATCAGATTCTGATCTTTGCCCTCAAGAAGAATATGACTTAGATCTAAGTGTATGTAAAAGTTAAATAACAATAGATAACGATAAAAAAGAATATTATCAGACAAATTAAATATGAAAAGAGTGATGTAGACCATGGCACTAGCAGTCAATCAAAGGCTTATAGTATTTTATAAAAGATCTTCATGAAGTGCTGCCCATATGCTGAATAAATAATGTACTGTATAGATAAGCCCACTGTTCTTAAAATTTACGTAGATGTTGGCAGGGAAGGGTTGGGGGAGATATATATTCATTTCAAAATATCCATGATGACAAACAAACATGACAAACAGAGACTCATGGACATAGACAATAAAGTAGAGTTTACCAGAAGGTGAAGGGGAGGGAGGAGGTAGATGAAGTACAAGGGGTTAAATATGCGGTGACAGAAAGAAATCTAACTATGGGTGGTGAACATACAATGCAATATACATATGACTTACTGTTGATTGTATACTTGAAACTTACTGGATTTCATTAACCAATGCACCATAATACATTAAATAAAGATTAATAGTCTTATTTAGCATCTGAGATATAGGAAAATTTTTCTTATTTTAACATTAACATTGTTTCTCCACTTCTAAATATATGGTGTAATCTTTAAAAAATATATGTCTATGCTGGCTTTCTCTTATAATGTCAGTTTTAATCAATAGATACTACATTATCTGAGATGTTTGCAGTACTTCTTTTTTATATTGAAAGGATGTCCTCATACTTGAAAATATGAGAAACAACTAGAATAGAAAATTTATGATTCAAGGAAAGGTTTTCTTTGATTGGAATGGTTTGAGGCAGATTCTTAGATTCTTGAGAGCAATAACTATGTCAACCTCTGAGTCAAAAGCACCCAGGCAGAGTAAATGCTTAATGTTTTGTTTGTTGAGTAAAATGAATTAACAAAGGACATGGAGAGAAATCAAAAGGAATTAAAAACTGCAGCTATAAAAAACAGTAAATATATTATTTTTATTGGGAGCTATGTATTTAAGGAATGCAGAAAAAAACTGAGATTAAAAAATAAAATCTGAGAAATGTAAGGATGTGATAAAAATTCTCTAGAAAGAACAATTAATTACCTGTACTAACTAAGCTGAACTGCTTAGTTACATATAAGCTAAAATGCTAATTCTAGAGCCATTTATACCAACTTTTTGGAGTACATAATAAGATTTACTCAGAGTATATCTGCCTTCCTAATTCCCTGGATTTAGGCTAATATTAAAATTAATTACAGTTCCTGCACCTCCTTTGATTATGTTTATTGGACAAAATATTAAAGTTTACTGCAAATAATCCTCAATTGAAAGTTGTTTTAATTGCCATTTAAAACCTCATTAAATTCCTTTTTCAACAGTTTATAAAGAATTACAGTCTCCTAATCTATCCACCTCACTTAAGACTTTTTTAAGTATAGAATATCTTCAAAGTGAAATATTCTTACCTTTCCAAGAGTTGACGTACATCCTGTCTCTTCACCTTACACTTACTTATTAAGCCATTCTAATCTTCGACCCTCTCACTCCAAAAAAAAAAACAATAAAATTCTTCCTGCGATTATCTCTATTATCTCTAAATCATTAAGTCAATGATACTTTTTAGGTCTTTGGCTTCTGGACAGAATTTAACCTTTCTGACCATCTCTTCATGAATTGGTCCCCCTTTGTTTTTTCTCTTGGCTTTAATGATAAAACAAATCCCTCAAATTTCTATCTAGTCTTACTTTTCTTCTTACCCTTACTCCATATTGGTGTGTCCCCTTGGAAGTCTCAAACTGTGTGAGCTGAACTCATGCTCCTCCTCACAAGCCCAGCTACCTTCCAGGATTTCCTACTTCAATGAATAGACTCACTATTCAAAATGGTTCAAGAGCCAGGAACTTTGTAGTTATTCTTGACATTTACCTCTGCTTTACTGTCTATATCCAAATATCACCAAGATGGTTCACTGTATATATGTACATATTATACTAAGCGAATATATGTAAAGTAAAAAATGTCTTATTTTAACACTTGGGCACACTTCAACTTCTCAATCACTTGTATGTTTTTGGACCATGCGACTTACCCATAAATTATCCCAACAAATCCCAAATCTTGAAATTGCAGTTAATGAGTGTCACTTGGGGTTTAAGGATATATGACTATAAAGTGATAACACCACTTTTCATATATGGTATTACAAACATGCAGCATTTTGGATACAGCAAAAGTTGAATAAATTTCTGCTGAATATATGAACTTCTATGTATATGATACACAATTCAAAGTAACATTCTGACAATTGTAGACAGATTCATCTTGGCTTCTATAGCCTCAAATATATATACATATAATCTCCAAAACTTCACAGTTATAAGGAATGGGACTTCAAATATTTTAAGAAAATGAGCTACCCAAAAACAATAAGAAAAGGCTGACTTAGAAGGTAATGAATCTCCATCACTAAAGATTTTTAAGAAAAGTCTATAGACCATTTGCCAAAGGTACTACAAAGAAATGGGTGAGATATTTCTGTAACATAACTATTGTTTAAAAGAATTTCCTCAGAAAGAACCATGCCTAAAATATCTTGCCTTCCACAATGCTTAACACAGTATGTAGAAGTTCAGCAGAAATTTGGTGAGTGAATCAGTACGTTGCTTTCAGAGCCTATAGCAATTCAATTTAATATTTTCTATGGTGGCCCATACCTACCCTAGAAGGGTAAATTTAATTTGAGGAAACAGTAAAAAGGCATTAGAAGTCAAATTTGATGAAAAAGGGTGACAAACTAGGCAATAAATTTTGGCTTATGAAAGATTTAAAATGGTAGTGAGATCATGTCTGCAATCATTTAGCCCTGAATCTGGCACAGGGTAAATGCCCACTCATTTCTAAGTACTGTTATTATGATAAACTAAATCTGAAGGTGAATTCTCAAAAAACAAAAAACAAAAACTAATTGAGAGTAAAATTATAAGAATGAAAGTACAATAATTCTTCTAAAGGAAGAAACTCATTTGGATATGTTGTTGTTCTGGGGTGGTGTCTTTGTTAAAATCAGTCTCAACACTTAGTTGTACTATCGAGATTTTATTCCATTTTTCCAGAACCTAGACTACAGAGATAACTACTAATTGTAAAACTTGGCTAAGCATTTTTGCTATAAAGCATGGAATGAAAAGTCCTCAAGATTACTGGTTTATCCTCTATGAATATGTCTCTCTTTAATACAGACTTAAAATCTTTTTCCCATCAAGATATTCTTCAGTTGGTTGAAGGCTGATATTAGCAATCTGCTTTTTCCTCTAAAAAAGAGACTACAGAAGAAAAAATGGAAGTTGGAACCCTGTCCAGGAAACTCAGATTACAATGTACATACTATAATTAGAGTGAAAAAATGTGAAAATGAAGCAAAACCTTTCCCAAATGCTATTTTCAGAGAAAATGAATTACTATACATTTGGTGAACAAGAAA
This sequence comes from Cynopterus sphinx, assembly GCA_030015415.1. Classification (NCBI taxonomy): domain Eukaryota; kingdom Metazoa; phylum Chordata; class Mammalia; order Chiroptera; family Pteropodidae; genus Cynopterus; species Cynopterus sphinx. The sequence continues at coordinate 63,576,752 of CM057380.1, read as the reverse complement.
AGAAAAAATAAATAAAACCCACCTGGGATCTCTCAGCTAGTTTGACATTTTCTGGCAGGGTTGCTGGATGTCTCTGCCGTTGTTTCACTTTCCTCAGTGTAGACTTCTTCATAACTTTAGTCTCTGAAATGTACTCTACATCAGAGTCTGTTCCTTCTGTGTTTCTTTTCTGGCCTTTGTGGCTAACTGAAAGCTCAGAGGATGCAAGAGATTCACGCTTCAAGTCATTACCTGAAGATTTGATTTTCTGAGATTTCGTATTTTTCTAAATAACAAAGAACATATTTTTATTTTTTTGGTAGCCAACTTCTTTATCACTAATGACAATTTCCCTCAAAACCTTATGATATTAGGTGATACTTATTACTTAAAAAGGAGAAGCTTTGAAACAGTCTTTAGCTGATGTATACCACTGTAAAGGCTCATTCAGAATCTGATTCAGCAGAGCTGAAGTTAGTCAATAAATCTAATTCTCAGGAAGCAGAAAACCCCAAATTAAGTACAGGATGCTTCCTGACTTCCTCCCAACAGATTTTCTGGCCTTTAGCTCCTTGGTGTGTGTATATATATATCAGTAATTTATTTATTTAAAGTTGGCTGGAGATTGCCAATTTCATCATCTGCCTATTAAGAAATGTGAATAACTAAAATTGTAGCATTTTCCATATTTTTTATGTATAATCAGTGTAACTGAAAGTTTTGTCTAAAGATTTAGAAAATCTCACGTATACTTTAAATTTTAGATGACAGACATTTAAGAAATATAATGTAACATGACATTTAGCAAAAAAAAGAAACAATGTAGGAATTACATTTTCAATGTATTTCTAGGCATATACCTATCCAGATAGAATCTCAGAATCTCTCTCTCTCTATATATATATGTATATGTATATGTATATGTATATGTATATGTATATACATACACATATATATGTATATGTGTATATACACACACACACATATATACACACACACGCACACACACACATAAAAATATACATATATATACACACATGCATGGCTAGTTGTATATAAATATATATATATATATATATATAACATAGACATCCATAGAAAATATTGGAAAAAATACATTAAAATATTTAAAATGGTCATCATCTCCAGGAAGACAGTAGGTGGTTTAAATTTTCTTATTTTCTGAGTTTTCCTTAATAAATATTTCATTCTAATATACATATATATATGTTGGCAGTTTAAAAAATTTATTAGTGCTCATTTCTGAACCTCATAAACCATGATGATATTTGGCCCTTAATAGCCTTTCTTTCATATGAGAAACATGACACAAATGGCTCAATTTTACTTTAATTACTCACCTTAGATGTTGAAGTTTGGCAGGTGGTAATGAACTCAGTGATCTTACTTGTTGGTATAAACTGAAGCTTTTATGAAAAAAGTCATTACACAAATGTGAGTAAAAATAATTTTCAACTGCCATATTACAATACTTCAATATTATTTCCTATACAAAATGCTTCAAAGTTATGTATCCTCACCGATAATTATTAAGGGGTAACTTTCAGTTTAGGTACACTGGACCAGTGTTCTGATTAGTGGTGACTCAATGGTACAAGAGAATCCAAAGGTTTGTTGAAGCATTACAAATCATAGGTCTTATGAGCAATTTCAGGGTGCCACTGTATCAAACACCATCTCCACAGCATTTGTCTCCTACTCTGCAGAACTTTGGTGCCCCATTTCAGGTCCTAGCATTCTGAATCCTGATCTTCAGTGAAAACTCAGTCTAGTTAAGGGTTCGAAGCCTGAGCTTCAAGGGACGTTTGAGGGTAGCCTGGACTTAACTGTGTTTTTACTAACTGGATGCTGCCTTATCCCCAACATCTAGCTGCTGCCCTGTATTCAGAGGCATAGCTAAGAAGAGAGGATGAATTTGCTCTTCCTGTAAAAGCATAACCTTTTAAGCTAAAATTTGACATTTTCATTGTTATCCTAAAATGACAAGACATTAATGAAACAAATAGAGAGAAGATAAAGAGTAATTCAGGCTCTGTACCCTGGGCCCAGACTCACTACCCTTGGGGTGAAACCCTGGTTAGGGGTCTACTTGCATCTCCTTTTTGGACTATGCATTATCTTACTGTGCCACTGTGGTATCCAGCTCAGTCCAGATTCTCTGGGACAGAAAATTTACCTTTCTTCTATTAAGCACCCTATCCCCAAAATTGAAGTTTTGACTCTGATTAAGGGTTGGTTCTGCTCACTGTTGAAAATTTTCTAATATGGATGGCCTGCATAGATTTTGAAATGACGACATTCCTCTGTCCTGAGATCAAATGTTCCTTGATGAATCTTATGAACTGCAGTTATCTTTAAGGCAACTTTTCCAAAACTGAATTCATTATTTTGTCTCCATACATGCACTTACTCCCAACCAGTACTTCCTAGTGCTTCCTATTTCCTCTTTTACTAGTTACATCACCCAACACCCAGACATCCAAGTTACATCACAAGACACCCAGACATTATCTTTGATTCATCATCACTCTCAATAAGTCCTTTTAATCAGTGATCAAGCTTTGTGGATTTCTCTCCTTAGATCTCTTTTAAATTCAAAACTTTGCACTAGCCTCAGGTCTCTATACTTGTTAAAGACCTTTATCATCCCTCATATATTTTCTATAATCTCATTTTCTTGCTTCCAGTTCAGAGACTGTTCTTGACCTATGTTACAACCACTTTCTACATAAAATTAGTCCCTTCATTAAAATAAGGAAGAGGAGGAGAAAGGGTGGAGGAGGTGGCATTCTCAAAATTAAATACATATGATTAGAATCACCTTGTATACCTTTTTTAAAAATTACTAACACCATGTCCTTGCATCCTAAAAGTTTAATTTAATTGTGCGAGGCAGGGCCTGGTATCAGTATTTTTTAAAGCTCTCCAACTGATTTTAATATGCAGTCAAGATTGAGAACCAGTAGCCTAGAAGACAGAGTCTCATTTCTTCAGCAATTTGCACATGGAATGGCACATAGCAGACAATTCATTTCTGTTTGCTAAATGAAACCAAAGAGCACTTTGCATGGTATACAAGCAGCTCTCAAACAGTTGCACCTAAACTATGTAAATTCCTCTTCTGAGCCATTTTTCATCTCTCTGACACCCATTTTGTTCTCATAGACTCAACGTCCAATCCCCAGATTCACTTTCATATTCTCCCACCTTTGTATAATCCATTTTCTTTACCTATAATGATTTTTCCAATCTTCTCCATTTGTTGAATTTTACACATCTTTCAAGCCTCAGTTAAAATATTATCTGCTCTGAATGCATTCCCAAATTCCCCAAGGAAGAATGAATTGCTTTATGTTCCATGCTCCTGTGTCATTACTCCTTTTCAAATTTTTATATAGATAACATATTCACACAGAACAGCATACATTTAAAAAATTCTATTTAAAAAAAATCTCCTTACTACTCCATTCTCCATTTGTCCAGCGCACAGTCAACTAAGAAGTAGACTGTTGCTACTTTTTTATTTATCTTTCCAGAAATTTGTTTATACACTGTATATAAGCATATATAAATAAATTTTCCCTACCTTTTCTGAAACGTAGTCCATATCTTGCTTTCTCATTTAAAGATATATCCTAGAAACCTTTCTCTGTTAGTACTTAAAAAGCTTCTTCATTCCTTTTCCAAATGTATTGCGTGCTAATATATTGCTGTACAGCATTATATTTAACCAGACCCACTGACAGACATTTAGGTCTTCTCAATATTTTGCAATGACTTGTAAAATAATTTTGTAAATAGGTAATTTCATATTTGTGAGTACATCTATAAAGTCAATTTCTAAAAGTGAGAGACTGTTAAATTGTCTCCACCAGACTTTTTGATGGCCAAGCATAGTCATTACTATGGATATTCTGAGAACACCTGATAAGAAATGCATTCTCTATTTTGAGAGTACAGAGTTTTGCATATATATAATTACATGTACTTTATTATTATTGTTTGTTAGGTATTCCTAGGCGAAGAGTAAACTAAAATTTCCTATTACTAGTAAGGCTGTCTCTTTTTCTACCTGTCATGCATAGATTTTTCTTTATGGAACTCAACACTGCATTAGCCAATATAGGAGATCTGTAATTGATACATCTTCATTGTGAACTAAAGACTTTATCCAAATAAAATGTCCTTCCTTGTCTTGTATAATGTTTTTTAGCCTTGAATTTCAACTTGTCTGATTTAAGCCAGACCCCTATTTTGCTTTTGTGCATTTGTCTGAATTTAACCTTTCTGAATTACCATTTTAAATGTGTGTCTTTTATATAATGCAGGCTTGATCTTTGCTTAGGATTAAAACCTGAAGTTTCTTATCTGTTATTAAGGTAAGTATAAGCCATTAATATTTATTGATATCATATGTGTGTTTAGTGTTCGTTGTTATATGATTTTATTTTGTTTTTATATTTTTTATGTTTTTATATTTTTATATTTATATGGTATTTTTAATATTATGTAGGGTTTTTTCCCCTAATGACTACCATTATAACTTTATATAATACTCTTATTCTTAGTTCTTCCTATCATTAGTTTCCTACTCTGAATGGTGATAAAATTTATTTTTACTCCCCCTTCTACTCTCTGATATTTATTGATAGTATTATCTTTGTCAGTGTTTATATTAGCATCAAAAAGTATGCTTAAATTGCTTAATGATATCTTTTGATCTCCTATTACAAACGAGGCAAAAAATTACCCTTCATCTCTCATGCTTTACTTTCTTTTTTTGTTAGTTGAATTATTTCTACATTATCAGTGCATTTACATTCAGTTTGATACCTAATGTCATATAAGTTTTAGTCTAATTCCTACAGGTGAATACAGTCAATAATGCTTATTTCCAGTTCTTTGCTGTAGAATTTTCAAATATTTCTTGCCTAGTTCAAGTTTGATCTCTAGTTTCCTCAAAAAGAATCATGAGAACAGTAATTCTTGATTTTTCTTCCTATTTTCAAAACTATTAAGTTGTAGGCTTTTTATTTGAAAAAGAAATGGTATGGCGAATATACCATTATTGGTTTACACCTTCTTTCCTTGAAGATCTTATAGTTCTTACTTCACTATTACCTGGTACTCAGGGTTTTTGTTGTTGTTGTTGTTATTGTTCATAATTTGAAGCCAATCTAATTTTTTTCTCCCTATAAGTGATTTAATTTTTTTATTCCTGCTCATCAAAGGATTCTATTTCTTTACAGTTGAGTAACTTTATTATTATATGTCTTATTGTTGACTCTTCTGGGACAGTTTTCACTATCATGTATGTAGCTCACTGTTTCAAATATGTAGCTTCAAGGTTTTTGTTTTTGTTTTTTCACAAAAACTTGAAAAGTTTTTCTGATTTCTATCTTCAAAAATGTGGTCTTACCTTACTCTTTCTTTGAGTATTCCAATTATAAATATAATGACTTCTCTTTACCTACTTCTAGTATTAAAGTCTAAAATATTATCTAGCCCTATGATCTATTTTAAGACAATTTTTGAATATGGTCTGAAGTAAGAGCCAAGGTTCAAAGGAGGCATGAGAGCACCCAAGTGTTTGGATGTCACATGTTGAAAAAAATATTCTTTCTCCTATTGAAATATATTGATCCCTTTGTTGGAAACAACTGACCATATATGTGTAGTCTATTTTTAAAATCTCTATTCAGTTCAATTGTTCTGTGTGTCTCTTTTTACATCAATACCTCACTGTCTTGATTACTATAGGTTTATGATAGGTCTTGAATTAGATAGTGTCAGTCTTCCAACTTTGCTCTTTTTCTAATTTATTTTGACTATTCTATTTTTTTTGTATTCCATGTGAATTTTAGAATAAATTTTTAAACTTCTAGCAAAAAAGGTTACTTGAATTTGATTGAACTTAGGTTAAATTCATAGATCATTTAAGGAGAATTGACATTGTACAATGTTGAGTCTTCAAACTCATGAACATAAGTTATCTATTTATTTTACTTTATTAGCAGTGTTTTATAGTTTTCAGTGTACAGGTCTTGCACATCTTTTGTCAAATTTGTCCCAAAATATTTCTTATATTTTAATGCTATTGAAATGGTATTTTTTAAATTTTATTTTTCCATTTGATGCTAGTAGGTAGAAGCAGCTCATTTTTATATACTGCTTTTATATACTTGCTCATTTCACTAGTTCTAGTAACTTTTTTATACATTCCATCTGATTTTCTACATATACTACCACATCTAAAAAGAAAGTTTTACTTCTTCCTTTGCAACCTAAATGTCTCTTATTTATTTTTCTGTCTTTCTTGCGATGTCTAGAACCTCCTGTGTGATACCAAATTGGAATGGTGAAAGCAAACCTCTTTGTCTAATTCCTGATCTTAGAAGAGATTTTGGTCTTTCACTAATAAGTACAGTTTTAGCTGTAAGTTTTTGTAGATGCCCTTTAGCAAATGGAGAAATTTTCTTCTGTTCCTGATTGGCTAAAATTTTTATCAGAAATGAATGTAGTTGCTTCTTTTTTGTCCTTTATACTTTACTGGATTTTCCCTCTTTTTTATGGTATCTTTCTTATGTTACATATTTACATAATGTCTTACTCATATTTTACCAAAATGTTTTTCTTTTTTGGTATGATATCTTGTTTAGCTGCTACACTAGTTCATTTCTTACACACATCAACATAAGAGTTAGGTTTTCCAGGGCTAGCTCTTTGCCAGAGGAAGAATATGTGCAGTATAAGATTTTAGGTGAGTTTTCTTCTTCTTTCTTTTCTTTTCCTTCTCCTTCTTCCTTCTTCCTTTTTCCTTCTTCCTTCTTCCTTCTTCCTTCTCCTTCTCCTTCTCCTTCTCCCTCCTCCTCCTCCTCCTCCTCCTCCTCCTCCTCCTCCTCCTCCTCCTCCTCCTCCTCCTCCTCCTCTTCTTCTTCTTCTTCTTCTTCTTCTTCTTCTTCTTCTTCTTTCTCTCTTTTTTTTTTTACTTTTCACAAGCAAAACCTCTTCTCATTTCTAAAAAAGAAAAGAAAAGAAGACTGCTTCTGCAAATACGATTGGTTTTTTTAGTGCTTTCATGTGTGTTCCACATCTACTTTTGTAAACAAAAGCAGGCTTCATAGGGTTCTTATTGCCTACTGGCTATTGATATAGCTTTTCTGTCTCTAAATGTGCCCTTCTTCAGTAAGTATATCTTTATTGATTTTTTAGATGTGCTATTGCAGGGCTCTTCTTCCAACTTGCTCTTCTTCCTTCTGTGGAGTTGATGTATTATCTTGAATGCTCTGAGCAGCCCTGGGCCATATTTTGCTATATGTTTCCTAGTTTGACTGAAATTTGAGTTTACATTTTCATTTTGTTTTCCTTTTTGCTGCTAGAAGAATTTCATGCCAAGTCTATATAGCCATATTTATGCCAGAAACTTACTATAACACTTTTACCTACCTTTATCACCGTATGTATCACACTGTCTTAGTTATCACTAACATGGTGTGTTAATATGTGTGTCTCTCTCAATAGATTGTGACCTTCCTAACTAATTTTTCATCTGCAGTACCTAGTACAATGTTTAGCACTTTATAGATATGTAATAAAATCTTGATGATTGACTGAATAAAAAGAAGCTCTCAGAGCCTATTGCTCATCTCTTCCACAGCTGAATCACTGCCATAAGTCTATTTTGCATCTGTAGTATGACTACTTCTCTACTACCTCTCAGCTGTTACTACATCTTTGAGATGCTTTATATTAAATTCCAGTGTACACTCTTTCAGTGGCTGAATCACCCTCACATGAGTCTTGTTCCTAATATAGCAAACTGGATTGAGTTTAGCCTAGTAACAATATATGACACAGTTTAATTATTTGAGTTTACATCATTTTTGGTGCTAGCTTATTACTAATCATATTACTAATCATATCACTAGAGTAAATAAAAATTTTTATAAATTCCATAAATTTTCCTCTCATATTAATTTCAGTGTTGTGTTTCTACAAAAGGACATCAGACATTATAGAAAAGCACAGTAAAAATGTCTCAACCACATGTGAATAGAAAAACATCAACAATGATCAAATAAAACATATAAAGGTAATGCATAAACCAATACCTGACACTGAAATGACCTCCAAAAATAATGCTTCCAGATAAAGGCAAAATTCATTCATAACTGGAAGAACACAGCAGCAAATGGTGAAAGAAACATTCAAAGATAACACCTTTTCTCCTTTTAATTCTATATCAAGAGAGTTTTACTACAGTCAATGAATAATTTTACTATATTTACAGTAAAGGTATACTATATCCTTAAGAATATTGGGTCCTTGGCTGAGGCCAGGCAGGAGAGGGAACAAAATATATATATATATATATATATATATATATATATATATATATATATAGTCCCATTCTTCTATCCATCCCAGTCCTATTCACCTTTTTTTCTTAATTTTATCACATATTTTTCTTCACCTTTAACTCCTAGGATTGCTCAAGTTAAGTCAATTTATAGCAATCTATCTCTTAAAAATTATTCCGCTCTGAAATCCTTTTTCTTCTTTATGATTTACAGTTCTTTTATTCTCTCCATATTATTATCAATGCTTTTCATTACTATTGAAATTTTTGCTCCCTCAGTTCCTCTCTTTTAAACTATCATACCCCTCTTGGCTTCCTTTCCATTTTCATATCTGCATGAGAAAAATAGTTCATTACTTCAGCTATGTTCCACCACACCCATCTAAATAATTCTCAGCCTTAGATCAATCAGATGTTTGATGATATTCCCTTTTTGCTTATAAATTTCAAGTTGCTAAAATTTGCATAACTGTTGAATTTACATCATAAAATATGCATGATTTTCATTCTCTTAAGAACATCATTTTACTTGTCCCTAGATAGCTTCTGTCCCCCTCTTCACAAAGGTTGCACCAAATCTTCATTATGCCCTCTACACAAAGCCTGCCTGTTTCACTATCAGAAGATAGCCCTGACTCTTCTTTAGAAAAGACAAAATTAGGTTATTAGGTAACTTCTGTAACATTTGCAACTTCTCTCCTATTATCTCTAAAATCTCTAACCAAGTCCTCATAATTTTTCCTTCCTACCTTTACTGGAATTTTCCCATATCAATCAGGCCTCATCTCTGCCTTGAACTTTCTCCAATTTCTTTTAGTCCAGAAACCTTTCCAAAACTCTCTCAACCATAAATTTACCTCATCCCTAACTACAAGACCCCTATGATTTCACTCATTTGTGACATATTTTAAAAAACAACAAACAAACAAACAAAAGAAACTCATAAAGACAAATAATAGAATGGTGTTTACCAGAGGAGAAGTTGGGTCAGGGGAGGCCAAAAAAGGGTAAAGTGGGTCAAATTCAAGGTGATGGAAGACTAGACTTCGGATGGCAATTACACAATAGAGTACACAATTGTACCCATGAAATTTACATAATATTAGAATGTTACCCCAATAAACTTATAATAAACAATAACTTTTCTAAATTGGCCAAAGACCTTAACAGACACCTCACTGAAGAAAATAGAAGATGGTAATTAAGCATTCTAAAATATGCTCCACATCATATGTCATCAGAGAAATTTAAAAAATAATAAGATACCACTATACATCTATTAGCTAAAATGCAGAATACTGGCAAACCCAAATACTGGCAAGGATGTGGAACAACAGGAATTCTCATTAATTGCTGGTGGGAATGCAAAAGGGTACAGCCACTTTGGAAGACAGTTTGGCAGTTTTTTATAATGCTAAATATTTACATACCATATGATCCAGCAACAGTGCTCCTTGGTATTAGCAAGGAATTGAAAATGTATGTCCACCCCAAACCTGCACACTGATGTTTATAGTAGCCTTATTCATAATTGCTCTAACTTGAAAGTAACCAAGATGTCCTTCAGTAAGTGAATGAATAAATTGACTATAGTATATCCAGACAATGGAATATTATTCATTAATAGAAAGAAACCAGCTATTAAGTCATGAAAAGATGTGTGGGGACATAAAATGCATATTACTCAGTGAAAGAAGCCAATCTGAAAAGTTTACATGTTATATGACTCTAACTATACAATATTCCAAAAAAGGTAAAACTATAGTTAAAAGATCACTCGTTGTCCAGGGTTGATAATTAGAGCACAAAGGAAGAATTTTTAAAACAGAGAAAAAACTCTATAAGATACTATAATGATGGATACATGTCATTATACATTTGCCCACACCTGTAGAATGTACAACACCAGTAATGAACCATAAGGTAAACTATGGATTTTGGGTCAGTATGATGTGTCAATGAAGGTTCTTCAATTCTAACAAATGTACCACTCTGGCGAGAGATGATGATAAGGGGAAAGCTATGCATGTGTGGGGGCAGAGGGTGTATGGGAAATTTCTGTATTTTCATTTCAATTTTATTGTCAACTTAAAACTACTCTTAAAAAATAATATCTATAAACATATTAAAAAAAAAAAAAACAATGAACTTAGTACAACACCCAAATCATAATAGATTTAGAGGCAGTGCTTGCATATATAATTTAACGATTCACCAGAATTGAAGGGAAAAGACCAAAGCAAAACATTAAAAATAAGATTCAGAGAAAATTTTCTAAAGCGTAAAGACAAAAAGTAGGATATTTTAGTATTATCTATCAAAACATCTTTTGAAACAGGAAGCCACATATAATTAGTAAAATAAAATAAACTGGCACATTTAAGTGTACTAAATGAAGTTACCTTTAATGAAATACGTTACTAGTTCTTCCCAAAGTTTTCCCTACTAAAGTAATTAGAGACAGACAGTTCCGTTAATAGTTCTTTTCAATGCTAGGAATTATTGCTAGTGGTATTCTTGAGAAAATAATTTGGATAAACTTGTCAAGTTAAGAAGTTGAACACCTTCTGTGCCCAGCTCTAAATAGGGGAAGGATGAATCTAGACCATGGTGAAGAAAAGATCATGGAAAAATATCGGTTCTCAAGGACTGGCCTAGAACCCTTGGTTGTATCAAGAGACATTCCTTCCCCCAACACACACACACACACACCTTCCGTTAGAAGACTGGGCCTAATCAGGCAACACTGAATGAAGGAAGAGGAAAGTTAAAGAATGTGCTGATAAAGAACAAGGTGGAAAACAACTCAAATGAGATTTAAGTTTAAGTTTTAATCTAGCCTATAACAGTTAGGACAGAGGAAGAAACCAGATTCAGATCAAGAATAAAATCAGCAAAGTTTTAATAAGGTTAAATCAGGGCATGAGATATGGGGCTTGAATTCAAAATCAGAACAATCATCAAATACAATCCCTCAACTGAATTCAAAATGTAAGGTTGGGTTCTAGTAATAGGGAAGATTATGTCTAACAAGAAAAAAGCAGGATTCAGGCTCAGAGAGGAGGACTCAGAAGTGCTGGTGCTCAGAGTCACAGGGTTCCTTTCTAAAGGAACAGTGAGTAGCCTGCTTTAGAAGGAAGCTAAATACCTGTAACTTACTCTGAGCAGAGCTAGGAAATAGGCCCTGAGGTGCATCCGGGTATCAGGTAGCCTCTGACTGTCCCTGATTAGCATACACACTAATTGAGAACTGGTTGTACATATAGTTCAGGTGTTTAAGGAATTTTTGTAGTGCAGAGACCAAATAGATATATTTGCATTAAAACACAAATCAGTAATCCCTCCATTGAAAATCATTTCAGGCAATACACCAGAATCTCTACTCTCTCCATCTCTGTGGATGAAATAGAAATGACTTACTGACTGACATGCAAAGAAAAAGATACAATGTGGCAAAACTGCTTGCCACTTCTGTCAAGGCTACTTCTGTCCTTCTCAGAGTAAGTGTGAGTTCCGTCTAGTCTCACATTCCTAATGACCCTCAGTGGCAGCATTTGCTCACTTCTGTGAAACCCAGGAGCAGACAACAATGGAAGGTATTCTTTAGTCCCAATCTCAAGGACAGAATAGGGTGATTTATGAAGCTAGGAGCCAGGACCATCCTAGTCTCCCCACACCACACTGTCCGCAAGCCAAGTTGTTCTGATGTCCCTCTAACTGCTGGTGCTGTCCCAGTTTGTTAAGTAAACTAAAAATGCTATTCTGTCAAGTAGTGTGACATCAGCTCCTCAAGAAAGGATGAGTAAGAAAATAATTTGGACAAGCATGTCAAGTTAATAAGTCAAAACAGCTTCTGGTAGACACCTACTGTGCCCAACTGTGAGCAAGGGGTGATGGTGAAAGGTACACTAGAACACGTGATACTTGCCTTAAAGGAATTTCTAAACTAGTTCACCATGCACAGTTCGTTTAATGTCTCATTTGCTATCACCATGAACACAGGGAAGGCCCACAGGTGTGAATATATTATGCATTATCTCTTTTGGTAAAGTAATGCATCACCACAGAGAAATGAGATCTTTGCAGCAAGGGTAATAAAGTAAAATATTTCAACTACAGTGAATGTAACAGCCTCAGAGTCTTTAGATGTCAGAAATTTTAGATTATGTCAGTTTATGTAAGGAGGCTGAAAAGTACTCTTGATAAACAAATATATTTTCTAAGGCATCTGTCTCTGTAGTTGCACAGATTTGAAATCAGCATCCTACACAATAACGACATGTTAAAAAGATTAAATTCTAAATGAGAAAATGTGTTCACATTCTTCATTACAGAGCTGTACTCAGATTTGCCATTTCAATTTGAAAAACAGCTAAAAGTTCAGCAAGCCTTCTTTGCTCCACATTTACTGCTAAAACAAGCAATGTGGGACTTGTCAGATAAAACTATTTCACTTTTTGTGTGTGTCCACATGAACACTACAAAAGAATAGAATACTATTGCTGAAGTTCCTTTTCAAGATGCATGGAATTTTACAAAGGCTATTCATTTGCTGCAAAGACTATGAACACGGCAGAAACCAGATAGTCTCTAATCCCATCCAAATGCAACACTTCATTTTGACCACGTGCAAGAACATTTTGGTCTCCAATAACATATACAGAAGGTTTTAGTGTAACCTATACATAGTCAACCAATCCAATCAAAAAAAATAATTATTTTTGTAGCTATTTATAAAGAATCCTGCCTAAATCAAATTCCTTCTATCCTTTACTCTTGCTTGGTAAACACCCATTATATGAAAGGTCCAGAACTAAATGATGTTTAGGGATGCAAAGATGAATAAAAATTGTCCCTTCTTTCTAAAAGCTTACAGTCTAACATAAGAGACAGATCAGATACATAAGTAACTATCATACTAGGTAAAAGTAAAACATGCTGCAAGAAAGACACACATCAAGGACAAAGGCAACTGAGGGGAGGAGAGCGGGGGAAATGAGAAAAGACTTTATACAGGAATGACAGGAATGATGTTAGTTTGAGATCTTTAAAGGACTTAAAAGAGTAGGGGAGGGGCAGAGGCCACTTCAGACAATATGGAAGAAACAAAGGCACTCAGAGTAGCACAGAAGTAGAGAACATGCTTAAGGAACATGGATTAAGTAGGGGATAATCCTGCAGAAGGGAAGAAACTAAAGCCAAAAAGCTAACTAACGTCAGAGGAGAGAAAGCCTCTGACGTTAAAATTCATATTAACCAGTAAAGGTTAACCTAAAAAGACTTAAAGAATACATAATCAGTACAGCACATTTGCACTAACATATTGATTATATAAACAAACTTCCCATTAGCATTACTTATGTACAAATGAATAAATGTAGAGTAGGCTTCATTCAGGGAACCAAGTTATCATCTGTCTTATAATGGTTGAAAGTATCAAGTGGATTTAAAGTGAAACCAAAAAAAAAAAACCTCTAAATGAAATGTACCTAAAACTATATTTCTTGTGCATGATGATAACAGTCATACTTGCCATACAATAGAAGATAAAAGAGAACCTAAATTGTGAGTAAAACCAAGAAAGGGGGAAAATTGAGTACAGGAAAGTCCTCAAATGCAGAGGAATTGATTTTGTAACTTTATAGTTTTAAAATTGTTACCTAGGATTACTGAAAAACAAAATAACAATTATCCAGATAAAATGCCAAGTATTAGCAGAGTAAATTGAAGTGACATAATGAAAATGAAAATGCTTCTTGGTTTGGCCAGCAGGTGGCACTTGTAACTCAGTATAGAAATCATCAGGTAATGAATGAACTGGAAAAATGCAGTTAGGAATAGAAAACTCATTTATCTGTTCCAAAAAGGAAAACAGAATAGACTGCTTCAGAAGCATAAGTTATTAACAAGGTCTTGGCTTGCTGACACAGCTTACGAATTACATTTGAGTTTGTGCTCTCCTCTTAGGTTTGTTAGGGAAAACTTTGTACTTAACAAATATCATTTGCAATATATCAGTTTGCTGTCTTCGTAAATTTTCTCATGTCATTTTTTGTATTTATCCTATGAGATTATGAGCAGAAGATCAGTGCTAGAATTTCAACTTCACCCTTTAAAGATGTGTGACTTGATTCTAGCTCTTTTTCTTCTTTGAACTTTACACTTCCCTCTGTTGTCCTAATTGACGTAACTAGATGGAATGTGGTGGGGATAAAACAAGATACCATCTGTGAAAATGACAGCTCTGGACCTAACTACTTCATATTCTCCTACAGGGTCACACCTAATTATTGGAATACCTCTTTTATCAGAACTGTTTTCTGACTAACTGTGAGTATTCATTCCCTCACAAGGGTGTTCTGTAGATGATGCTCCTAGAAGTCAGACTTAGTCACCCTATACACCAGTGAAGTGTGGAGTGAGGAGTGGAGAAGAGGCTGGAGCTGCTGATTTCTGATACTAGTGCCATAATACTACCATTCTTAACATTATCCTATACTTCCTGGTTGTCAGTAATGCAAAACCAGAACTACAGAATCTAAGATCCACAAAGTTCTTTGATTTACCTAGTCAACTCTTCATTTTTCAGATCAGGATGCCTTCTGGCCATTAAAGCTGAAACGTAAGAGAGTAACAAATGGGATATGTAGGTTTAAGTCATTTTTATATTTGCTCCCTAGGCCTGGTCAGTGGTTAGGTAGCACTGGTCGTGGAGGCAAGAAAACAGGAGGTAAGCCAACCATAACATCTTATTATTTCCTGCTATTGAGAGAATGAGCACCATCAACAGACATAGCAAATCCTGGTGACACTAGCCAGTTCTTGATTTCTCAGTACTGTCTACCCTACACCTGAATCATGTCTGCATGGAATCGGAATGACACCAATGCCTTGGTTTTTTTTTGCTTTCCTATCCTTGCCTATATCATATTTAACAGCACTTCTTCTAAAAGGCAGTAAGAAAGAGAGTAAATTGAAACTGAACATTGGATGGTTTTGAGTCTTGTTTCTGGAAGCAAGCAGCTATCACCACATTAGTTTTGAATACTTTCATGCATTATTTTTGTGAAACAGAATTGAGTTCACCTTTCAGATGTCTTCTAGTAAGTAATTAACATATTTTATAATGAGCTACCTGGTTTTTAAGACAGATACGTCATACAAATGCTGTTTATTTTTAAGAACACAAGTTTTGCATATAATTTATTCTTTTTTAAAAGATTCTAATGATGGTGATATTTGTTAATTAAATCCAATAAGTTTCAGGTGCACTATGCATACATATGCCTTACTGTTGAAAAAAAATATATATATATAGCATTGTGTGTTCACTGCCCACAGTTAGATTTCTTTCTGTCATCACATATTTGACCCCTTTTACCTCATCTACCTCTCCCCTCCCCCTACTCTGTTTTGTGTATAGTTTAAAATATGGTTCCTATGAAAGAAAATGCCCTTGTTCATCTCCAGATCTTCATTTATAATATTCTTCTCATCTGGGATGCCCTGTCCTTTACCTCTATTTACCCTAAATAGACTTTAAATACAAGTGCTACTTCTTCTATGAAACAGTTTTTTTGACTGAAGCTGTCTTCAATATCTCCTTATTAGAAGTAACGAACTTTATTATAATTTCAGTTATGATCAGACAAGTATTGAACTAGTATTGTCTTATAGTGACTGCTAATTTAAAAACAACTGTTAGACTAGGTCCACAAAGGGACTGTATATTATATGAGGGCATATTGATTGATTGATTCAACAACTATGTATTAAGTACCTATCACAAGTCAGACACAGTCTTAGGTAATACATTCACAGTAAATAAAACCAAGACTATCCTTTCACTCGAGGAGTTTATGGCCTTGTATTAGAGTTCCTCTGTTTTCTCCACACGCTTAGCATGGGACAAATCTAAAGGCAAGTATGTGCTCAGTGACTGTCTCAAAATTAACTGGCTGCCCATGGCTGAGTGCCCCCTGGCCAAACTTTTCTTTGATGACATAAAAACAAGGTCAGTTAAGGGTATGAGTTCTGGAATCCATGGATTGTTTTCACAAAGGGGGTGAGGAGAATGGTGAGGAGTCTCTGTCCTTTGAACTGGTAGGAATAAGTAACTATTGAAGTACTGCTAAATTTATTTGTTTATACTTGAAATAGGCCAAACACGGCTCAACATTTTATGAAAAAATCAACTACCAAGAAAGAAAGAACAAGCACAACGGATGGCCTAAATCTGTTACTCCGTCAGCTAACATCAAAATCTCTACCTTGATAATAAATAAAACATCCAATCCTCAGCAAATGGAAAGGTAATTAAGACTTGGAGACTGGCACCATTTTACTTCTAAGGATCAGCTCTCACCTTTTACAGAAAAAAACAAACTATCCCAGAGATGCACAAAGATTACATCAATTCAGGGTGTGCTGAATGCCTTCACAAAGCTACAAAGAGTGGTAAACGAAAAAAGAAGCAGAACAAATTAAAATATCCCACATTAGAAAGATATGACTTTGCCCAATTGTTCAAAAGATGGGGGGAGTTTAGGAGAATGTGTTTCAAAGGTGACTCTCCTTATCTTCCCCAAAGAAACCCTGAGACTCCAGGCTAAAAGGGGAAGGGAAAGTTTCCTTGGCTGTGTGTAACCCAGAGTGGTAACTGATTTGCATGGTGGATTCCTTTGCAAGGTGGGAGAGGAAAAGTGAAACTGGGGTAGAAAGGAAAGTTTATCTTTTAAGAGCACAGAAATACACATAATAATAAGGCATTAAGCCTGGGAGAAGCTTGACTCCTGCTCTGCAAATAATTCTCTATTTGAATGAGCATTCTGGCCTGACATCTACAGAGGGTCCACACAGTTGAAAACATGCTACTGACCTCAAAGTCTATTTAAAGAAGCTACCAGGCTACACAATTAAAAAATGTCAAACTTGGGTTCTGAATCCATAAAGTAAACATATATCTAATGACTTTATTAGATCGCTGACTAAAACAGTATTTTTGCATGCCACCTTTTCTTTCTTTTGAAATTGTAATGGTCACCTACATTTACTGATAGTAATGTTTTATTTATTGAATTTTCTTAACAAAGAAATATGACTCAGTTTCTGTATTACTAGGCTAATTTTTTTTTGAAGAATAATTCTTTACTTCAAAAATCCACCATCAGGAAAGAAGCCTAATGAAATTTGAAAAAAAAAAAATAAAAGAGTCTAAACTTAGGAGTCACAGGAACAATCTTGACCACATGACCTCTGACATGCTGGCTGACATCTACGAGGCCCTTTGTGCAGCTACAGAATAGAAATATATTCCCCTACCTCACACTTAGTGTTGTGTAGATGAACTTAGATATCACATGTATAGTATTTTCTAAGAACTTGCCTGCCTTTCTGGACTCTTGAGCACTTGTGCTCACCTCTAGAAAACTCCTTACAAGCCAAATTAAAAGGAGGTGAGAAAAGAGGATGGAAAAAAGGGGCTATACATTTTGTTTGGGTAAATCACATTAGAGAATCTGCACATGTGTAACCAACAACTCAAGAGTCTGGGTAGATTTTGGAAAGAATTAATATCAGCTCACCTGTGGCTGCTGTTCTGTCAGGCGATTCTGATACCTTTGGACTGACTCTCGAAATTGCTTATCTTTCTTATTTTTTGATGGTGATACTGTGCTCGTGGTACCCAGTGGGATGGAAGGTAAGCATTCTTTGTGATGACAACTTCACAAGAAACAACATCAGGAGAAAATATAAAACTAATTACTGTCTGTAAAAGATTATTTATTTCCACAAGGATTTATCTTTATATCCTATATCCAAAATTTGAATACAAGGTAAAGAGCATTGTACTGATGACTTAAGTAATACATGATCTTAAATCTCCAATTTGCATGAAAAAAAAGCTTAATGGGAAAAAATAGCTTAATGGAAATTGCGAAGGGTAGTATATATTTACCAGAATGCGACACTATTCATTATTCACAAAGGCTTCATTTATCCTGCATTATCATGAAGATTTTTGCAAAAATATTTTTAGATAACTGAAGCTTATCTTATTACTGCCAAACATTTTTTCCCCAAAACATTTGGGATAGAAATCCATATATCTGTCCACAACATACCAAATAATTCCGCTTCTGAAACACATGGATTCTTTGTATGATGACTCAGGATCACTGTGAAGACTGGTAACTACTGTGATGTGATGCAGTACTCACTGGTAGCCTTATGGGTATAGTAGAGCCCTTCATCAGATAGCCTCAAATGACCTCCCCACACAGGCTTCCCCCTCCCCCACTCCCCACTTTGGCAACATTTTTGTCTCCCTTCTGTTGTCAGTCGTCTTCTGCGGTCACCCTACTTCCCGACATTATTGATGTGCTATTTCTATTCACTAGTGAGTTAATACATGCATCATATCATCAAATAGAATTATGTATAAATGACAATAAACAGGCCATGAATGAGGGCTTCCCTTGTTATGGTTACAAAAAATAGTAATGACTTTTGAAACATATCGTTTGTAAGGTTTGAAGATTTTTCCCCCTACTTTTGGTTTTGTGGCTATGTGCTGGGAGTTGTTAGCCAAACTATTGAAAAATTGAGAGTATATTGTTCATTTTGGTATACAGGCTTGACAAGGATCAATTCAACTTCCATTGGTCATGGCTGTGATTCATTCCTGGGGATGTACGATAGTGGGTAAAATGTTCAGGTCAATTCTTAGCAAGGGTTTTCCTATTATGTGGGTACTGGAAGGAGAGGAAAGGGACAAAATCAATGTATATTAGTCTAGGAGAGGGAAGAGGTGGTTAAGAATAGAGAGAGGGACTTCCCCCATCTGAAACAGTACAGGAAAAGTAAAGCAGATCAAACCCCTGATTTATGTTTTTCATAGCTGCAGCATATATTTTTCTTGCCCCCATCAAAAGAGAAAAAAAGAACTACAATCAAATTCAAGTACTACTGTGGAAAAAAAATCCACTTGTATATGATACTTGTCATTGTTATTTTCAAGGAAAGGTGGTAGCTAAAACAAATGAGGAGACACCTACTATATATGTAGCTGCCTGGAGTGCTGAGATGAAGACATCTGTGGGGTGGCACCTATATAGGTTTCTATTTCATGTGAGAAAAGAACTTTGTGACAACACTAAATTTTTATTCAGAAAAGAAAAACTACAAATATTTTATTTAAATGCAATCTATTCGATTGTCTTCAAAGATCTTTGAAAACAAATTAAATTTTAATGTACAACACAATCCACAAATATTTTTTAACATCTTTTTCAAAATTTGGACTTTTTTCGTTCAGTCAAATGATAGGCATCATTTTTACTCTGCTGGTGATCCCTATTTTCAGTGCAGATAAATACATAGCATGAATATAATGAAAGCGTACTGATATCTATTTCTTGGGTACTGAGAAAAAAATGTCTAGCCTCCCTCTGTGCTTAAAGTGGAAAAAAAAGAAAGAGGCTTCAGTGGTCTGAAAAAGAATGGCTAGATTTTACCAGCCTGAGTTACCAACTCTGATACTACCATTTGTAAAATGGCATAGTTTGTCACTATAAAGTATTAGGCAGGAATTAGCCTTTCTCAAAGGTAAAAGATGCCTTCAGTGCAGTAAGACAGAAAGAGTACAGGTTTTGCATAAAATGCCTGGCTTCAAATTTCACCTCTAGGAAAGAACCCTGGACAAGTCACTGCACCTCTTAGCCTCACTGTTTTCTCCTCTGAGAAGAAGAGAAATTTATAGTGTTATTGTAAAGATGAAATGAGATAACATATGTAATTGCTATGTGAGAGAGCTGCTATTATGTTTTCTACCCAAGTTCTGGTTACACAAATTTTTTATTCAAATGATTTTCATTAGCATTAACCCTGCCGACAATTGGCAATTAACTGCTGGCAATAAACTATATTTTCTGTAAATATAGATAATGCCACTTTTCACTCCATTGCCCTCTCCTTCCATTCATCAAACGTTGCCTAATAAATAACTATACTCCACTTCTCATCACTTCCATACACTTACTGTATGCAATTCTATCCAAATCCAATTACATATATACATTAGGGTTTTGTCTAACAATAATCTATGTTATGACATAGTCTCAGAATGTACATGGCCATCCTGCCATAATGAAAGGACTGAATGAAGTCATCAGATGAATCTCTCTCCCCCTAAAAATAATCATATCTACTTGCTGTCAATAATCTCTCATAAAGGAAGTGTCAATTCTTATATAACTACCCTTATAATCAGGAGTTTTCTTTATATATCTATCCCCTAAATCTTTTGCTGTCATTTTAAGCATACTTTTGTCATAATCTTTTCAGTGGATATAAAATATATAAAATATAAAATATAAAAAATGGTCAGAATTATGTCCATATATTTAAAGAATCAAGGACTTCAGAAATCAGAAATGTAAACATGCTTTTTGCATTTTAGGCTTTTAAGGTCCATCAATTTTCTGCCAACATGACTAAATTAATCTTGCCTATGTAAAAGAGACAGAACTAATGAAGCTTTGAAACTAATTTTACAATGTTCTGTTACAGCATCACCACTTTTCAAGAAGAAGGTGAGAATATAGTGAGTATTTTGGAGCTAAGGGAAGCCATAGAGGACAGAGTTCCACTTCTACGGATCTGATAATGACTAAAACTGGTCTAAGAAGTCATAAGTATATAGTTAGATCTGTGGAAAGAGGCCTAAATTCTCATGGCTCGTTATCAAGGGGTCCCCAGGCAACAGGGACTTAGCAAAATTGACCTTACAAGAGGCTCTGCTGGAACCAGAAAAAAATGCAAAAGGTACTATTATTATATCCCATTCTAGGTGATAAAAATTATATCACTTGTCCAAGGTTTCATAGCTAATGGAGCTCAGTGGAACACAGGCAGTCTGTCTGCACTGGCTGAACTCTAACACACTGTCCTTACTGTATGAAAAGTTCTTAGTTCACAGTAGTTGATCAATATTATTAACTTTTTTTTTTTTGAGAGTTGGGGGCTTGGTTCAATTTCATTTACATTTCCAAGCATAGCTCTTTCTACACAGAAACTGAAACAGTTAACAAAAAAATTTCTATTAAACAACACTTGGATGCAAATAATGACATTGACAATGAAAACACCACATATCAGACTGTTGTTAATACTGACACTAAACCAACCCTTTGTTCTGACTTGGGAGATATTTAAGTTTTAAGCTGGGGCTGGAATAAGGTTTGGGAATCAGAAGACCTTGGCCAGTGGCTTCATGAACAGTTAGGTTTCTTAGCCCCATTGGGGAATTTTCACTTCTCTAAAATAAAGAAGTGAGACTAGATCAGTGTTTAATGAGCCTGCTTTCTGGAGCTCCAGCTTTTTGCAGAGAACTGAGAACAGAAATGAGAACTGAATGCCTTTGGCCCCCAGATTCCCAACCTTCAAGTCAATCAGGACAGTTCTGCATTTATCTATTTCACATATTTGGGGTCTGAAACAAATTTTATTTGGAGAGGGAAACAGGTCCTGCTGCAAACCGAGAAATGGAAACTGAAACACCCTGGGCCTCGTGAAATCTAAAACCTTCTCATCTTTAGCATTTTTTTCTCAGTTTCTAAATATGATTAATTAACCTGTGGACTCCATGCAGAAGAGATTTTAGTAGCAGTTTCTGATTTCTTTATTTTTTTTCTTTAAGACTGGATAAAAATAACCCAACAAGAGTTATTACCCTAATGTCTATATTAGCAATATTGACAGACTTATCCAAGCCCAAGGACTTAGAATAAACTACACGGAAAAGCCATTTTCAACTTAGGGGTGACTTTGTTAAAGGTGTATACTAACTTCTTCCCCCCGCCTTGAGAAAAAGTGTGTCAATCTAAAAGGCTTGTAATAATACTTCCATTCATCAATATTTAATCAATGTTTTTCCTGTTTTAGTCCAAGAGCACAAAGCAGTGAAATCAATATATGACTTAAATATAAAAAGCACATCGTCTAACAGTTTAGTCCCCCTGGAGACACACTCTGCACAAAATTCTTGTACAATAAGATTCTATGTTGTGTGAAAATGAACTAAGAGGCAGAACTCTTAAACACCAGGTTGTAGTCTCCCGCCAGTGGGAGCACAGAGCTGCACACCCTCACATTTGCAAATAATTACATCTAGGTCTCTTTTATCTTAATGGAAAAGCGTACTAATAAAACATCTTTTCACAGTGGCAAGGGGCTAGAAAGAGTTTTAAGAGATAGTAGTTACTAAGCTAAAATTTATCTATAGCTGACATTTACCAGTTTCATACATATGTATTTTAGGAATTAAAAATGGATAAAAAATTTTATAAAACTCTCAAAAAGCTACCTGTTTTCCAAGAGGTTAGGATTATTAGCACAAATCCAGATATCAAAATATTCTTTTTCTTGATGTTTAGTAGAAGATGGCAAGACTCTCCATTTAAGGCAAATATCTGATAATCAAAACAAAATCACACACAAGAAAGACCACAATCAGAAGTGAATATATCATAATAAAATGTGTCAGGCTGCATATATCAAAGTATGAGGTATCTTTTGATCCAAAGACAAGTAAATCTTTGATTATATATCATTATTCTTTTTTTCTTTTAAAATTTTTTAATGAAAAAAGAAAGCTTAAACAAATCAAAGATTAATAATAAACCAATAAAATTATTTGCAAGGCATATGATTAACACAGGATAATAACCTTACATGTTATATAACATATCCATAATACATACCCACAATTGCAAATCAGTGATAAAAATGAGAGGTCCAATAAAAAATTGCTGATACCTTAACTGCTGAGGACATTTTACATAATATGTGTAAAAACAGTAAGCTAAACTTTTCATAAAATATAGAATTATAGTCATATCTGTTGATATACAGTCACTATTTGAGGGGCATTTTACTATAGGTTAAGGTCAAGAGTTACAGCTACATCTATTGACAGATTAGTAGTTCATTTTGATTATAAAAACATTTGGCCTCCAGCAACAACAATCTTTTCTCAATACCTGATTTAGAGGTGGGCAAACCATGAACCTCTGGGCCCAATGTAGCCCACCACCTGTTTCTGTAAAGAAAGCATCACTGGAACACCACCATGCCCATTTATTTACAGACTTTCTAAGGTCGCTTTTATGTTGCAAGGACAGAACTGAGTAGTTGCAATGGAGAGGGTACGGGCTGCAAAATCTGAGATATTTACTATGTGGGCCTTTATGAAAAAAAGTTTATAAACCACTAGTTTAGAATGCGTAGCATATATGAAACAGAAATAAAGGATCAGTTTCCTAGAATCACTCCTTTTTAATTCCAAAAAAAAATTATATTATACAAAGCAACGGGTTTTTTAAGGACATAAATTCCTTAACAGAAAAGATTCGGATTTTATACTTTGAATTTAGTAATATGTCCACATTATAATAGTTGAACAACAGAATGGTAATCTTCCTTTTGCATCCAAGTTTTTAAAATTTTATTTTATTATTAGTTTCAAGTATACAGTACATTGGTTAGACATTTATATAGTTTATAAAATGATGCCCCTAATTGTTCTTTCTTTCTTCTGGCTCTCCAGCTAGCCATTATATTGATGCTAACTGCATTCCATATGCCATGCTTCCCATCCCTGTGACCATCCATCAATTGCTAATTTATCTTCTTTAACCCTTTACCCCATTCTTCCAGAACTCCAACACCTCTCCCCTCTGGCTGTCACCAGATTGTCTTCTATATTTGTGAGTCTACTTTTGATTAGTATGTTCTTTTTATTTCTTAGATTCCACATATCACAGGTTTTTATCTTTCTCTGTCTTACTGATTTCACTCAGCATAATAACCTCTAGGTCTACGCAGGTCCATTGCAAATGGTAGGATTTCATTTTTTTTAATGGCTCAATAATATTCCATTGTATATATGAACGATAACTCCTTTATCTACTCATCTGTTGAATATGCCATTATTTTTAATGACACCACTAGTCTAGGATTCTATGAGCTACCCCAAGCCACCACCAATAAACTATTATTGTTATTATTATTATCCCTTAAACTATTTCCAGTTAGTTTCTGCAAATTTCAGCCAAAGAAATTTTATTTTTTTATTTTTTAAATTTACTTTTAATTTACTTATTTATTTATTTATTTATTTTTTGGTGACATTGGTTGACAAAATCCAGTTTTAGTAGAATTTTAAATAATAGACTCCCCTCCACCTCTTCTTAAACCACACAAAGACTTCCAGAAATAGAATAGACTTCTTAAACCACACAAAGACTTCCAGAAATAGAATAGAATAGAAATTTGACTTCCCAATTTTCTCTGTTCTATTATCTATCTTTTGAAAACACCACTTTGCATCTCCAACTACTTGACTAAGAAAACAAAAAAAAATCAAGTTCTCTGAACCATTTACAGAGTTTCTGGGGTTCCTCGTTCTGTACTTGTTTCCCTGCTCTTATCTCATTCTTCAGCCTACAGTTTCTGACTTCTTTGTCCATTTCTCCCTTGCAGTCTCTCCTTCCCTTTAGGACCAAGGCACTCCACACTCTCCAAGCTATTCTTAACTTTAATCCTGAATTCCTTCCAGATACACTACTAATGGCGCTTAGATAAATACTTCTCTTTGTTCCTCTAAGATGTTGGCAGTCTGCATAGTGGCCATGGGGTTGGATAGCTCTACCGCTTACTAGCTTACTATCTCTACAATCTTGCACAAATTACATCTCTATTGTTCATCTGTAAAAAGAGATTATTATTAGTCCTTACCTGAATGAATTATTGAGGATTAAAATACATAATAACTGATAAAAGCCAATGTCCCTAGACATTATCTATGATGGTTAATTTTATGTGTCAACTAGATAGAGCCATGGGGTGCCCAGATATTTAGTCAAACATTATTTTGAGTGTGTCTGTGAGGATGTTTTGGATGAGGCTAACATTTTAATTGGTAGAGTGAGTCAAGCAAGTTGCCCTCCCTAATGTGACGAGCCTCATCCAATCAGTTGAAGGCCTGATTAGAATAACAAAGGCTGACTGTCTTGTGAGTAAAAAGGACTTCTTCCTTCTTTCCTGACTGTCTTGAGCTGGGACATTAGGTTCTTCCCAGGTACTGGGTTTGTCAATATTCAGACTGGAACTACATCGTTGGGTCCCCTGGTTCTCAGGCCTTCAAACTCAAACTGGAATTGAATCGATGGCTCTCCTTGGTCTCCAGCTCACTGACTGCAGATCTTATGACTTGTTAGCTTCCATAATCATATAAGCCAATTCCATATAATCAATATCTATCTATCACCTATCCATCCACCCACCCACCCACCCACTCATCTATTGGTTCTGTTTTTCTAGAGAACCCTAACACAGTATCCAAAGCACTTAGTAAACTTTACATGTGTTAATACATTTTATTTTCACAAAATTGTAAATGTCACTATAAATAACCGAACCCATTTTATAAATAAGGAAACTGAAAGAGAAATTAAAGAATTTTTCCAATTTCACACAGCTTTCATATACTAAAGATTAAATTCTAGTAGTACCTTGCATATATCTGACTAGTCAGGTCCTCTTTAGACACCCCAGGTCAAGATTAGAGAGGTGCTCCCTACACATTATGGTGAGTGTTTTTTTTTTGTTTGTTTGTTTGCTTGGTTTCCTTGCTGAATGGCAGGTTCCTTGTAGAAAGTAGAGAGTGTCTTTAATTCTCTAACTCTTTGTATAGTGGCTAGAAAATGTATCAGAGGAACACAATAAACACTCAATGCTTCAGTGATGTTATTCTCTAACTGAAAAATTCCCAGTAACTCGCCATTGTTTATCAAAGTGAAAACTCCTTATTATGGCATTCAAAGCCCTCTAAACATGTTATTTAACCTGATATTTTTGTCTATTATTCATTCTTTTATTCAGTTTTCAATTACTAAATACCAACTACATAACGGTGCTGGGTATTAAAAATAGAAAAATGACTCTTTCTATTATTCCACCAAAAAATTTTAGCTGAATATACTCTTGATGGTAACACATATCTCCTACTATATCTCTGCTTTTCAAAATTCTATTTTAAAGATCATGGCAAAGGCTTCCTCTGTCATGAAACCATGCCTCAACTTCCTCCTCTTCCCCTTTGAACCCTCAAAGAATTTTGTGCCTCTTTTACACTATTTACTTGACATTCATATCTATTACAATTTTTTTCATGTCTATGTTAATCTCTCTCTTAGACCCTAGCCTCCTTGTAAGCAAGAACCAGGTTTTATCCATCACCTTTGTCTCCCTCATGCTCCATTTTTTTTCTTTTTATTTTTTTGCAGTTTACAAATAGTTTATTCTGTTCACATTATGCAGAATTTCATTATCATCCACAATGTTAGTACAATAACTACAACAGAAAGGAGAAAGCAAGGGAGAAAAAAAGTTTTAGAGTATGGCCTGACATATTTCTAAGGGTTCTCCCCTTTAGTATGCAAATATATATCAGTGCATTGCTTTCAAAAGGAAAGAAGACTGTCTAGGATTTATTTATTGTTCAGGTACCTTCTCCAAAGTATGATAAAGCAGTAGTAAATTCAATAATGAGTATCTGTAATTGAAACCAATTTAATTATAATAAAAAATATCTTTCTTATTATCACAATATCCCAATTGCATTCACCTGTCTTAAATTTTTTTTCTGAAAGTTAAGACACAATTAATTATACCTTATTAATTCCCTCGAAAGCAAAAAAAAAAGTACCATTCAGCATACCAGAGTTACACATTAAAAGTACATATTTATCTTCCTTAATTGGCTCACTCATTACATTTATATTTGGTCAGGAATCCTTACTTTTAACATATACAGAATTCTTTATATAAATGTATGTCACTATAAATTTAAAAAAATGAATCCAGCTAAAACATGCTTTCTTCTTATTGAAATCTTAACCTCAATCAATTCTTAATCGTTATCAACTTGTTCCACAAAGAAATGTAAGCAAAGGTTTTTATGCTTCTCTTAGTTTGTTGAACAGACAAACATCACAAATTTTACTAAAAATTTGGGTCGACTCACTGTATCTTTTCCCCCTTACTAAATACCAATGATATAACACAGTATATAAATTATAAATTATAAATATATATAAATTATAAATTATAAATATAATTTAAAAATATAAATTAGAATTGAAGCAGTGTATTGCCATAACTTACCTTGAAGGTAAGTGGGTTCTTCTGTATTTATAGAACTTAGACTAGAGACATTACCAGTTATCTCCAACTAAAGTGCTCTTAAGGACAAACTAGTTTTAAACTTTCCCTCATGCTCTATTTCTTAACACAATGATTTGCATATTTAGAAATTTACGAAATGATTGCTAATTCGAATGGAATTTAACACTCACCACATTGAATAATGAATGGGATGGCCATGGCCTGTCTTTTTTGATATTGAATAGAATCTAAAGACTTCTCCCTGTCCTTATTATTCTGGTATCCAAATTCATTCCAAAACAATGTTAGATTTCTATTACCTAGAAAAAAAAAAAAAAACAGGTAAAGAATAATAAAAAGAAAATAAAATCAATAAGATCAAGATAAGGAAAAGAAAGTTTGGATATAAACAAATATATATACAATATTATCTCAACTATAAAAGCTAATACATATACAGAAATAAGATATTAAAATACCAATGTTGGTGTTCTCTGAATATGGGTAAAATTTACTTGCGGCCTTATATTTTCTTACATTTTCCTAGCTATATATAATAAATATGCAATACCTTTATAATAAAACTAAACTCAATAGCAGTTTTTACATATACACAAATATATATGTATACATATATATACACACACATACTTTTATTGTTCAGATAAAATACATTGACATTTTAAACTTTATCTTAAAGTCTTCATGGAGGGATGGTTCTGATTTAACTTAAAGGCAACCCTTAAGACTATTGATACAAATATTTATCATCTTGTCTCACAGCCAGAGTTTTTTTACCTTTATCTTTTCTCTGGTTCCCTTTTCTACCAGTCTTTATTTTTTATGCCCTACCCTCATGCCAGATTCTCTTCTTTCCCTTTGCTTAGAAATAGCATTTGTCATGAAGTACCATTCAGGAGCCCTCTTTCAGAGTCTGTGTTCTTAGCCTTTACACTAGATTTATTTACTGTTCAAGTGCCTCTTACAATGCTAGGAATTACAGTGCTAGAAACCTTTCCTACAAACACAAAACAATGGCGCTCTCAATCTCTCTCTCTCTCATTCTCTCTCTCTCTCTCTCTCTCTCTTATAGTGTATATAAAACACTACTTGAATAGCAAAAAAGAAAATTTACATTGGAAACAATGTAAAAGCCTAGAATATGAAATTGATAAATTTCATTTCCAAACAAGGAACACTAGGCAACTAGGACTTAGAGCTAAATGCAGTGACGCATCAAGATATCCAAAACCAAGTATTAATTTTTTTAAAGGTATAAAACAGCATGTTTAGTATAAACAATTTTTGTTTATCTAGTATAATCAATTTATAAAATTTTGATGGACACATTTTTCTTTTTCTGGAAGAATACAAAAGAAAGTTTTAATAGTAAATAGCACTGGAGAAAAGGATTGGGGCTGAGAAAAAAGCAGGGAAAGATACTTTTACTTTTCATTTTTTACTTTCTAAACACTTTAAATATTTTTACATGTTCATGTATTACTTTAAAATATTTTTTAAAAGAATCCATGCTTACCATTCTGTCCAAAATGATGACCACTAGCAACATGTGGCTACTGAATACTTGACATGCGTCAAATATAGAACATTTCTTCGACATACAAAGTACAAAAAGTGATGTTCTAAAATATAAACTTTAGAAATAAAATATTTGAAATAGGGCCAGCCATACATCAACCTTAATGTATGACTGTAATCCATGGAAAAATACAAATAAACAACCTTACATCTTACCATTCCTGTTAAAACTTAGGTTCAGAATGCTATGTGCCATAAAGACCAGTAGGAACTCAGCTTTCAAAAGAGATTTTACAGTTGGGCTGGGCTGAAAGCTGCCCTCAGAAATTCTCAGGTCTCCCACTTTGTCTCTTCATAAAATTCCTAATAGCTCAAACCTCAAATTTTCCTTTGGATTCTGATGAGCTCATGAAGACTAATTCTTGATTTCTGCTTGAACTATTTAGTTCTTACTAAGATGACAGGTGTTGTAGATTAGTCAGGTGGCTTCAAGTGTTGTCTCTGCCACACATTAGTTGTGTTATTGTCAGAAGCCACTAAGCTTTCTTATTCATAAAATGAGTGTTTCCAATAACCTAACAGATTTATCATAAAGAATAAATATGAAGGCACATTAAAAACTATAGTACTCTGCAGGAATTTAAATGGCTTCAGAATTGTATTTGTCTTCTCTTTAAATATTACTTCCTTCAGAAGACTGTCTTTCAAAGGAGGAACTGTGCTTTATAACTTTTCATGCCCTCAGTATACAGCTCAGCATCCTATGCCTAAGAAACCTTCACAAATTATTGCTGATCCTCTTGACAAAATACCTCCCTGATGTGTTGTTTGGGATAAAATGAAGGTAAACAATGTTTCTCTCTCTTAAAACATTAATAAACACAGTTAACACAACACAGTTGACTTCTAAAACAAATGTCAACTGTGAACTCCAACGCAAACATTTTAAGAGTGGTAAAACTACTAAGATGTTAGAAGCACACACCCTTGAGGGTGGAGTGGTATCTGCTCTGTGATCACACTACTCTTATAGTGCTTACACATTACATTTTAGTTTACTCAGTGCCTATTTTCCCCTTTGGATAGTGAAATCCTTGAAAACAGTGGCGACATTTAGGATCTTATTGTCAGTAACTTACACATACGGCTTAATGTTTACTTATAGGGCTAAATTATACTAAAGATTTACTGGTTATCTAAGGCAGAAATTAGGACATTCACTAGCCCAAATATCTAATGACCAGGGCTGATGGAAGATACACAATTCTAGGAAAAATATTAGGGCAAAGAAATTAAAGTTTTTTACTTTGGGGATTAGAAATGGCTTTTCCTAACTTACAATGCAATCTTGACTTTTCCTCTTCAGCCTGAAGTTAGTCCAACATGCACAACTTGAATTGTACTTATGGTGTTATTAAAATAAATTTTCATGGAGTGAACCCTGAAGACTACTAGAGAGATGCTTCAGCAAGCAAATTAGCAAGGTGGCCAGAGGGAAGGCAATGAGAGAAAACACATCACCTCAATTTCTATTTTCTTGTATGTGTTACTCAGTCTGTAGAGAGTTATACAGCCATCTTGAAAAAAAAAAGACAAAACAAAACATTTCTCTCATACAAGGGAACCCCCATCAAGCTATCAGTGGCTTTTTTTTAGCAGAAACTTGCAGATCAAGAGATAGTGGCATGACATAATCAAAGGTCTGAAAGGAAAAAAAAAAAAAGCCAACCAAGAGTACTTAACCTGGAAAAGCTGTCCTTCAGAAATGAAGAAAAAGAATTTCCCGAACAAAAGTTGAAGGAGTTCATTACCACTCGACCTGCCTTACAAGAAATGCTAAAGGGAGTTTTTCAAACTGAAATAAAATGATACAAATTAGTCACTTGGAAACATGAAAATATAAAACTCACTGATAAAGGTAAGTATATAGTCAAATTTAGAATACTCTCATACTGTAATAGTGGTATATAAATCACTTAACTCTAGGATAAAGATTAAAATACAGAAGTATTAAAAGTAAGTATAGCTATAATAATTTCTTAATGGACACACAATATCCAAACATTTAGACTGTAAAATAAAAAAAAATAATAGTAATAATCTGCGGGGATGGGGTAGTAAAAAGTTAGAATTTTTGTATGCAAATTTAAGTTGTTACAAGCTTAAAATAAACTATTATTATAAGACATTTTATATAAGACTCATGATAACCTCAAAGCAAACATTGTAGATTAACAAAAGATAAAAAGTTTGAAGCGTAACACTACAAAAAATTATCATATTACAAAGGAAGGCAGATAAAGAGGAAGAAAGACACAAACAAACTACAAAAGAGCCAGAAAAACAAACAAAACAATGTCAATAATAAGTCCTTACCTATTGGAAATTACTTTAAATGTAAATAAATTAAGTTCTCCAATAAAAAGTCACAAAATGTCTTCTTGCATAAAAACAAGATTCAATTATATATACTGTCTACAAGAGATTCATTTCAGTTTAAGGACACACACAAGCTTAAAGTAAAAAGATGGAAAAAGATATCCCATGCAAATGGAAACCAAGAAGTACATGTATATCAAAGTACACTATAAGTCAAAAACTGTAACAAGAGATAAAGAAGATTATTATATATTGAAAAGGGTCAATTCATCAAGAGGATGTAATAATTGTTAATATATATGCACCCAACATCAGAGAACCTAAATATATTAAGTAAATATTAACAGATCTAAAGGAAAAAATAGATAGCAATAGACTTCATTATCCCACTTTCAACAATGGATAGAGTATCCAGTGAGAAAATCAAAAAGACATAATGGACTTGAACCATTTTTAGATCAATGGACCTAATAGACACATACACACACACTATCTCATCCAATAGCAGCAGAATACACATTTTTCTCAAATATGCATGAAATATTTTCTAAGATAGATCCTTGGATTGGTCACAAAACAAGTTTTATCAAATTTACAAAGACTGAAATCATGTCAAATATATTTTTCTGAACACAATACTATAAAACTAAAAATTAATAACACAAGGAAAGCTGGAAATTTCACAAATATGTGGAAACTAGACAACATACTCCTGAGTGATCAATGAATCAAAGAAAATATCAATTAATTTAAAATATATTGAAATAAATGAAAATAGAAACAACATACCAAAACTTATTGGCTGCAACAAAAACAGTTCTAAAAGGGAAATTCACACTGATAAAACACCTACACAAAGAAACAAGAAAGATCTCAAATTATCATCCTAACTTTATATTGCAAGGAACTAGAATAAAAAGAACAAACTAAGTTTAAAGTTAGCAGAATGAAGAAATTGCAAAGATCAAAGCAGAAATAAATGAAACAGAGACTAGAAAAATAGAAAAGAGCAATAAAACTAAGATCTGCTTTGTGAAAAGATAAAGAAAATTGACAAACCCTTAACTAGATTAAGAAAAAGAGTGAAGACAATAAATAAAATCAGAAATAAAAGAGGAGACATTACAACAAATACCACAGAGATGCAAAAGGTCATAAGAAACTACTATGAATAATTAAATGCCCCCAAATTATATAAATAAGTAAATTATAGAAATGGACAAATTCCTAGAAATATACAAACTACCAAGACTGAATTATGAAGAGTTAGATAATCTGAAAAACCTATAGTTAGTAAAAAGATTGAGTCAATAATTTAAAATATCCCAACAACGAAAAGCCCAGGACCAGATGGTTTCACTGGTGAATTCTATCAAATGTTTAAAGAAGAATTAAAGCAATTCTTCCCAAACTTTTAAAAAAAATTAAAGAGGAGGTCACATTTCCAAACTCACTTTATAAGGCCAACATTACACTAATAACAAAACCAGATAAAGACACTACATGAAAAGAAATGTACAAGCCAATATTACTGATGAGCACAGATACAAAAATCCTCAACAAAATACAAGCAAACAAAATTCAACAGCATAATAAAAGGATCATATAAGATGATCAAGTGGGAGTTATTCCTGTATGCAAGGATAGCTCAACCTATACAAATCAATAAATGTGAGATACATCATATTAATAGAATAAAGGATAAAAAATATACAATCATGTCAACAGGTACAGAAAGAACATTTAAACATTCTTTCTTGATTAAAAACTCTCAAAATATTATGTATAAAAGAAATGCCTCAACATAATAAAGGCTATATATGACAAGCCTACAGCTAACATCATACTCAATCACAAAAAGTTAAAAGCTATTCTTCAAGATCAGGAACAAGACAAGAAAAGTCCATTCTCAACACTGTTGATCAACATAGTACTGAAAGTCTTAGCCAGAGCAATTAGGTATAAAAAAAAAAAAATAAAGAGCTTTGGAAAAGAAAAAGTAAAAATTTCTCTGCTTGCAGATTACATATTATATAAGAAAAACCTAAAGATTCCACCCAAAAACTGTTAGCACTAATCAATGCATTCAGTAAATTTGCAGTATACAAAATCAATATACAAAAACCAGTTGCATTTCTTCTATACACTAACAACGATCTGAAAGAGAAATTAAGAAAGCCATCTCGTCAAATAGAATACCTAGAATTAAATTTATCCAAGAAGATAAAAGACCTCTACACTGAAAACTATAAGATACTGACAAATTTAAGAAGACACATAAATGGAAAGAAATTCGTGTTCTTGGATTGGAAGAATTAATATTTTTTAAATGTCCAAACTATTCAAAGTAATTTATGAATTCAGTGCAATCTTTGTGAAAATTTCTATGGAATTTTTCAGAGAAGTACAAAAAACAA
Organism: Cynopterus sphinx; assembly: GCA_030015415.1. Taxonomy (NCBI): domain Eukaryota; kingdom Metazoa; phylum Chordata; class Mammalia; order Chiroptera; family Pteropodidae; genus Cynopterus; species Cynopterus sphinx. The sequence continues at coordinate 63,542,831 of CM057380.1, read as the reverse complement.
TCCTTAAATACATATGTAACACAAAAAAGCCTAAAAAACTGAAGCTATCTTGAGAAATAAGAACAAAGCCGGACACATCATACATCCTCATTTCAAACTATATTACAAAGCTATAGTAATTAAAGCAGTATGATATGTGCATAAAAACGCACCTATAGACCAATGGAACAGAATAGAAAGTCCAGAAATAAACCCAAACATATGTGGTCAACTGATCTTTGACAAGGACACCAAGAACTCACAATGGAACAATGTAGTCTCTTCAAAAAATGGTGTTGGAAAAATTGAATATCCACATGTAAAAAGAACAAAATTAGACCCTAACCTATGCTACTCATAAAAACTAACTTGAAATGAGTTAAAGACTTCATGTAAGACCTCAAACCTTAAAATTTCTAAAAGAAAGAGTAGGAAAAATGCTACTTGATGTTGGCCTGAAAATAATTTCTAGATATGACACCATGAAGCACAATTAACAAAAAGAAAAACAAAATAAACAAACAACAAAAAAGAGAGACTACATCAAACTAAAAGCTTTTGCACAGCAAAAGAAATAATCAATGGAATGAAAAGGTAACATACAGAAAAGAAGAAAATATCTGAAAACCACATATCTAATAAGAGGTTAATACCTAAACTATACAAGGAACTCATAAAACTCAATAACAAACCAAACAAACAACCACAAAAAAATACCTCTGATTAATAAATGGGCAAAGAACCTGAATAGACAGTTTTCCAAAAATACATACAAACGGCCATCAGGTACAGAAAAAAGTGTTAAAAATCATTAATTGTCAGGGAAATGTAAATCAAAACCACAATGAGATATCATCTCACATTTGTTAGGATGGCTATTATCAAAAATAGAAAAGTGTTGGCAAAAAAGGAGCATGAAGGAAATTCTTGCATAGTGTACATGGAAATGTAAATTTATACAACCATTACGGAAAATGAAATGGAGGTTCATCAAAAAAGTCAATATAGAACTATATGATCTGGAAATCCCACTTCCCGGCGTACAGGTGAAGGAAATCAGCATCTTGAAAAGATATCTGCACTCCCATGTTTATTACAGCAGTATTCACAATAGCTAAGATATGGAAACAACCTAGTTGTCTATTGATGGATGAGTGGATAAAGAAAACCACACAGACACACACACATGCATGTGTGCATATGTGAATTTTACTTAGACATAAGAATGTTGTAGACCTTGTCAGGGGAAACAACATGGATGAACCTGAGGGCATTATGATAAGTGAAATAAGTCTGACAGAGAAAGTCAAATGCTGTATGTAGCTTATATGTGGAATCCCCATCCTCTCCTAAAAAAAGTTGAACTCATAGAAACAGAAAGTAGAATGATGGTTGCTAGTGCTAAGAGTAGATCTTAAAGCAGTCTCACCTGCCACACATGCAAAAAGGTGATAAATACATTGATTAACTTGACTGTAGTACATTTCACAGTGCATATGTATATCAAATAATCATGTTGTACCCTTTAAGTATATATAACATTTTGTCAAGTTATATCCCAACAACCCTAAAAAAAATTCTTGTCTAGCCTAATTTGGCAAGAAACAGTAAAAGTAATAATAATAATTAACTATATTAGGTTGGTCTTGAGTAATGGAGTCAATTATATACCTATAATTATGAACATTTTTAATATATGGTGTTACTAACTGATATTTCTGTTCATGTGTTTTAATGAGGGTTTTAAAATTACCCTTCATCCAGAAGTCAATTCAGAGCAAAGAAGTAAAATTTGAAAACTTGAAAAGTACTTGATTTTTAAAGATGCATTTTAACTATTTCCATCCACTATGAAGAGATGAAATATAGATAACCCAGAACTTATTAATTAGAAAATTATATTATTTTAACATCAAAGTATTTTGATTTAAAAATTCAGTTTGCTTTTGTAAACAGGAAATACTACAAGCACAGAGATAATATTTACATAAAAATACATGTCTTGAGACTTTTCTCTGAATAATCAACAGTCTTGTTAAATTAATGGAATAATCAGAGATTAAGGCACACAGAATTAAAGTCCTAATTTCTAGAACAAGTATCTGAGAAAAACTGAAATTTAATTTACCAATAATGATGTATGGAATTCTTAATTCGGAAAAGATTTCTAATGTTTAAATTTATCTGATTACTTTTTAAGGAGCTTCTTAAGGAAAACAATCATGTAAAGTATTGTAATAACTTACTAAAAATATGTCAAAACCCAATAACTAAAAGAGCAGTTTGCACAGATTTTGCTTCTGAAATAGGAGAAACATAACACCTTCCTAGATGGCAGTTTCATATCTGTTCATAACATGTACACTGACATCCAGGGAATCAATTAGCCAAGAGGAGAAGAAAGAAAATTCAGTAATAAACTGCTAAAGCAAAGCTCTGATAGTTTCAATCAAAAAAACGAAGCCTAAATGTTTATGAAAGGAAAATTATAAGATAGAGAAGGTATTTAAAATCAGGTTCCTAACTTTAGAAAATTCTGCATCTAAATAGATGATTATATTCTACTTTTAAAGATCTCCTGAGATATAAATTATATATACATTCTCAGGGGATCATAAATCATACCTCCTCTGTTGAATATTGTCCTGTTGTGTCATTACCCTCTCATTCTTATGTAAACCAAACATTGGACCTTCCTAATATACGATGTGATCATTGGTCATTTACATTCTCAATAGAATTTCTGTGTTAGGTATGGCAAACTGGTTTCAAGTGATATGCCAACTCTGATCAGTTGGTAGTGATGCCTGCACACTCTTGAGAAAGATCATGAGGCCAACCACGGCTTACCAGGAATAACTGCCATGATGAGTTAGAGAGTCTGTGGTGCATGTGCGATGAGAGGGGCCCTATATAACCATTTCCCACAGTATTCTATTTGAACTGATGGAAAGCAAGACAAGATGTCTTCAGTGGTGATGAAGTGGCTCACGGCCCCTTTCATTCTCTTGGCTTCAAGGTGTGGCAGAGTGGGTTTGAGCCAATCTAACTCTATGTGTATAGTTAATCGCAGAAGGAAGTAGCAGCTGGAGTTAATGTCTCACTTCTCCATTCTATTCTAAGAATCTGGAATTGGTCCAACTTGCCCTAGGAATCAATTTCATTACTTCATCGGGCAATGCAGCATAATTTTCTCTTGTTCTGTATTGGTGGTTTCCCATGAGGATCCCCTTAAGCTGCAAAATAATTTCAGAACCATCACCCCCTGACCTGAGAAAATATATGATGACAAAAAAATAAACTATAAATTTAATAACACTTTGGGATCATTTTACATTTTAGTACCCACATCTACATCTATAGATGTTTGAAAAACTGTAGCACAGGGGTCTCCAACCCCCAGGCATTGGACCAATATTAGCCCATTGCCTGTTAGGAACCGGGTCACACAGCAGGAGGAGAGCGAATGAAGCTTCATCTGTATTTACGGTGCTAGCATCACCATCTCAGCTCTCCCTCAGATCATCAGCCATAGATTCCCATAGGAACACCTGTCCCTGGTGCCAAAAAGGTTGGCAAATGCAGATACAACATATAGCTGTATGAGGAATACGCTATTTTTGACAATAACTGGTAGATGGAATTCAAAGATTCTTAGCCATACTTTGAGGTCCCCTGGGGCTTCCTGGCTCCCAGTTTGGAATCACATTGTTCTGGGCACTAGAGACTAGAAGGAAAAAGGAAGAGGGTTAAAGACCCCATGACAAAGCCTTCAAAAACAAAACCAAGAAAAATTAGGTTTCTTCTGGGTCTTCCATCAGAAAGAAATAACTTTTACTTCCTCTTTATAGGTTGCATTTTTATTTAGTCATTACTTTTCTTTTCCTTTGGATGTGTTCCAGTTTTTCTAATTTTCCACAGTGTAGAAATCAAAATTAGACACAATAATCCATTCTAAAGCATATTTATAGAGTTCTGTGTTATCATGGGCAACAGCCTCGTCAGCTACCTATGTCTCCCCAATACATGGGTTAGCATAATTTATCTTTCTATTAGGAATCTACTTACTTTATTCAGATATTATAAACCCCAATGACTGACTTAATGTTCTTAAAAGTCACAGATTCATTTTTTTGTGAATACAATATATATTTATTTTTTATTGCATTGTTTTAAATTCAGAGTCATTAAATACAACATATCTTCTTTGCTAAGGTAGACATAAGCATACTAATGAGAGTTTTGAGGTCTTGCTTCTGGTATGGCAGGGAAAAATAAAACTGTAAGATTCAATGTATATTTAAATCCAGAACAAAAGAAGGCTTTTTACTAGGCATTTTAGTATTTTACTTGCAATATAGGTGAGATGCTCTGAGGTATTTTAGCAAAAAACTTCATTGTAGATGTAAAATATGTCATTATCATGATAATAATACAAGTGCAGTCAGAAAGAAAAGGAAGCATACTGTCAATGGTGATAATTTCAATTACCAGGAGAAAGCAGTGTAAATGGATAAAATCTAAAAATGTGATTTCTTTAACACAGAAGTCGATGAACTCCTGAACTATATTGTTATTTGCCAGGACCTGGCATAAGTAACAATTTTAAACAGAGTACATATTTATGTCATATAAATCAGGCAAAATGCCTATGTCATTTTAACATTTTATTTTTATTTCAAACTCCTCTCACATCAAGCTTTTATCTAAAGCAATTTGTTTAGCAGTATAGAATTCTACTGTTCTTTCTGTCAAATAGTAAAATTACCAATGGGTGGCCAAATAGTAGATGAAAAGAAGTTTGTCTTTATAGATGTATTTGAGCAAATAAATGATGAAAATATGATGGAAACAGAATTTAAAGTTTTGAAATTCCTAAGGGAGCTGAGCATTCATTATAACTGTTTTATAATTAAAAGAGAGACAAACGAACAATATATGCCTCTCCTTGGAAGAACACACTACTTACTACCTATGACGCATCTTGACCAAAAATAAAAATTTTAATTTGGTCAAGCTGCTGGACTCTATCAATTCACAGAAAAATAAAATTTATGAAGGAATCTGTTAAATGATACCCTGTAATGTAGTGAGCAAAATTTAGACTGTGTGACTACAAGACTACCAAACCAGTTTTTCCTACAAATAAAATGAAAAACGAAAGAAAAAGAGAAATATGGTAGTGGTGGTGTGGGAGTGGGGTAGGGGTGGGGAGAGCTATAAATTATATTATGGCAAGAAAAAGAGGTATATAAAAATAAACAATATTTTATGATATTAAGAAAGTATTAATAATTTTAAGTGTGATATTTATACTGTGGCTATGTTCTTAAACAAAGTTCTTTTAGAAATAAATACTAAACTACGTATAGATACAATTATATAGTATTTGGAATTTCCTTCATAATCCAATTGTGGGGGAATAGGTGGGAATATGAACGAAACATGTTTCCCAAGAGTTGAAAATTGTTGAGGTTGGATGATGGTTTTATGGATTTCATTATAACATTTTCTTTAATACTAATTTCTCAATTTCCCACATTATTTATATATATACATATATATGTGTTTGAGTGTGTGTATATATGTGTGTGTGTGTGTGTGTATATACACATACATATATATACACACATACACACATATATGTATGTATGTGTATATGTATATATACATACACATATATACATACATATACACATATACATACATACATACATACGTACGTACGTACATACGTACATACATACATACATACATACAGAGTATGTATAAGATTGCTAGGGCTGCATAACCAAATACCACAGACTGGGTGGTTTAAACAACAGAATTTTATTTTTTCGTGATTCTGGAGGAGGCTAAAGTCCAAGATCAAGGTGTCGTCAGGTTTGGTTTCTTGTGAGACCTCTATCCTTGGCATGCAGACAACACCTTTTCACTGTGTCCTCAAATGTTCTTTTTTTCTGTGCACACCCATCGTTGGTGTCTTTTTGTGTATCAAAATTTCCTCTTCTTATAAGGATACCAGTCAGAATGGATTAGGGACCATCTTAATGGCCTCATTTTGATTTCATCACCTCTTTAAAGTCCCTGTCTCCAAACAGAGTCGTATTCAAAGATACTAGGGGTTAGGACAAAACATATAAATTCAGAGACAACACAATTCATTTCATAACACATAACTAAAATAATTAAATGTAAAACAAAATATAATACTGAAAATATAATACAAAATATAATACTTAAAAAGAAATTTAATTGTTTTTCAGCCTGTATCTTCATATAAACTTGTCTCATAGTCTCATCTTTTTTATATTTTACATAGGCTTCCTCACTCAGTTTATATCCCTAGCAGAAATGTTGTATTTGCACTTTTCTTGTAATACCTTTCTTAGATCTTACATACTCAAGTGCATTATAAGGTAAACTAAATTATGTTGTAAGCAGCTAGCTAGATATAACTATTAGAGGGTTATGAACTGAATGTTTATGTCCCCTCCTAAATTCATATGTTGAAACATAATTCCCATTGTGATAGTATTTGGAGGTTGGACCTTTGGGAGGTAATTAAGTCATGAGGGCAGAACCCTCATGAATGGGATGAGTGCTCTTATAAGAGGCTCTTATAAAAAGAAGCCAGAGAACTAGCTCTCTCTTTCTACCATGGGAGGGTACAAGATTTCAGTCACCTGGAAACAGAAGAATGAGTGCTCTCACCAGGTTCTGACCATGCTGGCACCCTGATTTTAGACTTCCAATCTCCAGAACTGTGAAAAATAAATTTACATTGTTCACAAACCACCCAGTTTATAGTATTTTGTTACAGCAGCCCAAGCTAAGACATAAAGCATTATCTATATTTAAAAAAAACTATTCACCTAACAAATATTATCCCTCACTTTCAAAATTATACAAAAACTGAGAAATTGGTATGTTAGGTGATGGCATAATTAGGAAAATTTGTAATTGGTTAATCGTCTTCCCCCAGTGTCCCATTTCTGCCGCAATGGAGGTCATCAGTGGAGGGCTGAGTGCTTGATTTCACTGTCCCATACAATAGAATTTAAATAAAATCATAGAGAAAATAGTGGCCAAATTTAGTATCTCTAAAAAAACAGCACATTACTTAGAAATCAATATTAGATGACCAAAAAGGTCCTGACAAACTGAAAGAATAGGCATATTAAGGAGACAAGATTTAATAGGATAAATGCATCATTCTACACAAGGGTACAAAAATATTTACTGAAAAAAGAGAGGTGTGGCTTAACAAGAACACAATTAAAATTTTTATTAAGAATTTTAATTGGCAATAATGTGCTTACTGAGAGTTAATATGCCAGGCTGCATCAACAGAATTACAACTTAAAAAAAAAATTATGATCCCATTTTATTCAAGGCTTTTTGGGTTTCATCTCAAAATTTTATTTCTAGGTGATACATTTTATAAATAAAGTACAACGTTAAAATGGTGAGTATATTTAATGCCATATCAAATTAAGAATAGCAATAGTACTTGGAAATACTAGGACAAAACAAGGTTGGTGAGAAACAGAAAACTTGTCTTCAAATATCTGGAGGGCTGTCATTTATAAAGACTTTAGGCCAACTATTCATGGCCCCAAGAGAAGAAAAATCAAGTTGGCCTGGCTAACTCCTCATCCTTCAGTAAATACCACTCCTTCAGGGAGGCCTTGTCTGGCCTCTGGACTGTAAGCTCCTGATTACTGGCTTTGGCAGCACTCATTCTTCTCTGTTGGGTACCAATCTTGTTTCTAATTGTCAAATCATATCAGCCCTGCTTAACTGAAAATTTCAAGAGAGAGTGGACCATGTGTGATTTGTTAGTCCTATAACACTTCATGCCTAGGTGAATGAAAGGAAGAACAAATAAGAAATAGACTTGACTCTAATGTAAAAATGTATTTTGTAATACACGGGCTGCCTCAAGAAGTAGCCCTTTTTTTTTTTTTTGGCTTTTATGAGAGGCCCTTATTCAGGCTTAAAATGCAGTTCACTTGCCTGGGGTGGGGGTAAGTGAGGTAAAGGGGATTAAACCACCGGGAAAAGGGTAAGTAGATTATATGATTTTTAGCTTCCCGAGACTCTCCGCTTTGAGTTCTGTTGGAAAAAGGTTACATTTATTATATCTCAGATTTCATTTTAGCACATCTGCCATATTCTAATCCATTTTAGAAAAGTTTAGTAATATATTTCTATGTAATTGCTTCTGTTCAAATTCAAATTTCCTTTGATGTTTCTCTCTCTCTTTCCCTTCTCCTTCTCTCCCCTACTCTAAAAAACTGATGATTAATATTCCCATTTTATTATAAGGAAGCATAAAGCTTCAAAAAACATAGAAGTAGACAGTAAGGTGAAGTCAGACTCAGAGACAAGGAAACCATTTCTGAGATTCTTAGCATCACCTGTGCCAAAAGAAAATGCAGATTTGATAAATGACACAAAGTCCTTACCTCTCCATTTCCCTTTCTGCCAGTTTGATTTTTACAAAGGCCCAATTTTCCATAGAAACAGTTCAGATGTATAGCATATACAAAGATTGTATCTTTTATTTATAAGGCAAAAAGCTTACCCATCCTACATTTTATTATAATTGTGTGCCTTGTTATACTGGCTTTCAGGGTTTTAGACAAGTATTACATAACTTTTGTTATTCCTGTGAGAATTAATAAGTAAAGACCTTGAAGGTCAACCTCCTCAACACAGTTTCTAAGACTACCAATTCTGACCTTGATTACTTGATTCAGTTTGAAAATGAAGTTTTGGGATGAAGCTGTGAGAGGTGTGAATAAAAGCATATGTTTGTTATACTTTCTCCACTGACTTTCTTTGGAGGAATATCTTTCATGAGAGTATCCTCTAGCCTCAAATCAATTCATTCACAGACAATTATGAAATTAGGAAAGCAATGATATTAACTAGTAATAATTAAAATACAAATATAGCATTTATTGAATTTTATTATATTCTTTGAGAAGTTTTTTTAAAAAGTAGGTAGAGAAGGTAGGGGTAGGGAGTTATATAAAGGTAGGAAGGCTGGTAAGTGATACCCTCAAGTTGAGAGTACAGTTGGGAGGGCACTTATACCTCAGGCAAAGGAGTTTTGAGATAGCTCCCCACAACACATAGGACTGAGTATGACTGTCCTGAGTAAGCGTGAGCTGGATGGAGATAATTCCTGCCACCTTTAAATTTAATGCCTAACTCTTTATGAAGCTTGATTCCTTATTCCAAGGATGAGGAAAACAGGAAAGAATTATAGAGAAAATACGAGGACAGTGGGGGAAGTTACACAATTTTCTAACACTTAATATTTTCCTTTGTACCATGACATGCTGGCATTTAAAGACCGGAGAGTAGATGCTTGATTTTTATCTCTCTGTATATTCTTAGGCTGTGTACATCTTTCAGCAAACCCTGCCAAATAATGTGCTCATTACTATGTTTAGTATAACTTCAAACATGTCTCAGAAAAAAAATACATATGAAAAAAGTATGCCTGTGCTAAGCAAAAATTACATAGATCTATTCTTCAGAGCAGTGCTTCTCAAACTTTAACATAGATACTGATTATCTGGACATCTTGCTAATATGCAGATTTTACTTCAGTAAGTCTTAGGTAGAGGCTGAAATTCTACCTTTCTAACAAGCTGTTAGGTGATGCTGCTGCTGCTGCTGGTCCACAGATGACACTCTTAGTATATTTTAGACTATTACATGAATCCAGCTTTGGCAGAAAATCTGTGCCCTTAACTTCATTCCAACTTTTTTTCCTGAGTTCCTGCACTCTTTCCTGTCTTACTAGTATGGAGAAATTTTTAGGACCAAGCAGAGTGGGTACAAAAGAAAAGAAGTAATCTAAAATTACAACCTCAAGTGGAATAATAATAAAATTTTAAGTTGTCTCCAGAGTAGAGACATAATTTTGATATGCATGAATTATACATACTTCATGTAAATCACTGAACAAATACATAGTAGACTCTTTCTTCCATAAATCAAGCCCTATGTCTGCAAAGCTTACCGGAAGTTTATTTATAAACACACAGCATACCATCCCCATTGTTCAGGTATATCTGAAGAATGAGGTGATCTGAATAAGTCAAATGTTACAGATAACTGAAGTTTATTTTTAAAATTTCCAAAAATATTTATAATGATTTTTAACCAAAATCTTTCTGTAATTAACATATTGAAGACTTGTTAGATATACAAAAAAAAAAGTTTATCTATGATTATCTGTGGCATGATATAACAATGTTACAGGAACTATTCAGGTCTAGGTGAGGCTGTGTGCCCCTGTGGGAGTTCTCAGCCTATGTGGAGCACATTTCTGTCCCCTTCCTCCATGATCAGTTGTCACTTCATAGTGCTCTCTGATTACCCTCCTCTTACAATTTTCAGTCTGCTGATTTATTCTTCGCATAACAGTCTGAAAAAGATACTGAGACTCTCCTCTCATTTCCCTCATGTTTTTAATGCAGGGCTTTGGGTTACTGATTACTTGAATCAGTGCAATCATTCTAGCTTAAAGAAATCACGCGAGTCAATCTTGCATAAGCACCTCTTAATATGACCATTGAATACTCACTGATCCCGGTGTCCTTACAATACTGCACCAAGTACTGTCCCATGACTTTTAGTAGATGATTATACTCTTGGACATTGAGAAATTCCTGCTTATTATGAGATGGTTCCATGATCTCCAATGGTATATTAACAATTCCAACCACGCCTGCACCAAGTCTGGGGGAATAAATACATATATAAATTTTGTGAAATTTGGCTAAGGAAAAATGAAAAGCAAGTATACCGTGGTCTGAACCTTACCAAAGTTTAACAAGTTATCTTACAATTGTATTTCGTTACATAAATCAATGGTGCACCCAGGTGTGTTTGTCTCAGAATACAAAATGGTTTTAATACATCATTGCTGAATTAATATGCTTCTTTTCCCAAACCTACCACCTTACATGGAGAGTCAGGGTGGGTGGGAAGTGGAAGCTGGAATGTAAGTTCCTTAGCAAATGATAGTATGTCTTCACCATCTTCCCTGTAGAGCTTAGGACATTGCCTAGCATTTATGACAGTGTAATGTAAGTGCTCATTGAATATACAAATGAATGAATTGCTAATTCCTTGAAAGTGAGGAAGGAAGGTGAAAAATGTTCCCTGAGCCATTCTACTAGTCACGGTTATCCTGTCTGACTCCGTGATTTTCCATGGTCTCTTTTTAGAACTCTACATAATTCATGAAAGTAGCTTGTGGAGTTTCAGACCATTGGAAAAGCACCAGAATGTATTACTCTGGAATCCTAATAGTCTGGAGAATGTTAATAATATACACTTATGTAGGTAACTGGCAAGAACTCATACATGAAGGGCCTGCACAAATGTTAACAGGGTTGCTTTACAAGACTGTGGATTTTTCTTTTCTCTCTTTTCTAAAATTTCTTTAATATGCTTGCATTATTTAAATTGGCAAAATACTAAAAACCTAACCTGAGTAAATGGCACAAGGGATGATAAAACATTAAATTGTTCAGAAAATACACTGAAAAATTTTCCAAAAGTGAGCTTTTTCCTTATAGCAGGCATGCAACTCTACCACTATGATAAATTAGGCAGATTAATGTATTGATGAGAAGGGTGAACAAAGGATATGACACCTGCTCCCATTATGATCAATCACTCATCTAACTATGCAAATGTCTTACTGCAACCTCCCTCATCCTGCCTGTGCCTATGAAAACAAAAACATACTTACAATGACTTCAGTTTCAACTGTGGGCCCACTTTCTCATGCATTTTGATCAAGCGGTTATTACTGTAAATGAACATCCCAGCTTGGCTTCGGTTTTCTATGTTGACTCCAAAGAACAGGGAGAGTGTCCTTGCTTTTTTAAATTCTCTGGCATCATATTTTTAAAAAATTAAAAGAAATATTTTATCAAGTAAAAATATACAGTTTACAAAACTGTTAATAATTAAACTCAGAAGGTAAACATCAAAGGAAGTATATCTAAGATATCTAGGTATTATGCAAAACCTAGTAGGTATGCTCAGTATCCTTGTATAGCCAAGTTGTCTACATAAACATACCAGTCAAGCACAAGGATTCCTTGATTCAAAAACAAATTTATCATTAAAACAAAGATTTAGGCTTGAAAAAAAAAAAAAGCTTGCCAATTTAAATTTACAGGAACTAGAAAATGCCAAAATAGTCATGAAATGTTAACTGGTCTAATATGTACATTATAGCATTTTTGAAAAATAAAGATTTGACTGTTTTAAAATTCAGGTATTTCTAACATTGGATGTGATTTCTAACTTTCAGCACATTCTCAAGCCTCCAATATCTTACATAGGTCAAAATGTGCTAAAAGTTATTCTTTAGCTCTATTTTTCCAAAATCTAAGGTTAATCAAAGCTTTTTTAGTATATGTGGTGTTGAAGCGAGCATATATATCAAAGTTAATAAAGCAAGTTTACAAGGGCAGCTATGAGCTCCTGTTTTTCTGATTCTGTCTTTCTATATTATGCTTTATGTGACTTTTCTATAAAAAGTGTAAAATAGAAATTAATAGACATAGCCAAAAATGACAGAAACAACTATAGTAAAACGAGGTTGTTGGGAGCCATGAAAAGTACCTGGATTAAGAACCAGATAGATAGACCTGGGTTCAAATACAAGCTCATCTTTGTAATAACCATGTGATTATGAATGAGTCACTTCAATATTGTATCATCTGAAAAATGGGAATAATACCTACCTAGACACTTTGAAATTCTGTGAGGACTAAAAGAGATGATGTTAAATATATGTCAGGTGCTTAGCAAATGTTATTTTCTTTTCGCAACCAAGAATAGTACCAAATATAATTCTTCCCCTCTACCCATCTTATTGCTCCTTTCATTCGCAAAAACAGTTTTGTTTCAAATTCATAACCATGTGCTATTATAACACATAATATACTTACTGGACTGATTAAATAGATCTATCATTAAAAGACAATGATAAAGTTCTCTCAGTCCTATGTGTAGATGACATAAAGTACATGAGACTTTGAGAAGAGGTCACTGATATGGGTTAATATTTATTCATTTTTTAACCTGCTTTATTTTTTAATTCACATTTTTTCAAAAGTCATATATATTTTGCATTGTATGTCTACTGTTCACAGTTAGACTTCTGTTACCACAAATATGGCCCCTTTTACCCCATCCACCTCCTTCCTGCCCCCTACCCTCTGGTAACCACTAGTCTATCATCCATGCCCATGAGTGTGTGTGTGTATATATGTGTGTGTATACGTGTATGTATATATATAAAACAGTTTCTTTATCCAATCATCTATCATAGGACACTTTGGTTGCTTCCATATCTGGGCCACTGTGAATGATGCTGCTATGAACATTGGTGTGCAAATATCTTTTCGGATATGGTTTTTCAAGTCTTTGGGGTACATATTCAGTGGAAGGATTGCTAGATGATATGGTAGATCAACTCTTATTTTTTTGAGGAAACTCAATACTGTTTTCCAAAGAGGCAGTCTCACCAGCAGTATATAAGAGTTCCTTTTTCTCCACATCTTTTCCAACCCCTGTTATTACTTGTCCTATTGATTATAGCTATTCTAACAGGTGCAAGATGGTATCTCATTGTGGTTTTGATTTGTATTTCCCTAACAGCTAGCGATGTTGAGAATCTTTTCATATGTTTGTTGATCATTTAAATGGCTTTTTGGGAGAAGTGTCTGTTCAGGTCCTCTGCTGATTTTTTGATTGGATCATTTGTTTTTTATTGTCATTGAGTTGTATTAGTTCTTTGTATATTTGGGATATTAGTCCTTTATCAGAGGTGTTGCCTGCAAATATATTTCCCCATTTGGATGGTTGTCTCTTGACCTTGTTGACAATTTCTTTTGCTTTTTAGTTTGATGTAGTCCCATTAATTCATTTTTGCTTTTATTTCTTTTGCCTTTAAGGTCAAATTCATAAAATCCTCTTTAAGTCCAAGGTCCATGAGTTTAGTTTCTATGTTTTCTTCTATGCATTTTATTGTTTCAGGTCTCATATTCAGGTCCTTAATCCATTTTGAGTTTACTTTGGTGTGTGATGATAGACAACACTCTAGTTTCATTCTTTTGCAGGTGGCTTTCTATTTTCCCCAGCACCATTATTGAAGAGGCTTTCCTTTCTCCACTGTATGTTTCTGGCTCTTTTGTCAAAAATCATTTGACCATATAAACATGGTTTACTTCTGGACTCTCTCTTCTGTTCCACTAATCTGTCTTTTTTTCTGCCAGTAACATGACATTTTGATTATTGTCACTTTGTAATATAATTGGAAGTCAGGTAGTGTTCCCTCCAGCCTTGTTCTTTTTTCTCCGGTTGGCTTTTGTAATTTTGAGTCTTTTGTTCTTCCATAGAAATCTGATGATTTTTTGTTCTATTTCTTTAAAAAATTCCAGTGGGATTTTGATGGAGATTGCATTAAATCAGTATAATGCTTTAGGTAATAATGTCATTTTAACTATGATGATTCTTCCAATCCAAGAACATGGAATATCTTCCCATTTCTTTGTATTTTCTTTGATTTCTTTTAATAGGGACTTGCAGTTTTCATTATATGGGTACTTCACATGTTTTGTTAAATTTATTCCTAGATATTTTATTATTTTTATTGCTATTAAAAAATTATTTTTCCACTTCTTTTTCTGACACATCATTATTAGAGTACAGGAACGCAATGGATTTTTGAATGGTGATTTTGTATCCAGAAACTTTACTGTATTTGCTTATCATTTCTAGTAGGTTTCTTGTGGAGTCTTTAGAATTTTCTATATAGAGAATCATGTCATCCTCAAATAGCGACAGTTTGACTTTTTCGTTTCCTATTTGGATGCCTTTTTTATCGTTCTCTTGCCTTATTGCACTCACTGGGACCTCCAATGTTATATTGAATAACAATGGCGATAGTGGACAGCCTTGCATTGTTCCTGATCTTAGAGTGGAGGGTTTTAGTTTTTCACCATTAAGTATAATGTTGGTTGAGGGTTTGTCATACCTTTATAATGGTAAGGTATTTTCCTTCTATACCAGTTTGTTGAATGTTTTGATCATAAATGGATGCTGTATCTTGTTGAAGGACTTTTCTGCATCTACTGATATGGTCATATGATTCTCATTTTTTAATTTGTTTATGTGGTGTTTCACAATAATTGATTTGCATATGTCGAACAATCCCTGTACCCCTGGGATGAAGCCCACTTGATCATGATGTATAATCTTTTTACTATGCTGCTGTATTTGTTTCGCTAGTATCTTATTTAGGATTATTTCATCTGTGTTCATGAGAGATATTGGTTTGTAGTTTTCTTTTTGTGTGTGATCTTTATCAGGTTTTGGTATCAGGATAATATTGGCTTCATGAAGCGAGTTAGGAAGTATTGCCTTTTCTTCAATTTTTTGAAAGAGTAGGTATTAAATCTTTGAATGTTTGGTAGAATTCACTGGCGAAACCATCTGGTCCTGAACTTTTACTTTTTGATAGGTTTTGATAATTGTTTAAATTTCCGTGCTGCTGATAGATATATTTAGATATTCCAATTCTTCTTGATTCAGTCTAGGAAGGTTTTGTCTTTCTAAGTACTGGTCCACTTCTTCTAGGTTATTACATTTGGTGTTATATACTTTTCATAGTATTCTTGTATTATTCCTTTTATTTCTGCAATGTCAGTCATAATTTCCCCTCTTTCATCCCTGATTTTGTTTATTTGTGTTCTTTCTCTTTTTTCTTTAGTGAGTCTAGCCAAGGGTTTGTCAATTTTATGAAACTTTTCAGAGAACCCAACTCTTTGTTGCATTTATTTTTTTCTATTTTTTTTGTTTGTTTTCAATTTCATTTATTTCTGCTGTAATTTGGATTATTTCTTTCCTTCTGCTGACTTTAGGCTTCATTTGTTCTTCTTTTTCTAGTTTTTAAAGATGAAACATTAGGTTGTTTATTTGAATTCATTCTTGTTTTTGAGATAGGACTGTAATGATATGAACTTTCCTCTTATGACCGCTTTTGCTGTGTCCCAAAAGTCTTGATATGTTGCATTATCATTATCATTCATTTCTATGTATTTCTTAATTTCTCTTTTTATTTCTTCTCTGACCCATTCTTTAGTAGCATGATATTTAATTTCCATGTATTTGTGGTTCTTCCCACTTTCTTTTTACAGTTTATTTCCAGTCTCATCAAATCACTTTGATCAGAGAATATGGTTGGTATGATTTCAACCCTCTTATATTTATGGAGGCTATCTCTGTGCCCCAGTGTGTAGTCAATCCTTGAGAATGTTCCATGTGCACTAGAGAAGAATGTATAAGGAGCTGTTCTGTCATGAAAAGCATTGTAAATGTAGTTATATCCAGTTGGTCCAATGTGTCATTTAAAGATGTTATTTCCTTAACTGATTTTCTGTTTGGATGATTGGTCCATATCTGAAAGTGTAATATTTAGATACTCTACCATAGCAATGTGTATGTATTTTTTAATCCATGTATATGTAGGGTTAAATATATGTAAATCAAACTTTTTCTCAAAAGTGGTCTAGATGATAGAGGCTCTATTCATTCCTCTGGCAACCACGTTAAAGCTGTGACAGAAACAATGAGCAAGGAATCTAGGATCTAGATGAACAAGCCATACAACTAGGGAGAGAAATAAGAAATCATCCTGCAACGGAAAGAGGTCACAAGGCTACCAAGTCCTCAGCAGCTGAGTGGGACAGAGGCCAGAGCAGCCATGTCCAGCAGCTGCAGATGCCTCTTAAAGGGGCTGTGTCCACAAATGAACTTTCGTAGTGACAGACCTGCTTGCTCTGAGCACAAGCACTGTGTCACCTGTGCAGGAGGTACCAGGGATTTATAAGAGAACACTGAGTTGTCAGAGTGAGGGCCTAAGTGAGACGCTCTGAACAGAAGTGCCAGCAGTATCCATTGTTCCTCTGTGTGCCTTTCTCCCTCTCAGTGTACAGACTCATAGCCACCATAGCTGAGATATCATCAAACTAGATAACAGAGGTTGCTCCACCCATAGGATTTCCTAATACTGCCTCCCCCAACTCATGGTCCCACCCAAGCCACATATAAGTGTATCTTCTATGAGTCAGGTGCCCCTTGCTGAGTAGCGCCTAGACTCACACTGGTGGCATCTGACCACAATTTCTGATGTGGCCTTTTGAGGCAACTATGAGCACAGCATCTATGGATTACTTGCTAAATCTTAGTAGGTAGCCCTGGAAGGCACAGCCTGGACCTAAACTTGGCCTATAGCTGTACCCCTCTCAGGACTGTGCTACTAAACACCTACTACACAAAGCCACACTAATAAGACCTGAATACTGAAAAACTTTGTTTAGTACATGGAAACAAAGAAATGTAACCAAATCAGGAAGACAAAGAAGCAGAAAGCATATGAAAGAACAGAACAGATCCAGAAATAATGGAGTCAAGCAATCTAACAGATGCACAGTTAAAAACACTGGTTATAAAGATGCTCAATGAACTAAAGGGAAGTGTAGATGAATTCAGTGAGAACTTCAACAGAGATTTAAAAAAAAAAACTAAAAATGGAAATAGCAATTATAAAAGGAAACCAGTAAGAAATTAAGAGCACAATATCTGAGATGAAAAGTATATTAATAGAATAAATAGAGTGAACAAGTAAGAGGATTGAATGACCTGTACAGAAGATGGGAAAGCCAAGGACACTCAATTAGAATGGTGAAAAAAATGAAGCCAAGACTATAATAATAATTTAAGGAGCCTATTGGACACTATTAAAGGTAAAAATACCTATGTGGTAGGAGTACTGGAAAGAAAATCATATGTTTATAAGCTGTTTGAAGAAATAATGATGGAAAACTTCTCTAATCTGGTATAGGAACTAGACATAAAACCCCAGGAAGAATCTTAAAAGCAGCAAGAGAAAAACAGTTGCCTAGAAGAGAGTACCGATAAGATGGGCAGCTGATTTCTCAAAAGACAGAAGGGCTTGGCACAAAATATTCGATGTGATGAAAACCTAGGATCTATAACGAAGAATACTGGGTCCAGCAAAGCTATCATTTAGAGTCAAAGGACAGATAAAGAGCTTTCCAGGAAAAAAAAATGCTAAGGGAATTTATCAACACCAAGCCAGTATTATATGAAATATTGGAGGGAGTTCTTTAAGAAGAAAAAACAGTTATCAAAAAGAGAAATAAAGAGTGGTAACAACTACATTTTTATCATGTACATCATGGAAAATAACTAAGTGCTGCAACCAAAAGATAGAGTGGCTTAATGGAAAAGAAAACAAGACTCCTACATATGCTGCCTACAAGAGACTCACTTCAAAGTAAAAGACACACACAGACTAAAAGGAAGGAGATGGAAAAAGATGTTGGCTCGATGGACCTGGAGAGTATTGCACTGAATAAAATGTGTTCGATAGAGAAAGACAAATATTGCATGATTTCACATACATGAGAAATCTAAAGAACAAAATCAAAAGCGACAACAAAAGCAGAAATAAACTATAGATACTGAAAATATTTTGAGGATTACTAGGGGTAGAGGACTCAAAATAAAAGACAAATGGATTAAGAGGTACAAATGGATTGTTGCAAAAGAGACATGAAGATACAGAGTGTAGCATGGGGAAGATGTTTAATAATGTTGTAATAAATATGTAAGGGGGGAAGAGGGGTACTAGATTTAGTGGGGTGATCACTTTGCAAGTTATGTGGATCTCTGATCACTATGCTATACAACTAAAAATGATATATTATTATATGCCAACTACAATTGAAAAAGACTCATTGAATTGTACAATATAAATACAAGCAACTAATTGTCTATTTTATTTCAATAAAGATGGAAAAAAAGTGTCTACTCAATAATTAGATTTCCGCTCTTTGACAAAAAAGAGTGCTATGTAAGGACCCCCAAAGCAAGGTGTTACAGAACATGACATAATTACTCTGTGATATTAAGTAGCATACTGATAATTCTTATTTTTTTTTAAGAAAAGCATTTTGCTATTAAAATAAGTTTACACCAAATGATATTGTTATTAATAAAATATAGGTTGGTTAAATTTCATGCATATCATTGTGACTTAAAACAAGCCATCAACCAGCTTTCTCTTTGTGAAAACTTCTAAAGAGGATTTTTCTTTTTTATAAATATTTCTATGAAATTTACTCAATATTTATCTTAATTAATGCATAATTAACATTTTAAATTTGTTTTGAGGAAAATGATGATTGTATAACATTTAATGGTCTACAACAATAATTCTGAAAACTTGTTATACTTCCCTAAAACATTGTTTCTCAAAGTTATTGCAGTTTTCAAAGTCTGATCTTACTTGACCAGCAATTATATTCAGTTTAATTTGTTTAACACCTGAGCTGGAGAGAAGTCAAGCTTATAAATGTAAAGAATGACATTGCAATACAGGCTTGCTGTTTATATTTTACTTATATATAAGTAACAAATTTACTTGAAACATTTTCTATCTTAAATTTTAATCAGTACAAGAAGACAGAAAACTGGGACCAACTCTTCAAGGTTTAAATGGCAAAGGACACAGGGAAAGTAAAGTAAAGCTAAACTCCTGGGCAGTTCACTTCTTCATCTAATCAGACACTGAACTAATTTTTCCCTCTGTATTCAGAAGTTTTAACATTATGTAAACATGTGTGTACATGAAAATATGTATTTTATAACTACAATGATTACATTGGTTGGGTAATTTTTATCCTATAATGTTTAATATCATACATAAGATGTCATAGGCTGAGAAAAAGAAATTGTCACAATAACCACCAAATCTGCCTACTCAGAAACCATATTTTATTTTAATATAGTGCAGAGGATTCTGTCAAACAGAAAATCTTATATCTTACCTCCGTTTCTCTTTAAGAATCTTATGCTTTGCTTCCACATCTTCCACAGCTTTTTGTAATACATCCTGGAGAAGTACATTTGATTAGGAGAGAATACTAAACCATTATATTAACGAAAGCTGAGCTGATATTATCCTATTATACAAATGTTTTGCAACAGTAACAGTAACAGATAGTTAACATTGCCTAATGCAATTCTACCATAGTAGATAATAAACACTTGATAAATAATTAAGTTCTAATAGCTGAAAAGCCAAACTAAATCCCAGCACACAGTTCATTTCTTTCACAAATTCCGATGTCCTCTCTACCTTTCAGAAAAAAAGCCACTGCTTCCTGTAGTGTCACAATGTTTTCACATAAACTTTGTGAAAGCTTGGGGAAGTCACTGAGTACACCTGGACCCTGGCTTTTTTGTCTGTGAGAACAGAAAATGCTGAATCATGTGATCAATCACTAAAGCTTCTTTCAGTAAATAAATTATAATTTAAAAAAAAAATGTGTCAGTATCCTAAAGAGTCTCCTTTATATCAAGTTACAGATACCCCTAACTAGTACTTTCTAAACTTTCTGTTTAGTGATATCCCATCTGTAGGCTTTCTACCTTTCAGAATGCAATACCAGTCTCCTCTACCTTTCTTTTCTTCTAATTTACTATATTGACTCATTCACTACTCTATCTCTAGTATGTTCCAACCAGGCAAGAAAAAAAAGATAATGCATTATTATTTCACAAATAAAAACAGACTTTTAACATGTCCCATCTACCTGATGTGCAAAACGGGCATCTCATTTGATGGGTATACCACTGACAGACTGAACATGATTTTCACTGACTTTAAAGTAAAAAAAGTCATAAATGGTTGGTATTTTACTTCAAACTCAACAACTCAACTGCCAAGAGAAATTTAAGAGGTGAAAAGCCAAGGTCTATCTGTTTTGCTCCCCTCTCTGTGTTACAGAAATCAGTATGCATCAAAGAAACAGAGAAAGCTGGTCAAAGACTTCACTGCCCTTCCTGTCACTGCACTCAGAACATAGAACAGAAATATTACGAGGGTAACAAGCTAAGGCAAGAAGAAAGTAAGGTTCTAACCCATTAAAAAGAGTCTGTTTCACTTATCTCTCAAATACATAAAGCCAAAGATACTGATTACTTAGAGATAAAATTTTAAAAGCTTAAACTTTAAATTGGTAGCAAGGAAGGTCTACCTTTAACTTAAAAAAAAATAAGTGATAAAAGAAAGAAAAAATAAGTGAAAAGAAAAAAGTAAGAGAATTTTGGGGAAAGCCATGGATAGCTCTGGGATACTACCATGTGCTAACCTTTGATTTCATCCCCTATTCACAGCTGTTATGTTCTTGAATGTTTAATAGTCAATTACGGAAAACATTCATATATTGAGTCTGTAGAAGAGAATAAAGAAAAGCTGAAGTGAAGCATTTTTTTTCTCCAAACAGTTGCTTATCCCTTTATATACAAGCAAATATGTTGTGTAATGATTAACCATAGTAGATACCTTTGTATCATATTTTTGGTAAAAGTTAGCAAACTTACATGTCCTGCAACAATATTCTTTTTCTTTGTCACCATGCATTATAATTAATAATTTTTATAACCTATCTTACTCACGGGTATATTGCAAAAATTACAGAGAATGTTTATGAACTGTGTGGAGCACCTCATAATAAAAGAGCTTTGCAAACTGAAAGCATTGTTATTAATATTCATAATTACAGCACATAATTTCCAATACTAGGAAGAAAGATTGCTTATTAGCCTTCTCTTTGCTGTCCCCATTTAGTTAAGTCCACAGGGAGCTATAATATAAAAAAATATTTTCAAGGAGACTTGATAGGCTAGTTTTTTCTGCTAACTTTTCATTGTTTTCTCCTTTTCCTTTTTTTTTCATTTTAAAGAGATGAGTTGTGATTCTCTTCCCCACTGTTCCAAGATCACCCCATGTTTTTTTCACCTTTACACTGTCTCAGGCTTCCCTCAGTTGCTGAGTTCCCTTTCCCTTCTCTGTACTCATCTGTTCTGTTTACCTGTGTTAAAATCTGTTTACCTATGTTAAAATCTAGCTTGTCTGCTTTTAAAAGTTAGGGAGTAAATGATAAGAGACAACTGTGTACAGGAAAAAGCAAATAATGTTTGCCGTTTAAGAAGCCAACTCTATATGTCATACCTTTGCGGGAGAAGACAAGGAAGATCTGTCAGGCTGGTTTACTTTGATTTTTGCTTCTTTCAGTATAAATTCAGCTAGAAGCAGAAGCAAGATAACTATAATGCCATAAAATTATTTTAAGCCATTTTAAGTGATATATGTGTGTGTGTGTGTATGTGTGTGTACACATGTATGTGTATAAATAGAAAGATAGCCATGACAAGTGAGAAAGACTTACAGAAAATCATCTCAGAAAATCCTGTATTATTTTCATAGCTTATACATTCCAAGTCTAGGTAACCATATAAGACTTTCTCTTAGGCATGGCAATTTAAAGGGCATAAACATTTACACACAAATTAAAAAGTCATGGCTAAATGGCTGATGGAAAACTCTTTAAAATCCATGAAATAATGGATGCAGAGCACTGGAAGAGGATGACTGTGTCCTTATTGTGGGAGTGAACACAGAAAATTCTTTCTTAAAATAAATGCAACGCTCGTCTTCAAAATGATCTAACTCAGCATCAATGACAACAAGGGTTTATAAAAGATACCAATCCAGTTCCAAGTGTGTACTTAGAATTTGGATCATACTTAGAATAAATAACATTATAACTAAACAAAACTAGAGATGAGAAAAATGTGTTATGAAGTTCTTTAGAAGTAGGAACTACATTTGATTAATTGGAGTCATTCCTATGATGCCTAGAGCAGTGTACATCTCAGAGTAAGTACACAATTCATGTTTGCAGTATAAATAAACAATAATGCAGTTGGCCATAGGTAATGACATACCCATCCTCACTGCTTCTTCTGCCTTTTTAACTTCGTTTTTAAATGTTCCTTTAAAAGAAGATGTGACATACAAATACTTTCTGAAAAAAGAAAAAAAACATGTCAGATTATCATTTTAAGGTATGTAAGAATAATCTTTCAAAAACTATAAACCCTAGAGACACTTAATTATAAAGAAAGATTCAGAAAGTAAGTTACACCTAGCTGATAAATCAGAAAGCTTTATACCTAAGAAGAAATGCCTTACCTTTTAATACTTGGCAATTTTGCTTTTATAAGAGAAATTCAGAAGAGAGAGAAGAAAATCTCTGCCCACACTAATGTTCACCTACACACATAAAATAGGATAGTTTTCTTAAAAAGGAAAATTTCTATGCAACTGCTCCATTATCAAAGTTTTGGTTCATATATATAACCTCCTACCCAGACCATCATGGGATAAACTGCTTCTCCCAGCCTCCGATTATATCTAACTGAATGCGCAGAAACACACATTATTATCATTTTAAACTATTAAAGCATATATTCTACTTTATTACCACTGCTTTAGTTCAAGCAAAGGTACCCTAGGTCAAAAAATAGAAAAAAATGTGTACATATTTATGGATATATATATATATATTTATATGTGTATGTATATACACATATATATACACATATACATACATACATACATACATATATATATGTATATATATATATACATATATATATATATGTATGTGTATATATATATATATACCCATACTCAAAGTGAGCAAAGTACAGGAGAGAAAAGCTCTGTAGAACAGAGGTTCTCTGAATGGAATTGAAACTATGTGTACATGTTATAGAGGATTACTGGAACCCAGGATTTTAAATGTTGATTTAAGTCATCACAGGGAGAAAACTTCCAGAACAATGTTTGGTTTGGGACTACTCAAACCTCTGTGTACCTCATTCTATAACTTTTGCTTCAAGTCTCTATTATAGACTTGGGAGCTTGTCATTTTCTAATATCTTCAGGTTTAGAAAGGTATCACATTTTCAGTGAGAGGTAGGTGACCTGTAAGTCATCTCTGGAAGCCAAAATATCTTAAGACATGTAAAAAGAGGTGTCTGATCAAGCAGAAGGGAGAGTCTAAATCTATATGCTCCAAAGAGTCTATGCCAGGGACAGGCAACAGATGGGCTAGCAGCTCGTTTTGGTATAGCTTAAAACCTAAGAATGTTTTCTGCCATTTAAAAAATTGTAAAAAATATATGTAAAGAAAAAATAAGAATATGCAAAAGAGACTGAATGTAGCCAGATATTTACTATCAGGCCCTTTGCAGAAAAGGTTTGCCAACCTCTGGAATCTATGCTAATAGTAATGGTTCTTAAATGATAGCTTGATCTAATATTGCCTATACATGTTCTGACTTTTAAACCATGTAAACAGAATGCAAATTCTTCACTCTATAAACTGGGCACACATAATTTAAATATTCCTTAGATGAAGTCTGTTTATAGTTTGTTTAAAACTCTCTTCTATGTTCTCAAGAAAAGCAATACAGACATACTTAAGAAGGAACACCTTTGTGATTGAGCACTAAGAGCTGGACTGCCTGGAGCCCATTTGTCTGGGTAAAGTTCTAGGTATGCCCCTTCCTACTAGTGTAGTCCTGGGAAAACTACTCATTTTCCATGATTTCATTTCTGTAAGGAAATTATATCTGGATGATGAGAATGGTACCTATCTCACAAGGCTGTTATGAGAATTAAAGGTGTCGTCAGTGCAGCTAAGAACAATGTTGGTTTGGAGTGAGTACTTAAAATGTGTTATTATAATCACATATTAAGTACTTACTCCCTTGATGTGTGGTTAGAGGATAAAACTGTGATGGGAATGAGGAATTTAAATGAGTAGCTAGGTAAATCCCTTTTCTTTTAAGAATCTGACTGATTTATAAGTTTGCACAGTTACCTACATGAAAAGGCTTAATGTTAAAAAGTAACTAAAAGTCAATAAAAAAAACTAAAAGTCATCCTATATTCATGTACTTTGATGGTTTAATGAACAATTCAAGTTATAATAACTAACTCTGTGTCTTTATTATTGACTTTAATGTTCATTTTCCCATAAGATTATACAGTTAACCACAGAAAAGGAACACCCATAAAAATCTAATGTAAAGTAATTCTATTTGTTTCTTGATTTTCTTTTATCTGAACATGTCATATAAGCCATAGTCTAGATATATTCCAAATTAGTCTTTATTATACTTAGACAACAGCAAAATTTAAGTTTTATAAAGTAGAAAACTTTTGGTCTTATATACTGAAATTATCATTTGATTTTTTTAAATCACATGTTAATTACATAATTAATCTGTCTTGAATCATTTTTTAAAATACAAAATGAAATCAAGGAGAAACTGAACAATGAAGAAATCCTTCAAAGATTATATGAACTAAATATTCTTCAAACATTTTTATAGACTATTTACAACCATATGAAAGTACAGGTGGAATAAAGGTGCCAACTCTGCATTAGTGCTTAATTTTAAACAATAAAGACCAAAAATAGTGTTATCTTTGTAGTCTGCATCATTGAGATAACCTGCCCCAGATGACCTGCATATGTCAGATGATCTGCATATCTTCACAATTTAAATTTTAGAATTATTCATAACAATTATAGAAAGCTAAGAAATATATACACTTTTATAAATCCAGTGTAATGAATCTCCTTGTTCTCATAAAGAAAGCCTCCATCAGACTGACACCTCTATTTTTTTTCTACTCATGGATTCTTGAATACAAAAATGCCTTTGAGAGCCAGAGTCACGTACCCACTGGAGAAAAAGAAGAGAATCCACCCACTCTGTCTACATCTCAGTCCTTGTAACTAAAAAACAAGGGAATGGTGCCACTCTAGGATTGGAGCTGAAGTTCCTTACTGGCTAGAATTTTTTCTAAACCCAACTGCTAAACTTGATGTTTACTTTACTTCTGCTTTTAGGCTGCAACCTTTGCTTCCAGATTATTTCTGTTTTTTCTCTAAACTCTGCCATGTCTGCATTTTAAGTTTTTACTCTTCCTCCCTCACTTCACCTTCTACCTCTCTCTCTTCCATCAGTGAAACTACATCGAAACATTTTGCTTATATGTACTTTCTATATAAAATGGTTTATTAAATATTTTCTTCTATAAAAGCTCATAAAAAACATAAGATCAGTGAAAGTATTGAAGGAAATGAAAATTTAAACAATGTAAGAGTTTTGCTCCTTAGAATTGTAAAAATGAAAAAGAAAATACTGTTAATAGCAAGTACAGATTTAGAATCAGACAAAAGGGCCCTCAATGTAAGAATAAATTAGTTTCTAGTTCTTGGAAGGTAAATTAACAACACTCATAAAAATTAATGGTATACCTATCTTCTGACCCAGAAATATACTTCTATAATATGTCCTACAGAAATAACCACATATAAGCATAAATTTATAGATGTCCAACAATACCCAAGCATCTGCTTAGTATGACAATAAAAACCCTTAAAATCCTAACTATACGTCAATAAAAAATAGTCTAATAAACCATAAAGTACTATACAATATATTTAACAATGACAGAAAGATCTCCAAGACATCATTTTTACACCACTCTAAATGCAACCCAATCTCGTCTCATCTTGGAAGCTAAGCAGGGTCAGGCCTAGTTAGTACTTGTATGGGAGACCACCTAGGAATACTGGGTGCTGTAGGCATTAAAAAAAAAGAAAGAAAAGAACATTGCTTATAATTTTACATTTTAAAGAAGTGTGTGTGTGTGCAGAAGACAATCTGAAAGCGTTTTTATTAACTCCTAGCAAAGTTCCCTACTGGGGGAAATCACGAATTGCTAGAGCACATAGTATAACAAGTAGTAAAAGAGGCTTTTAGTTATTTAATTTTTTTCCAATATTTAACTCAGTATTATCTAAATGTTTATTAATTTTACAATTTTAATAGCAAAATATAACTCCTATAGAAATTTAAACTTTCATTAGCATTTAACATTCAGACTTATAAAATTTGTTTAAAGCATTTTGGCTAATTTCAAATATAATATTTAAACTTTTTAGTTGAAGAGACTACAATTAAAGAAAAATACAGTTGTGAACTTTTATTTATGCAGAAAAAATTATCCCACAGTTATGAATCCTAAGTATATTGTAGTATTCACAATCATAATTATTTTATTTTTTAAATTATTGATTTACTTGATTTTGTCATATTATAAAATAGTTATAGTCCTTAATGATTAATCAAAACATGTAATGAGGCATAATCAAGAATTTTCCTGCTATTTTAATGTTGATAGTCAGAACTGGATTTCAGCTAGGCACCTCAAACTTGGTCTGTCCAGAGGAAGTGGAGAAAAGTCCATTCACCTTGACTCCTAATTTCCATACTCATACTCCCCTATCATTCCTAAGTTTTTGCTTAGGAAAAAAATTTAGAAGGCTTTTATGACTCCCCATTTTCTCTTTAGTACACATCCAATCCATCAGCAGGCCTTGCAGGTTCTATCTTTACAACATATCTTTAATTTGAACATTTCTCATCACCTCCACAACTACCACTTTAGCTCAAGCCACAATGATTTTTCACCCAGAATGCAGTAATGTTAGCCTACCTTATCTCTTTTTCTCCCTTTTTGCTCCATAAAGTAAATTCTTCACTCAGCTACCTGAGTAATCTTTTAAAAACATAAATCAAGTACTGTCACTTCTCTCAAAAGTCTCTACATTCTCAATATAACCACTTCTTCTTGCCATATTGCTGAAGTTCCTACCAGATTTACCCAATCTACCTCACCTCTTCCCAATCACTGTACTCTAGCTATATTACTATTTTCACCCTGACTTTACAATTACTCTCTTCTCAGAAATATCTTTCCATAAAATTATTGCATAACTCATGGTGGTATCCGCCCACCTAGATGTCCCCTAATGGTTACCTCCTAGTATTCATACCTTTGTGTAGTGACCTCCCACATGAAATCTAGGTTGGCCTCTATGGCCAAAATAATATGGTGGAAGTAAAGGTATGTGATTTTTTGAGGTTAGGTTCTATAAAATTGCAGTTTCTACTTTGTTCTCTTGATTTGTTCACCGTGATGGAAGCCAGTCTCTGTGCCATGAAAATGCTCAAGTAGTCCTGTGCAGTGGCCCTTGTAGAGAAGAACTAACCTGCCATCCATGTAAGTCAGCTGTCTTGGAAGTGTGTCCTCTAGCTCCCATCAAATCATCAGCAACCCTAACCAAAAATCTCTCAGCAAATTCACAAATTTCTGACTTTGAGAGATTATACATATAGTTACTATTAAGCCACTAAATTGTAGGGTGATTTGTTATGCAGAAACAGATCCCATAGTCACAGATAATACATTTACTCTCTCAGTATTTATTCAGTTCTCTGCTCAAAAGTTATTTGTTTAGAAGTAACTTCTTTCCTTGATTTTCTCTCTAAAATAGTCATCCAACCCCCTCCTCCATATATCTCTATTTCCTACCTACTTTGATTTTTTTCATCATACTTAGAATTATCTTTTCTTTTTTTACTTATTGTCTTTCCCCGACTAGGATGTAAGCTTTGTGAGGGCAGGCATTTTCTGTTGTTGCTTGTGCTCAACCCCAAATTCCCATAAGATTCCCTTGCACAGAGTTCATTCCATTCACTTGTTATTATTCATTTGTATGGTAACAACTACTGTTTATTTAAAATCACATCAGGAACCATGCTGTGCATTTTTATGTTTAAAATAAAACATTTAAATTTTTTTTTCAATTACAGTTGACATTCAATATTATTTTATATTAGCTTCAGCTGTACAGCATAGTGGTTAGACATTTATAAAATTTTTGAAGTGATTCCCTCAAATAGTCGAGTAGCCACCTGGCACTACACATAGTTATTACAAAGTTATTGACTATATCATCTATGTTGTACTTTCTATCCTCTTGACTATTTCTTAACTACCAATTTGTACTTCTTAATCCCTTTACCTTTTTCACCTAGCCTCCCATTCACTCCCTCCAATCTAGCAAACACTGATTTCTTCTCCATATATGAGTCTATTTCTAAAATTTAAATATTTTTGTTTTAATCCTCACAAAAATCCTATAGGGCAGAAGAATTCCTAATAAACAGTGGATAGGTATCAGGCTTTAAGTTAATTTCCAAAGATCCAGACTAGTAAATGGTAAAATATGACAAAATAAAAATGCTGGTCCAAATTTTGCTTTCAACTACTACCCTGTATTGAAAGATGAAATATTTTAAAATTATACAAATTTATGAAGAAATACATAAGATGCATAGTTTATAGAAGAGCCAGTTTTAAAGCATTATTAGCCTATCTCAGTGGGTGGCATGTGAAAGAGTGCGGAGCATCCCTAAGAAATGAAAAGACTGTCCCAGGCACATAGTGTTGCAGAGTATTCAACAGCCAATCATAAATTTAGTGTCTCTAAACAAGTTAAGGATTGTGATGCTTTGATGAAAGCAGGGTGGCTCCAATTCCATACCATCTGGGCTCCATTCAGTCTTATGGGTCTATGGCAAAAAAAAGTGTTAATGAAGAATTGTGATCTTCAAACACACACTTTGGCTCTGTCTACTTTAAAGAGCTTTCGAAGGTAACTGTTTTACTTCCATTTTTAATCCTAGTGTGCAGAGATTTAACGTCTGTATAAATCTAAAAAGCTATTTCTTTACTAGAGTTAAAGAATTCAAAGTCAAAGGTCAATAATGTCTGTTGCCTAAGATGTAGTAACATAGCCATTTATTAACTTGTCTGTATTATATAGATACATAATATGTAAGACTCCAAGAATTACAAACTTATAAAATCTTTAGGTTGAAAGAGACTTTATAAATCACCTAGCTGAAATTCTTCTCAAAATAATAAAGCCTTTAACAATCTAGACTCTTCCAAGGGCACATTTGTCCTCATCTTGGATGAGAGGGCCTTCCATTGCTGATGAGCATGAATTTACCTTAATCTCATGCCACACTCTTGGCCCGCTCTGAGTTACTATACCTCGCAAGCCGCATATGTCTGGGGAAACTAAATGTGCCACCCTAGATACACTAGACATTAAATCTGGGAACTGGGCCAGAGATGAACTGGTCTTCAACCAAAAGAAGCTATGTGAGCAATCCAATCCCTCTGATGTGTCTCATCCTCAAATTCTGTCTAATAGAAAAGTTTTAAATTTGATGGTGGAAAACCCATTCTCAGAGGAACAACTGTTAGGTATACTTAACAAAGACATCTCAATAAAACCCAGATGTATCTTGATCAACACTTGGCTGTTGTTTCAGTTCTCCAAAACATCTTATTCATGGAAACACTGAGTCAAAGCTAACAGTGAGTTGGTTGTGATGGTTCCCTGCTACTTGACTTCCCTGAATATCCTTATACTAAGCACCAAATGGAAAAGGTAATCTGTGTCTCTTTTCCTTGCAAAAACAGCCTAACATGCCTATGCTGAGCTTGCTCTGTCTTCTACTTCTAGCCAGCCATCGAAGTTCTTCCTTCTGGAATTCCAACTATCATACATCAGCCTTTCACAGTTTCCGTCAGGTCCTAAGTCTTCTCTCTTCCATGGATTGATGCTCAATTCCATCAATGACCCCTTTCTAATTCATATAGTTAATTTCTTGTGAGTTGGTGAGTCCGCATCCCTCTTAAAGCATCCCCACATGAACATAGCCCCCAAAACATGATGTAAGCAAGATATGGTTTGTTGGTGCTATTGCCATTTTATTCAACTCACATTTTTAGCAAACCTGTCACACTATCACCTTATACTAAGCATGTGGTAATTAACACATTTAGCTTCTTTTTTTTCATGTAAAATACTACTGAGTTTATATTTACACAATAGAATTTCTTATCTAAATTTAGGTCTGCACACTATCTATATTATACATTTATCTTTTGGACTTCAACTCTGACTTCTTTCTGTTATCCCTCATGCAAAACATTCCTCCTAGTTCAGGGTCAACCATGAATTCAAACATGATTGTTAAAAAACAATCTGAGTTACTAATAAAAATACTGAACAGAATATGATCAAAGAAGAAAACCAATGACATGGCACCAAAAATTCCTCTAGTTCTCTTCTGAACTTGTTAGAGACATTACAGTAGCTAAAGCAATTTTAAGTCTATCACATAATTAAAATCTAGTTCTTTTTTTCTGCTTGCTACAAAAACACAGAAAAATAACTGACTCTGAAATTAGTCACATATTCTTATAGATAATACTTCAAGGTTCATTTCTAGAAGTTTATTGGAGCCCAAGAGGCAAATGCACGGAGTTCTAATCACTTTTTAATATGTTTAAATGCCTTTTCAAATAGGGCTGTTACAAGCTCTTAATTTGTTCTGATGCAGCCAGTAGAGCTATAGTACCTTTTAGAAGAGAAATAAAGGTAATCCCACTAGTGGTGAGATAACATGGAGGGAACTTGTAATATTTTCTACACAAAACTTCTTTTGCCACCAGAGAACCTGGGAGGGAAATTATATGCTACAATATGAAGAGAGAGGTAAGCCTGAGGGATAAACCATGAAAGATTAAATCTGTCTACACTGTAAATACAAAATATCAGATTTAAAAGTTTATCAGAGCCCCATATGAAACTTGGCAAAGGTTCAAGCCTCTTTAAATATAATTTATGAAACAAAATGAACATTTACATATATCTACTTCCTGGTAATATGTATCTAAGAATATCACTTTGGAAGGTAAATTAAAAATAGCCTTAATTTGATATAAGTACTTTAGGTAGATGACATTCAATTTACTATAATTCCCTCAGAAAATAGAGATGAATCCACATTTTCTTTCATCTTGAACCATTTTTTATCCCAACTCACTAACAGAAGAATAACTTAATTTGAAAAGATCAGCTATATGGATTGATCCATAAGGCCCTTGATACCTCCCAGAAGAATGAGACTGATGAAAAGGAAGTATTACCTTGCTATGAATTAGGGAACAAACAGGCATATTTATAGAGAAAATCTCAGGCTTGATACACTTAATTTTTCAAAATATAATCTGCAATATTATCAGAAATCTAAAGTAAAGCTTTTGAGGAATCCATTGGTGTGCGGTCTGGGCATACAATTAAGAGATATATAATTTTTAATATTAACATTTATATGAATGATTGCAATACCTCAAGATAGCAACTACTTTTTTCATGAGAATAAGACAACACAACCAATGTAGGCCTACTATAAAAAGTTAGTGTGGTATACAGAAGGAGCATGGAATTTGAACTGGTAAAGGATCTGAAGCCAGAAGATTTGAGCCCTTATCCTACTGTGACATTTCCTTATCTCTAAAATGGTGATGGTAAAACAAACCTCATTGCAAAAATCAAACAAAACATTGCATGTAAAAATGTTTACATATAGACAATGTACTAGTATTAAATGGTTCTCCCAGTAGATATTAAGCTTCTCAAAATTAGAACTAATTTTTTATTTTTTTAATGCTTTGTACCTAGCATAACCTCAAGCTCACAAAAGTCTTTGATAAATGATTGGTGAATTAATGAATTACCACTTAGAAACCTCCCACACAAAGAATGATTGTTCTGATTGCAGTATAGTTAGTCAAAATAAGCTTTATAATATACAAATCTCAGTTTTAAAAAAAGTTTATGCTGGTACAAACTTACAGTTATAAAATTACTAAGTTATGAGGATATAATGTACAGCATAGTAACTACAGTTAAGTTGCATATTTGAAAGGTGCTAACAGAGAAGATCTTAAAAGTTCTCATCATAAGAAAAAAAATTATAACTATGTATGTGACAGATGTTAACCAGATTTATTGTGGTAATAAAAAGATTATGCTAAGATACAAAAGATAAATAAAATATAAATGAACCAAATGAGTATTTACATGATCTGTTTATTCTATATCTAATTATACATATGCATATAATTACATGATTTAATAGTTCAAATATATTGAATAAACAAAAAATATAGGTGGATTGTAATTTTTTTAAATGGATCCTATCAGAGCAAAGCATCTAAGATTCACTAAAGTTAAAAAACTGATTCTTACTTGGGGTGATTAAGAGAGTTCAATGCAATGTTTTGCTATTATGACCAAAAAATTGTTACATTTGATTACTCTTTAGCAAACCTCCCACAATGCAATTTAAATTTTATTTACAATAGTAAAAATAGTAAAAATCTTAATATCAAATTGTAAAACCTTACTATTGAATTGTAAAAATCTTACTACCAAATCACTTGGACAATTCTGAGAAGGGCACATTGATTTTACAAATAAAAACTCTATGAAGATAATTGAAGAAAGATGAGCTACCTGGGACTGTAGAGGCAATAACAGAGGTGTTTTGTTTTAACTCTTTTGGCTTGAATGAATATTTTCATCCAAGGGTCAAAATACAAAACAGATGTGTAGGCTCTGAATGACCATCTCTCTGGAAACCTAGAATAGAAAACAGCAAAGCTGCAATGTAAATGATGCAATTACCATGTCTTTGAGCAGAAAAAAATCAGAACATCAGGCTATGATAGTTACTACTAAAAATTTCAGGAAAATTTCTTCTAAATCTAATGACACAACAAACATCAGCAAATTGCACAGCACTCACATTCTTCATTAAGCAGACCTCTAAATATAAGGGCCTACATCGATAACTTACACTTTGATTAGAACTGAACTTTTGTTAGCAATTAACTGTTTCAAAGTAGAGTTACATCAGCAATAAAAAAACATACTTTTCATTAAAGCTATTGGCTCAGAAGGACAAAACCAAGTCAAATGAATAAAACATCTAGCAGTGAAAACCAAACAAACAAACAAAAAAACTAGGCCTACATAAATAAAAAACATTTCCATAAAATTATTGCAACCAGAGAAATACCATAAAAATTTTCATCTGCTTTTAAAATTCTGAACAAGAAACATAAGACTTCATTTTGTAAGTGCAATAAGTATCAGAATAAGTGTTTATGTCCGGCTAAGGAAATCTTACAATGTCATAAGTGAAAGAAAGAAGAAAAGACAATAAAGGATGAAAAGGCAATAAATAAAACAGAAGCCAAAATGACATAAATAGCCACTGAAGAAAATGACCCTGTGAAACTGCACGTTGTCAGAAAAATCACAATTGCTGAATACTAACAACTCCAGGGACCTTCTATATTAAATTCCATTTATGAACTGTAAATTCTCTCCAATTAGAAAAGAAATAAAGATGAACACCAAGCCCAGCCATGCTTAAGAAGTAGCATTCATTATCTGCTGAGTCTCAGAAAAGGCTACTATGAAGGGCTACAAGGCCAAATAGAAAGCAGGGGCCAGTAAACCCATCATTCTTACAACCCAACCTTAGTCCAGAGGGAGACAAAGATGATGGAAAAGAAAGATAAAACTTGTCCAAGAAGGACTTCCCAGTAGGGTCACACCACTACTAGTTATTTCATAAGAAAGAACAGAGCTCCAAGGAATTTACAAAAATGAAGATGAAATCTATAACAAATCCAAGGATTTCCTGGATGGCTAGAAGCTCCTTCAGACAGGATCTGAAGTTCATTAAAAAGTCAGAAATTTCTTTGACTTGCTTAAAAAGAAATCATTTGAAAGTAAGCCTTAAGTAGAAGTACTAAATATAAATTATATAAAAGTATGTAGTCCATGGCAATGATTCCATAAATACTAATGAATTTTTAATGTGATAAGTGAGGCTGTCTGCATTAGGATGCAGTATGTCAGCAACTGTGTGGTTGACTTTAGTAAATCAGGAGCAGCACAATCAAGTTAAGTTCTTACCTGGTGAAAGATAAAAAGAGTCACCTTGGGACACTATGAACATTCCATAGACACTTGTCATTACTGAAATGCTTCCAGAGCTCCTGATTTGACATTGCCTTTAGAGCTAGTAGCTCTTCCTTTTGACTCTCCGCAAAGCAAACACATCTCTGTCATTTGAAGGTAAAACTCAAAAGTAATTCAGAGCCAAGTTTGAGAATTTGAGAAATACAGTGGGAACTCAAACTGAGTTAGACCTATCTTGTGATAGGTCATTTTTTTACTCATTTAATAAATACTTATAGGTAAATATTTATAGCATGTGTATTGGGGATTGTCAAGACCTCTGTGTTAGGAGATTTGCTGGCAGGTTTCATAGGAC
This sequence comes from Cynopterus sphinx, assembly GCA_030015415.1. NCBI lineage: Eukaryota > Metazoa > Chordata > Mammalia > Chiroptera > Pteropodidae > Cynopterus > Cynopterus sphinx. The sequence continues at coordinate 63,507,716 of CM057380.1, read as the reverse complement.
TTAGCATTTATTGTACTCATAACTAAGATTTATCACAGCGGTGTAGTAAGAATATACAGAGGGTCATAAGGGGACAAGATAGGTGGAGTCTCAAATATTCCATTGCAGTTTTCCTATGTTTTCTCTTTCTCATGATGGGTCACATAAAGCACACTCTTCCTCCAGCTATGAAAATGCAGGAACATGTGTGTTATGTTTCTGTCTAGAAAGCTCTAGACATTGTCTTTGGGGCTGGTCACATACTCACACTCTGTCTAGTATGTATCAAAATTCTAGTCTCAAAGAAAAGTAAGTTTTCAGCATAAACCACATTGTAATCTAGACACATTAAGCCACCTTTTTCTGTTAGGGAAAGTTTTATATCATCATAGGAAACTGTTTAGAAGTTTCCTGATAAACGCCAACCTTGCAAGAAAGACTTACTGTGGATAAAAGCCTTCTATGTTAACCCTTTTCTGCATGCATACCTACTTTTGAAAGCTCCTATTGATTTGTGACAAACAGAATGGCAATACTTCTTATGCTACTGTGATATCTGTGCTAAAAGGACAAAGAAATTTCAATATAAAACCTATATATGAAATAGATCACCCAATATAACTTTCAAATTGCAATATATGATGCAGAAGATCCTTCATGATCTGGCCCCATTTAACCCTCCACCCTTGTTTCTTGCCAGCTTTAGTCATTTAGGACTCTAGCCACGTAAGATCACTCTTAGTTCTTCAGAACTAAGTGCTTTCTCATCCCCTAGCCTTGGCATGTTCAATTTCTTGGCCATTTTTGGTTAGGCCCTTTTCACCCACAGGAATGTAACTTGCAGTCTCATTTCCTCTTGAAGGCATCCCTCACTCCCTACAATTGGGTAAATCACTCTCCTCTGGTGCTCCCCTTATTCTGTACCTCCCCTGGCATAGCACTTTCAAGTTACTGGTGTCATTTTACTTAGTGGTGTCATTTTACTTATCTGTATCCCTATCGGGCTACAAATTCCATGAGGCTAGCATCCTCATCAATAAATATTTGTTGAATAAATGTTAATTATTCAGTACTTCTTTGGTTTAATTTTGAATGAACAACATGAAGTTTCCTAGTAAGAAACACTTTTTAATGATTGGTTATCTTCAATAATGATGTTATCAGTCTTTACAAATAGAGCCATTTGCTTTGGAAAGTGAGATACAAATGTACTAAGTAATCAGCATATCTTCAGAAGATCTAAGAAAAAAAGATACTGTTATTCTCCATCCATCAGGAACTGCTTCACATCTTCAAGATGTGTTCTCTTGTTTCCTCCTAAATGTCATTTTTCTGTCTTAAATTTTGACAGAAGTGTTCCTATCTCTATCTTTATCTATATCTTTCTCTCTTATTTTCTATTTGGTGACAATAAACTGAAGAAAGGGAGAGAGCAAACTCCTAAACAAACACACATACATACACACTACCACCACCAGAAACACAGAATCACATGATAGGCATGGGGAAAGAGGAGAATATTTCAAAGCAGAAACTGGCTTGATAGTTTATAGAATATAACAGGAAGAGATGGAGATGCTTTTTAACACCTGCTTAGCAATGGGCATTCTTAAAAATTTTCTACTTCACCTCCAGCTATGGTCATGGCCTCTGTGTGCCCTCTTTTTTCTCCTAATCTATCCACATAGTTCTGCTACTGTTTTAAGTGTCATTCTGTATGTGGCATATCATAGGTGGATTAGTGTGTGGAGGTCAGCAAACTGTGTTAAGACCAGGAGGGGAGCCAGAAGGAGGGGTCCTATAGCCAAGATCATTATCTCCTTGATCTACTAATTCAGATTCTCTGTGGCTAGAGTAAGAAAATGTCCACTGCCAGTAAACCTAGTGGACAGGGCAGTATGTATGGCAGGTTGCCTAAAAGAGGAGAGCAGAATAGTCTCTCACAGGTGTGGAGGCCCAGGAAAACATCTACATTTATCTACAATGGGCACACAGACAAGACACTTCCATCCAGTCCAAACTCTGAACTACTTTTATAAGGTCTATGGTTAAAAAAAAACAAAAAACAAAACAAACAAAAAACCAAAACGACTTCTAAATTCCAGGCACTAGATTAAACTAGACCCTTTTTTGAAATATCTTGGAAGTGCCATATTTTTATTCATGAAAATATTATATATTATTACAAAAGTTGTTTTTGAAATTTACTGTTAATGCCCCTAAAAAATCTCTGAAAATTTCTTGAAGTTGAAATTAATAAGGCCTGTATTATCTCAAATATAAATTTTAACTAGTTTAAATTCTGAACTATGAAGGGGGTAACCAAATTTAATCTTAAAGTTGATTATACATAATAAAAAATGTCAACTCAAAAAGGTAATTTAAAAGAAAAGTTATAAGCTTTGCAAAGTAAGGAAAGTACTTGTCATAACCACAGTGTGACAAGCAGCACATTATAACAATTTGAATCTGTAACTCTTGTTGTGTTCCCAGCCACCAGTTAAGACATAAACTGGAGACATATGGAAGGCTGCCCAATGACTGCCAATTTAGAAACATAGTGGTAATGTGGCACCTGATTTCAAAACATTACTTAGCACAAAATTTCAATTCCATATTATATCATCACTTGCAGAGTTGAGTTTTTGGAAGGATTTCTCCAGCTGCCTGAGATCCTTTACCATCATGATTCCAGGGACATAACAGGTCCCTTTGGTAAAAGGCAACTTAACAACATGTCTTTTTTTAACTAGAATCTGTGCTTTTTTCCATTTTCTCATAAAGTTCAGAATGTATACTATTGATAATTATTTAAAAAAAAATAAGTTACAGAAAACAATATGAGTACAAATAAATCACATGCATTTGGGACCAGTTGAAATGGTGACATGGTCTTGATCCCCAGAAAGACAATCAGAAAAAATTCTCTAGGAGTGATCAAGTTTTCAGTTTAGAACTCAAAAGAGATTTCAAAAGTAACAGAAGCACTTAAAATTTTCTAAAATCTCCCTCTCTCACCCTAATAAAAATTCCATATAATTTTCACAGATGGAGGACAGTGGAACCTACAGAGAATCCCAGCATCTTCCAATGAAAGTATTTTGCAATATCTTTGGTGAATTACCTAGACATTTGCACTCATCCACTTTACCTGAATTCAATTTATTTGTTGTGTGCTATGTACAAGATACTGAGTTAGTTTCCAAAACACTATAATAAGTATTAGAAAGAAGTGTTGTAGAGAAAAATAAGATGGAGAAAAATAAAATGCACTGAGAACTTCCTTCTATGTACCAGGTATTATGACTATTCTTTTTCTATAGCATTTATATTAAGTAGATGATGATGTTATAGACTCATTTTACAGATGTGGATGCTGAAGTCCAGAGACTATAAATAACTTATTGCTAAAATGAAACCTCCTCCAACAGAATCCAAGCCACTTGAGGGCAGAGATGTTCATTTGTTTTGTTCCCTGATATATCCCCAACTCTTAAAACAATGTATGATAACTCAATAATTGGATGAATGTAAAATGAACAGTCAGACAGCTAGCTACTATCTAGTCAGATTGCTACTAAGTGAAAGAATCAGAATTTGAAACTAGTTCTAAGGCAACTACAAAGTCCACTCTTCCTGTAAAGTATTACCTTGCCTGCCTTTAAGGTTGATTGGTTTGAAGCACAGCTCTGTAATGTAACGTAGAGGGTTGAGAGTTATAAGATGGCCTCAGGCAGCAGGCAGCCCCACTGCACACAGACCCTACCTGTATATAAGCCTGAGGTTCTTGTCTCTTCAACTTACTCCACAGATAGAATCAAAGACACAGATAGAATCAGGCTGTAAACTAAGAACACATATTAGTCTTTTTCTGAAATCCAAAGAAGAATAGTAAGGAGGCCTGTGTGCCTAGTGAAGAATGAGAGAAGAGGAAGAGAGGTCAAAGAAAGAGTTAGAAAGCTACATCATGCAAGATTCTGCAGAACATTGTAAAGATTGGTTCTTTCTCTGAGTGAAATGGAGAATATTTTATAGATAGTTTTTAAAAGACTGCTCTGGCTGCTACAAAGAGGCAAGGGTGGAATCGTTTTAGAGGGCAAAGTGTGGAAATAAGGAGACCAGTGGACCAGTGGGAGGGCTACTGCAATAATCCAGGTGGGACATGATGGTGGCTTGGACCAGCATCATAGCAGTAGAAGATATAAGAAGTGGTTGAATCTGTATCTATTTAAAGACAGAGACCATATGAAATAAACAAGTTCGATGAGCCTGCCCTCCAATTGCTGAGTATGAAGAAGTATAAAAAGGCTAGATCCATAGATGGACACATTGTGGGAATTGTTAAAGCTATCCAAGGTAAAAATATGTAATTTATAAAAGTTCAGATATCACAGCTGTATCAGACTTCTCATTAATAACACAAATTCTGGAAGTCAATTAAGCAATAAATTCTGAGGAAAATTATTTTGAAACATTTCTTTATCCATTTACACAAATACAAAGGTGAAAGCAAAAAATAAAGACATGTTTAAAGATACAAGGCCTTCAAAAGTTTACTTATAAAAAACTCTGAAATAATTATTTAAGAATATAATCCAGCAAATGAGCCAATAAATAAAGAAGAGAAGTTATGGAAAATAGAGTGGTAAGCAAAAAAATAATAAACCTTATAATTTAGTCTAAAAATTTATTTATGCAGGGTGTTATGAAATATTATAAAAAATTGTAAATAAATCCTAGGTAAAAAAAATCAAAAAATGGAAATTGCAAGGAAGAAAAATAAAAGCATACTAAGGCCTTGACTTATTGTTGAGATGATATAATGATTAACTTTACACTTTGTAAGAAAATTTCAATTTTAGATATATTTATTTAAAATGTAAAGATACTATAATGAAAGTATATAATAGGACAAATAATTTTCAAAGTATTAAAATGAAAAAAATAAAACATCTTGTTTGACAAAAAGAAAATCACAACCATTCTCACAAACAGGGAAAAAGGAAAAATAAAGCAGAGCAAAATAAAGAAAAATCAAATGAGCATAAACAGTGACCGAAGAAAAAAATATAAAACATAAAATAAGAATGCAGAGTTAAGTTCAACTATAGCAGATGTCAACAAATGTGAACTAGATAAATTTCCTATTATAGAGGTAGTTAGACTGAGTCAAAAATCTAGTTATGTGCCATTTATAAAAAACCAAAACCAAAACAGCACTGCTAAAAATATAACAGTATCACAATATATAGTGATAAAAATCAACCAAAAGAAAGCAAATATGGATTAATATTAGATACAAATAGAAACAAAATTATTAGAAAGTGTTAACTGAAACAGAGGAATACTTCAATAAAAGGTTCATTTAAACAAAATGATATATGTGCCCCAAATCTAACAACTCAGAATCATATACAACAAAAACGAGCAGAAATACAAGGAACATGGACATAGCCATAGATACTGTAAGATAGTCTAACATACTGCTCTCAGCAACTGAGGAATCAAGGAGAAAAACAAAGATATAGATGATTTAAATAATTTAATCAAAAGCTTAATGTAACAGAATCTGTCTTTATCAGAGATTGTTTTTCCAATGTTTAAAACATTAAACCACAAGAAAATTCAAAACAGATTTCAAAGAGCAGATTTAACACAGGCTACATTTTCTGATCACTCTTCCCAGAAAAATAATAAAAGATATAGAACAGTAATGAAAGGATATTTGACCCCCCCAAAGAAAACCTATGTACTTATAGATTTTTAAAATACCCTTTAAAACTAATTATTGAGTTGAAGAAATAATTAAAATAGAATTCATAAACTATTCTAAAATAAGGAATACTGGTAGTTCTAAAATTTGAAATCTGTAAGATATGGCTATAATGCAGAGGTTAACAGAGTCATTTTTAAAAATGAGGTATAGCATTATTCAATAAAAGGAACCAGAGTTCTTTGCAGAAACAGCTAATTGTAGTACTACAGCAGGAGGAGAGGTATAATACGAACCTAAAATATGTTATGGTGCCAAAAAGTACAAATATGCTCAAAAATGATAGTAATATGTCAAAAGTACACAAGAGCCAGCTTGAACAGACTCACACTAGCCAAATCCAGGACAACCTTGGCCACAAAATTAATATTAATAGTAACGTATTAGAACTTTCAGAATAAAAAAAAAACAACAACAACAACATAATCCATACCATATATAAAGGAAGGAAGAGAAAAAGGATGAATGATAATGCAGCTACGGTAAAAGATCAACTTTTATGGAATCTGAGTAAAAGTTATATTGGAATTCTTTGTATTATCTTTGTAACCCTTTTGAAAAGTCTAAATTTCCAAAGAAAAGTTTTTTAAAAAGAACAAGTTAAATATAATATAAACTGACAAATAATGAAAAATCTAGATGATATATTTAAAAACTCAAGTTACATCTCAGACAAGAAAAAACTAAAGGAGCTCATCAGCTCCAAACCAGGGTTAAAAGAAATGTTAGAGGGTCTTCTTTAAAAAGAAAAAGAAGAAAAAATATGAATAATAAAATGGCAATAACTAAGTACTTATCAATAATTAAATATAAATGAATTAAATGCTTCAATCAAAAGACACAGGGTGGGGAATGGAGAAGAAAACAAAATCCTTACATGTGCTGCCTACAAGAGACCACTTCAGACTGAAAGGCATACACAGACAAAAAGTAAAGGGATAGAAAAAGATAATTCATGAAAATTAAAATTTTTAAAAAGCTGGGGTAGCATTACTTATATTGAACAAAATAGACTTTAATACAAAGGTTATAAGAGTTTACAAAGAAGGACATTTCATGTACAATAGTCAATATACAGAAGCAACCTAAGTGTCCAACATTAGACAACTGGATAAAGATGTGGTAGATATATACAATGGAATATTACTCTGCCATAACAAGAATGAAATCTTAACATTTGTGACAACGTGTATGGATCTAAAGGGTATTATGCTATGAAGAGAAAAAATAAACAGTACACGATTTCACTTATAGATAGAATCTAAATAAATAAATAAATAAATAAACAATCAAAATGGAAACACACTAACAGAAACAGGAAACATACTAACGGTTGCCAGATAAGAGGGGGGTTAGAGGGTTGGGTGAATGAGATGAAGGGATTAAGTACAAACTAGCAGTTACAAAATAATCATGAGGTTGTAAAGTACAGTATAAGGAATAAAGATAATAATATTGTAATAAATATGGTGCCAAGTGGATACTAGATTTATTGAGGGAATCACTTCATAAGTTATATAATTGTCTAGCCACTATGCAGTACACCTGAAACTAATATGATACTAAATGTCAACTGTAATACAAAATATTTTTTTAATAAAACAAAAACAGAAGAAAAACTCAAGTTGCAGAGTAATATCTATGGTAGGAGTATAGAGGTTGAGGGAACTGGAGTGGAGAATATTACACTTATTTGTGTGTTTATGAAGGTTTGAATAGTTTTCAATAAATCAATATATGTGTACTACCTGAAGCACCTCCTTTCATGCCCACTGCACCCTCTGCTCAAAGATTAATGCCCCTGGAACAGGTGCTGGACCACCAAGGAAACAGTGAGGAAGAGTGAGATATGAGAGAAAATAAAACTAATGCTTGGATCCAGCATTCAATGGCATCTCTTATATGAAAGTTCAAAATCTTAATTATGAAATTATAGTCTCTTACTAATTTCCACACAAAAAATTCTATGTCCTATCAGTGAAATTTAAAATACCTTGATTATAAAATTGTAATTCCACAAATGGTGTCTACATAAACTCTCTGGGTAAAGAACACTAAAGTAGAATTACAACCTTGTAGATTTTGCAGATGCCAATTTATGCTACACACATAGCAAGCAATGATGGGTGCTGACGCATTTGAAAACCCTCTACCAGCCTGTCATTTTTATTTGCTCAATGCTACTGCACTCCAATGTAGGCCCTTTGGAAATGATTCTAAATTTTAATCACCTGTGTGATTACAATTGAAGATTACTAACAGCCAGTAGTAAGAAGAGGAGAACAAATTAACTAGATTTTATTTTGCACAAATAGACTACTTCAAAGGGATAAAATACAACTTGGTGGGGAAAATAATTTGCAAAGGTTTGAGATGTGGGACTTGGTACAGAATTCCAAAAATTACCACAACATAAATTAATAAACAAGCATTGTCTAACTCCAGCCTAAAAAAAATACTTGGTTTCCTGCTATGAATTCAACTTTTATTTTCTTTAATATTCAGTATTCTCAGCCTTTTTTCACACCTCTTTGTTCCACTCTTGATTTTCTTTCGATTTCTTACAGTTATTTTTTGTGCTATCTTCTTCCCTTCCAGGGAACTTTGCCTAAGTCTAACATGACATATAATTCAACATGATTCTTTCCCTACAGATACAAACTGCTTTCTCCATATCACCCTGGAACCTACATATGATTCCCTGGCACTCTCCATTTACCACATTCACAGATTCAAATTCTGATTTAATATATCCCACATTAAATGCAAATTCCTGCTTCATCTGCATTCTGAAATTCTGAGATATCTGTTATTTATTTACACATTTTTTTTTATAATTTAAGTGAAAACAGGTTGTCTTTAAACAGATATTGCTAAAGCCCATGCCACCACTGCCTGTGTGCCTGAATACCACAGCTGATTAAGTTTTCATGAGGTCATTGTCATCTAGAAACAAGGCTCTGCCGATGATCTGATTACTACAGTTACAGCTTCAATCTAAAGCAAAATGATGAAGGGTTTTGACTGCTATGTTTAGAACCAATGCCAAATATTCACAAGAGCTAGACAAAAGTTCAGACTCTTTCACTCAGAAGTTTCCATCCTAAGAATCTATCTTAAGAATATATTTAAAAAAATATATATTTATGAATATTTATTTCAATATTATCCATAAATAATGTGAAATGTTAGGACCAATGCTAGTATCCAAAAAAACAGAAACAGTCACGTAAATTTCCATGACTCAAGTCAATGGATGATTATAAATCCATTTATCAAGAAACCATTATGAAATCAGACTTATCAATATTACATAATAACAAGTTTAGAAACAAAACATAAATAGAAAAAAATGAGATAGTGCACTTAAAACTAGAATAAAATAATACAAATTAATAATTTTGATATGTTATTTTTCTTAAAATTTTTTATAATATCGCTTCACTCTTGATTTGACAAGCTAAATTAGAATAAAATAAAAAATAAAAGAAAACCTCTTCTCTGAGGCCAAATAAAAGCCCAAAAGCTTGAATTTTCCTATTCCTATGTAGAAAATTAAATTATTTTCAGAACCAGCAGGACCACCCCATCTAAGACAGAAGGTGAAAATAACATAGTTCCAACATTTGAAAATTGTTTTGGATAGATGTAGAATCATGCCCAGTGGCTTTAAGGGGACACAATAACCACAAGAAAAAGAAATGGTACATTACATTATAAACCACTTTTTCTCAAAACCAAAATGATGTAAACTGTATTCGATTGGAAGTTCAAATATCAGAAAGCATAAATGCGAAAAAGTATCAGAAAAAAATGCACCTTGGACCAGACATTTTCTTTTAGCTCCAAGAGTTAATGAGTTTCCAGTCCCTGAGTGAAGAGGAATGGGATGTTAATGTCAGAATCCACTAACTTTTTAGGGAAAAATCAGGTGGCATTACTCCCCATGGCCTGAGGAGGTGCTATTGCTACCCCTTCTAGGCACCACCATGGTACTTGTAGTGGAAGCCGTGAAATGTTTAGCACTCTTGTATAGAAATTATGTCTCTTTTTTTCACTAATCCTTTCTCATAAAATCTCATCCCTGTTTTTAAAAGACTTTCCTTGTTATAAAACTATGAAAAGTTTTGTTGAAAAATCAAGTCCTAGCTAGAGCGACTGAGCAAGAGAAAGAAATAAAAGGCATCCAAATTGAGAATGAAGTCAAATTGTCACTTTTTGCAGATGATATGATTCTTTATAAAGAAAACCCTAAAGACTCCATCAATAAACTATTAGAAACAATAAACAAACACTGTAAAGTTACAGAATACAAAATCAATATACAAAAATTCATTGCAATGAAATTTCAGAAAAATAAAAAAAAATAATTACTTTTACAGTTGCAACAAAAAGAATAAAATACCTAGGAATAAACTTAACAAAGTGTGTGAAGGACCTATACACTGAAAACTGTAAGACATTATTAAGAGAAATTGAACAAGGCACAAAGAAATAGAAAAATATTCCATGTTCATGGATTAGAAGAATCAACATGGTTAAAAGAGCCATATTACTCAAAGCAGTATACATCAAAACCCCCTCAAAATCCCAATGGAATTTTTTAAAGAAATAGAACAAAAAAATTATTAAATTTGTATGGAATTATTAAAAATCCTAAACAGCCAAAGCAATTCTGAGGAAGAAAAAAAAGAATAAGGCCAGAGGTATCATACTGCTTAACTTAAAATTATACTACAGAGCAACAATAATCAAAACAGCATGGTATTGGCAGAAAAACAGATACACAGACCAATGGAACAGAATCGAGAGGCCAAACATAAACCCACATACATATGGGCAAATAATTTTTATCACAGAAGACAAAAACATATAATGGAGAAAAGAAAGTCTCTTTAACAAATGGTGCTAGGAAAATTGGAAAGCCACATACAAAAGTAACTACACTGCTATCTGTCACCATACCCCAAAATTAACTCAAAATGTATCAAAGACCTAAATGTAAGACTTGAAACAATAAATCACAAAGAAGAAAACATAGGTACTAAACTCATGGATTTTGGTTTAAGAGAGAATTTTATGAATTTGACCTCAATGTCAAGAGGAAGTAAAAACAAGAAAAAATGAATAGGATTGAATTAAACTAAAAAAACTTCTGCACAGCAAAAGAAACCATCAGCAAGACAAAGATGCAATCTTCTGAATGGGAGAAGGTATTTGCAAACAATGCCTTCAATAAGTGGCTAATATCCAAAAAATATAAAGAACTCATATAAGTCAACAATAAACAAACAATCCAATTAAAAAATGGGCAGAGAATCTGAACAGACCTTTTCCCAAGAAGACATACAAACGGCTAACGGACATATAAAAAAAGATGTTCAACTTTATTATTAGAGAAATGCAAATCAAAACCACATTGATATACCACCTCACCCCTTGTAAGAATGGCAAGGCAAGTAATAACAAGTATTGGAGAGGTTGTGGAGAAAAAGGAACCCCCATACATTGCTATTGGGAATGTAAATTGGAATAGCCATTATGGAAAATAGTATGGAGGTTCTTCAAAAAATTAAGAATAGAATTACCATATGACCCAGCAATCCCTCTTCTGGGTGTCTAAAATTGAAAACATTTATCTATAAATATGCATCCTGATGTTCACTGCAGCATTATTCGCGGTGGCCAAGAGGTGGAAACAACTGAAATGTCCATCAACAGACAATGGATAAAAAAGAAGATCTGGTATGTATACATACATACATACATACATACATACATACATATGTGTATGTATATACATATATACACACACATATATATGCATATATATATACACACACACATATAATAGAATGTTACTCAGCCATAAGAAAAAACAAAATATTGTCACTTGTAATAACATGGATGGATCTTGAGATAATTATGCTAAGCAAAATAAATCAGACAGAAAAAGTTGAGAACCAAACGATTTCACTCATATATGGAATATAAAACTTCAAGCAACAAACGAATAAGACAAACAACACTCATAGACACAGACAACGGTTTAATGGTTACCAGAGGGAAAGCGGGAAGGGGAGGAGGTAGAAAATGGTAAAGGCAGATCAAATATATGGTGACAGAAGTAAATTTGACTTTGGGTGGTGAACACACAATGCCATATACAAGTGATGTATTATTAAATTGCATACTTGAAATCTATATAATTTTATTAACCAAATTATCTCAATAAATTTAAAGAAAAAAACAAACAAAACCAAACAAAAAGTAATCCAACATAGTCAATGTTCCAAAGTGTAATTGTACTTATCCTACATCATTTTCTTTCTTTTAATAATTAACTGCTTAAATGGTTTAAGAAGCTTCTGGCTTCATTAAACAATCCGGAAACAGTAAGAACTTTTTCCCAAAGACTTAGCTGTCAAATTATTCCTCTAATAATGTATTATTTCCTGATGCTAGTGCTGAAATGCCAAGGCACTCTGACAGATAACTATTTGAAAATTTATGCTCGAGGCTTTTAAATAGCATGAGATATTGGTTTTGGAATTAGCTCTTAAGCGGAAGGACAGCTCCAGCAGGAAAAGGGAGAGACAGTAATGAAGGTGCTCGGAACCATTCTTGGCCTCCTTCCCGATATTGGCATGTTAATGCTGGCAAAAGGGTCACCAGCATTTGTTCAATAGATATCAGAATGAATTTTTTCCCCCAAAAGAAAATAACCTCCATTTCTGTGTAAATTAAGAATTCCACATGTTAAAATGAGCATATAAATCAGAAACAAAGCACAAAAGATCATCTAAAAAGTGTGTTACCAAACAATAAATTTTCAAGCCATGGAAGGAACGTTCTAAATTTTACCTCAGGGTTGCCGCCCCCCCAAAAAACTATAGTCCACTGTTAAGTTAATGTGTTTACTTTAGTGTTAATATCTTAGTCTCAAAATAAGATATAGCAGCTATTGGCCACATGTGGCTATTTAGGCATTTGTCCAAATTGACATGCTCTATATATGAAACACACTCTGGATTTCAAAGATCTAATATGAAAAAAATGTAAAATATAACTTAATATTTTTTCATATTAAAATTGAAATTATAATATTTTATATATACTAGATTAAGTTAAAACATTATTAAAATTAACTTCTGTTTCTTTTTATTTTTCTTAATGTGGCTACTAGAAAATTTAAAAGTATATATTGGTTCACATTTGTGGCTCTCATTATATATTTTTGTTGGCCAACCTATAAAATGAATCAGATTGGATTAAATTCCTTTAAAATCCTTTCTAGCTCTAGAGTTCTAACACCAAGAAACTACATGCTTAAGCTAATGTTTTAAATATGTTATTTTAGAGAAACCTAGGTTTAGTGACTAGTTCATTATTTCTCACACTTTATCACTCATGTCCCTCAGTGCTTTCTCATTGCGTTTCATACAGATTCCTAATAGCCAAGAAAAATTAATCTATCAATTTACTTTTTCATTAACAGCAAGTGTGCAGTTCATAGGGCCATTCTGAATTGTAATTTGGTCATATTACTTTTTAATTCACACCATACTATACATTTTTAATAATCTGTACTGAATAATGAACTTTTTTCAATTTTAATATTTATAAAATAGGGGGTTTAGAAATAAATAATATTAGAGATCTTATATTCCAGTAGTCACCACACATACTGGGATGTCTGTATCACCTGGAGAACATATGGAAAATATTCATTGCTAGGTTTGATATCTGAAAATTCTGATTCAATAGGTCTGGGATGAGACAGAATCCTATACCTCTAAGCAGCAGCTCAGGTTACTAAGAGTCTGGGTCGGGTTTGGAAAAGAGTGATCTAGCCTAACTTACTTCATTTGTAACTGGGGTAAAATGAATTGTCCTAGTGCTAAAGCCCAGTAGCCTGAGACCTAGAACCAGGATGCAGGGCTCCTGACTATAGCTCTGTGCCATGGTTGAGAGACATTCTGTCAGATACACTCATTACTTACTCCTCAAGAGCTCCGGCTGTCAGTATATCTTCCTTGTCAGTTTTAACATCCAATTCCGGTTCTCCATTAAGCAGAAGCTTCAAGTTATAAATAACCAGCAAGGTACCTAGTAAAAAACAGATGTTCGACTTGTCAATGTTTGAACTAAACTAAATATTAGTAATGGTGATATGATCACATCTATTGATTTAAGCATACTCTAAGGCAAATCTCCCTTTGTACTTTAGTGAACATGCTTGAATAAATTCCAAGATACATGTCTTCCGGCAAACTCCACTCTCTGCCAAAGAGTATTGAGTTTCTATAGTATAGTACTTCTCATTACAACTCAAATCGTTCTTAAGTCTTTCAATGTGGATCCTCAAACCCGGGCACTCTTTTCATAATTTGCATTGTAAAAATTATTTGGCCCCTTAGACAAATTTGTATTATAGGTAAACTTCTCATTGGTGAACTAAAATCAATGCATATAAGAACAAATATGAGTTTTTAAAATTTGAAGTATTACTTTTAGATCCCATAACAGGTATTGGTATTTTAGACCCCATAACAGGTATTGCTAAATTTTTTTCTTAAAGGGCCAGGTAATAACTATTTCAAGTCTTGTAGGCCATATGGTCTTGTCACAACTACTCACAACTCTACCATTGCAACATGAAAGCTACCACTGAGAATACATAAATAATAAAGTATGGCTGCACTCCAATAAAACTTTATTTCCAAGAACAGGTATGGGGCCAGATTTGACCTGTGGGCTATAGTTTGCTGACCTCTGCTCTAAAGCATAGTTAACAAAAAAAGCCTAAATTTTTTACAAGGTTGTTCATGATATGAAGACAAACAAGACTGTCAAAGAAAATAAAAAGAACCAAATACACTTTTTTTTATAGCACTTAAATACAAGGGAAAATAGCAGAGTAGCTAAGAATTTGAATTTGGGAGACTAAACGGCTATGTCTAAATCCTGAACCAACCATTAACCAGTGTGATGACCTCACAGATAAGTTTCAAAACTTCTCCAAACCTAAATTTTCTAATCTATACGATGGAGTTTATAAAGTACCTAAATTATACAGTTCTTCTGGGGATTAAATGAGTTCAATTTTATAAACCATTTAGAAAACTATTCAGGAAATAGTACACTCTTTATTAGTATTTGTAGAATACTTTACAATTAGAAGCCAACTAAGAGATTACATTAACTGTCCTCAAAGCATATCAAGCATATGTTACTAAAATGAATACTTATTTAATTGCCACTATTTACCTCTATGAGAAAAAGAAAAGAATGACACAAAACATCACTGTTAAGATACAGAGAACAAACTGGTTTCCAGATGAGAGCAAGGATTAGGAGACTGGGTGAAAAAAGTGAAGAGATTAAGAAATACAAATTGATAGTTACAAAATAATCATAGGGATAGAAAGTACAAAATAGGGAATATAGTCTATAATATTGAAATAACTATGTATAGTGCCAGGCAGGTACTAGACTCATTGGGGGGATCACTTCATAAAATTATATAAATGTCTAACCACTATGCTGAACACTTGAAATTAATATAATATTGAATTTCAACTGTAATTGAAAAGTGTTTTAATCACTATTAAACAAAATGCCATAGGTTAGAGAAGAAGTTTCTAAAGTAACATAGGCTCAGTGAGAACCACATTTCTCAGAATTTTTCTATAAACACTACAAAATCAAGGAGTTTCAAAAACCAAATGCACATAGCTTTTTCTAGAGTAAGGTTCTAGATATGAAAAGTGATGGAAGTCTAGAGAAAGACTGGCACTGGAAAATGTACTAGTCATAGCACATTTGTGTTGAGTAGCAAGTTGGTGGAAGTTGAAAGAATGCAAAAAGATCTATTAATTTGAAGAATAATATCTACAAAGTTTTTGCTAACTTCCACAGAAACCTGGATTCATTACTTTGTAAATAGCTAACTCTTACAAACGGGATCATCTAACCTTAGACACTGTAAAAAAGCATTCCCTAATTTTGTTGTCTGGGATAGGGACTATTGATCCCCTGTGGTTATAGCTTGTATCATCTTCTTCTCATCTATTTTCACCAAGGTTGTGCAAGTACAAACCTTTCTCCCAGTGTTAGGGACCTACAGTTATATATGTTTGGATTCTCTTAATACAAAAACTTATATGAATAAAATAAACAACTGGCCCCATGTGAGATTACCCATGACATTATAAATAGAAAAAATATAAACACAATCATGTAGTGTCCTTCATGAGACACTGAAAATAGATACTTTCATTGAAATTCTAGGGTTTTGATGATCTTACCACATTTTCCATAGATTACATCGAACTGCTGCATTAATTCAGCTTCAGTTTTAAATGGAGAGTACTTATAAATTACAGACAATTCCACTGATAATTTCTGAAGATCATCTGTGACAGATTCTCTGGTTTTTGTTAGCCATGAAGGTATTGGAACCACAACCTATAAAAAATACACATCAGTTTACTATGAAACATACAAACAAAACCATCATGCATTTGTCTGATCCTAATTATGTCCACTCTTCAGCCAAATTGCAAAACACAAAGTTAATAATTTATTTTCCTCCTGTATTCTCATTTTATAAGGAAGAGGCACATAGAAAATGCATATACTCAGGGTTTTATCCTAAAATGTACCATTGTGAAATGTAGAGACATATGGAATCCACTTCTGCTCTCTTTTGAAATATGGCAGAGTAAACAACACTATCTATAATTCAGAATTTGAAAAGTAGATGACAGAATACCCAAAAACACCAATCCGACGCCCATGCAGGAAAAGAGAACTAGCCTGATTTATAATTCAGAGTCCCCTAAAAGTTTCAGAAATGGATGGCATGGATTAACTGTGAAGGTGGGGAAAGGAGAAAGAGAGCTAGAAGTGCATACAATCCGCATCTGGCAATAGCTTCTACACCACCTCCACAGGGAGGATATTCTCTCTGGAAAGAGTAGAACAAAGTGTTTCTAGATTAGATGACATATCTGGCACAGATGTCAGGAACATTATTGAGATTAGAGGGATTAAGTGAAAGTGTATATATATATAGGATACTGAGGGTTTCCCAATAAAATAGCCTAGCTAGATCTTATTATTGTGACACTCATAGCTGCCAAGTCTTCCCCACCCCCCACATTCTAAGAACTTTCAACTGCCATTTTACTGACTAGTCTTTGAAGTACAGCAGGTTCTTAAATAATGTGTCCAACATTGTTTCATCACAATGTCAAAAAAACATTGATCCCCAGATGGGGCCACTGTCTGTGTAGAGTTTGCACATTCTCCCCATGTCTGCATATGTTTTCTCTGGGTACTCCAGTTTCTTCCCACATGCTAAAAATGTGCATGTGAGGTAAACTGTCGTGTCTACATTGCCCCAGTTTGCGTGTGTGTGTATGTGTGTGTGCACGTGCACACATACGTGTATGTGCATGTTCTTGGAGATGGAAGGGTATCCTGTCCAGGGTTGGTTCAAGCTTTGTGCCCTGGGCTGCTGGGAGAGGCTCTGGCCTCTCATGACCCTGAAATGAAATAGGTGCATTGGAAAAGAATTCTCTAACCTGCTTTTATTAATTTTTCTTTAATGTATGTTTAGCTCACAATTATTTTAAAAGTTACTATTAGAAGTGTTTTGGGTCTTTATTTAGAAGTGTAGTGATGTTTTTGTGACAGAAATATACCATAGGAACTTAACTCTTTTTTATATCAATTAGCCCATGGTAAAACTGGTTTCATTATATACTGTTTTGTTTAAAGTCACAATTTCCAAGAACCTACCCATGAAATTAAGTGAAGACTTACTGTGTTCAGGATGAATAACCGTCTAAAAAAAGCCTCTAATAACAAAAATAGAGACCAAGTAAACGAGCATAAACAAAGCAACTCAGTGGAAACAAAAACTGTAAGAGAAACACAAAAATTTCAAGGGGAAAAAAGTCAGTCATTGTTAGTATCTTCAAAGTTCTAAGAGAAAATACTGTACCCATGAAACAAGAACTAATAATCTTTTCAAAAGTAACTGAAGAAAGAGAAAAGACTCCTTGGAAATAAAGTATAGAATTTTAGAAAATAATTTCTATGACAGAGTTGAAAGATAAAAGTTATAAAATTTCCCAGCAAACAAAACAAAAATACAAAGGACAAAAATATAGGACAGGAAAGGTAAAAATATTAAAGAACCAGACCCAGACATCAAGAACCAAGAAACAAAAGTTACAAAGGAATATAGGTGGGAAAAAAATCATCAAATGTTACAGAAAAATATCCCAGAATTGAAGGACATGAATTTCCAGAATGAAAACGTCTAGCAACTGCCCAACACATTTATTGCAAATAGACTCACCCAAAGGCAAAACCTTAAAATCGGAACATTGGGGACAAGAAAGATTCTACTGTCCTTCAAGAAGCAGAGAGGATTAGTTGGGGACAAACATTTGGTGATGGAAGGAAATATAACTTTGGGTGGTGAACACACAATGCCGTGTACATACAACATATTATTGAATCATACACTTAAAACCTGTTTGATTTTACTAACCAATGTCACCCAAATAATTTTAGTTGAAATAAATTTTTTTTTGAATAGAGAAAAATAATGGGTTACATACAAGACCCAGAAGTTAAAATGGCTTCAGACTTCTTAATAACAACACTAAAAACTATAAGATAATGGAGAAATGCCTTCTAAGTTATGAAGGAAAATTTATTCCAACCTAGAAATAACATCAAATCAAACTATCATTAAATTTTTAAGTAAGATAAAAACATTTTTATACATGTGAGGTTATCTACATATTTTACTTCTCGTGCACCCTTGCTAAGAAAGCTACTACAGGATATGTTACGTAAAGCAGAGAGAACAAACTATGAAAGAACACATGCGATTTAAGATCTGAGATCTGAAACAGAAGAGAGGTGAAGAGACTCTCCAGGATGATGACAAGGGCAGATCCCAGGATGGCAGCTGGCAGATCCCATAGAAAGCAGAAGTGTGAGCTGCAGTACACGAGAAGTGATAAAGATATAGAAAGCCAGGCAAATATTCGGTGGTAATAAGTATGCAGAATACTAAGGAATTATTAATTGTAGGGAAAAAAAAGTTGCATAGAAAACAGAAAATATAATAGTTTACGACACAGTATAAGTGTGAATAGTATTTATATAGACTCATAATGTAAATACTAAATATTGGCATAACCATAATGACAACTAAAGTATGTTAAGGGTGGAGAATTGATAGGGGGTGTGTGTGTGATAGAGCCAGAGAAAAAATTAATAAATAAATCCTCTTCTTTTATGGCAGGAGGTTTATAAAGGATGCCTAAATCAAATAAAGAAAAATGAACACAAGCACATTGCTTAGAGATGTTTAGAAAAATATCAAAAGAATCAGCTAATATTGTTGAAAGAGACTGCTTCTGTGAAAATGGAAAGAGGTTTCTCATTTAAATTTATTTTAAAAAGTGGGATGAGGAGAGTGGTTTATTTCAGGAAAGCTATAACCTCAGCTTTAGCCCAGTTTCTCATGCCTTTTACGTACATAAAATACAACATAAATGCTTAAAGCATCACTTTTCATCATGTCAGAATCCCACTCAGCTACTCTCTATTGCCTAAAGAGAGACACTTATTACCCAGCCCCACTCCACTGCTGCCACTGGGCATGCTATACTCCTTCTGGTCAATTTCCCATTTCTGTACTTTCCACCTGCCATGTCCATACTAGGTCTGAGACTTGCTGTACACCATTTCTCTCCACAAACAACCCCTTCCAGTTGCTAGTTGCATCTACTTCATAAAACCCTCATTGACCACTCAAGGCTCTCTAATCTCTCCATCCATATCATTGTTTTTGGCAATTTACAACATCAAAAACACATATTTATTGAACAGCACTCTTTTTAAACACCTTCATTTTGTTATTTATCCAACTCATACGTGTCTGCCTTATTTTGTGACAGTGCTGAAAACACTTTGATAGTCACATGGTCTTCTGCTTTATTTTATCTTCCACAGGGTCTAGCCAGTGCTGAACAGACATTAGATTCTCAACATATATTTGCTGTACTGAATTATAACTGACATTCTTAATAGTAAAACTCAGACACTGAAAATTAATAAAATGTCTCTGGGTCATCAAATGGAGTTGAAGTTATGGTCACTAGAGTTATAGTTTTAAGTCTACTTCACATTTAATTTCTTTATATTTTTGTATTCTGTGTCTTTGAATTCAACATCCTGTTTATTTAAAAAATGATAATCCAGTGCTTGCTTCGGCAGCACATATTCTATAAATGACAATCCAATTTTGGCACAGAATGGTAGAAATGTTTTACAGGCTTCTTTGAAAAAAGCTCATAGTGTATGCCAAAAGGAACTTCTTATTCTGGAAGATCTGGGTACACAGATAAGGAAAATAAAGTTCTGAAAACTGCCTAAAAGTTAAAAACCCATTTAAGAAAGGGTCAACAGGATAGGCCTCCAACGACCCCAGAATGTCCAACCAGCCCTTCTCCACTTTCCAAACATATTCCTAAATTTTCAAACCAGAATCATAAAGAATCCATGATAGACTTAACCTCCCGAGACAGGAAGTGAAAACAATACCATTACCATTAGAACCAAAGAAAAATTTCAACTCTTACCTCACTCAGACCTTCTCGTTCACAGAATGTCTGAGAAAAAAACACACAGGTCATTGTTTCTTCCTTTTTTGTAAAAAGAATGCAGTCTTTTCCAATCCTCATGGATCCACTATATTAAAAATCAAGAATATAACAGTTTACATCTCAAACATTAAAATGAAGGAACAGGCAGGCACAATACTATATGGTGTGATGGGTTGTTTTCTTCATAGAAATAATTCCACAGTTTTACTGACCCATCATCAAGAGGATATAATATTTTTCTTCCTCAAAGCACAGCAGATGGATTTGAATTAATCCACCCCACGCTCTTGCTTTAGACATGGCTATGGGAGATAATAGAAAAGATAGAAGAAAAGAAAAATCTTTTGTCCCTGGCAGGTGCCACACTGGGGATAGTGACCTTCTGTCCTTGCCTCTTTATTGAGGCATACTAATAAAATAAACTATGAACATGAATAACACCTACACTAAACTGCTTTGAGAAACAATAGGACATAGAGATACGATAAAGTTCTAAAGTACAGCAATCCTGGAAAGAAGAGTCACCATCTATTTGAGAATTAATTTTTTAAATGTTGTAAAGATCCAAGTCATTTATGGGTATGAAAATTCTAAAAAAAGTAGGACCCTCATATTTATATATATATTTTAAGTTTTACAATCTTGGGCCATTCTATATAAGATTGCTTTTAACCATTGTTCTCAATATCAATATATGCCTTAAAGAGAAAAAAAATTCTCACCTTTTAAGACCATTTCCATATTGCCCAATGAACTTTAAGGTTGATAACTGTTTCTTGGATGTTCCAAAGTAAATGATATCTGAGGCTTCTTCTGAAATTGACCAAAACATTTAAGGTGGTTAGGGATTATGACAGTGGCTGGAGGTCCAGCTGTCAGAATGTATGTGGGGAGCCGTCCCGTTGAATCTGGTTAGATTCTAGGACTGGCGAAGGAGCTGCCATAGCACTAACGGTAGCCAAGGAGCTGCCATTGCACCCATGGTGTCTGTTTACAGACAATAGCTCCCTGAGCTCACTGTTCCCGAATATTCAGCTAGCCCTGAAGTAATATCTCTGTACATTGGGCTACTGGAGGACCGCCAGGACCTCATTCCCTGGTAACAGTATCATATCAATACAAATGTGACCTTTACACAGTGTCATCATACCTTGTATAATAAGATTAATACTGTTTGCAAGAGAATAACTATGACAACTCAATCATAAACATAAGCCTGTATATAAGCTGTCTGAAATAAAGTTCCACATCGGCTCTTCGGACCGATCCTCTCGATCCCATGCTTTTGTCTCTTGTCTATTTTTCCTCACCGTGTCTCTCTTGTTTCCAGAACTCATCTAGCCGGCTGGCACCGGCAAATGTACACACATATCTCACTCAGTACATTAGGACAAACCCATATCTTTCAGGTCAGCCCAGAAACAAGGATCGTTGTCAGGCTCCATCATCTCTGACTAGGATCTTAACAGTATTATATTGAAGGAGGTCAAACAGACCGAGACATGTGACTTTGGGCAATTAAGAGTTTAAAATCTGAGCCTTAACTGCCTTGTCTCTAAAAGGGAACTACGAATACTAACATCACAGAGTTGTTGATGAAAATAAATGAGATGGATTAAATGAGATGATGTATTTGTGAAACCTTGAACACAACACGTGGCACTTGAAAGATGCTAATAAATAATTAATGTTATGATTATTTGCAATTTTCCATAGATTTGGCTCTTACCCAGCCTCATGT
This sequence comes from Cynopterus sphinx, assembly GCA_030015415.1. Lineage (NCBI taxonomy): Eukaryota > Metazoa > Chordata > Mammalia > Chiroptera > Pteropodidae > Cynopterus > Cynopterus sphinx. The sequence continues at coordinate 63,485,524 of CM057380.1, read as the reverse complement.
GAGATTGAGAAGACCAGAATAACTTCTGTTCTGATACTACCTGGGGAGGAAGGGCTACTTGTTTCATACTTTCAGAGTCATGTTCTTGATAACTCCAGAGCATTCTGGAATTCTAGTGAAGAATCCAATGGACTTCAGAAAATACATACCTCTGGAAATAGAGGTGTTCCCAGGAAAACAGGAAACAATAGAAATGGCTCTTCTGATTAACCTATCTGAATACACACTCTGTAATTGTCCTCAGGCCCCTGTGTCAGTCTGGAGGACTTGGTATGGGAATAAAAAGGCTACCAGACACTCTTTTTATTGGAAGCTAACTGGACATTTGATCACACATTCTTATAAGGGGTTAGGTATTAGGAGAGTGTATCCATAATGACAATATGAGCCATCATTTATTGATTGTTTAGCTTGTGCAAGGTAATATATTATGTACTTTACATGTACTATTTAACATTTACAATAAGCCTACAGGGAAGATATTATGAACTACATGTTATAGATGAGGAAATGTAAGGAGTTTACATAACCTACCCAAGGTCAGATGCTGATACATGCTACCATCAGGTTTACAACCCAGTGTTGTCAGAGACAAAATTCTATGGTTTTCTTTGCACTTTACATGTGGCCAGAGTTCTGGGCACAGAGACAGACATGACCTCTGCTCTCAACAACTTTATGTAATGGTAGGAGAAATAGGTTGAAAGAAGTAGGCAAATAAACATCATTTCTGAGAGTGTTAAGCCAAGGAAATGAAACTAGGATAATGTGATAGAGGACTGTGGCCTGAAGACAGAATAATCAGGGATGACCTCTTTTCTAAGGTGACATCTGAGATAAGATTCAAATGATAAAGGGCCAACCAAGTCTGGCTGGAGTGCTATAACCAAGGAAATGAGCAGTAGGAGAAAAGATCAGAGGCCAAATAATGCAAAAATCAAAATTATCCAGTCAGAACAAGACCTGAGTAGGATATTGAGCATTTCTAAACTTGATAATAAATATTCTTTGATTATTCAGATCAAGGGGTGACTTCAGACACTCAGCAGATAACTTCTTTACTCTGTATTCTTACCTTCTATCAGCACTGATAGGCATTCTTTCCTCTGGTGTGGGACTAACCAGAACAGTTCCATATACCTGAACTCACTCATTATTTTTAAACCTAGTGGTCAAAAACGTTGGCTTGTTGGACATAGATAAGTGTTATAGGAATTTAAGGGTAAGCTATCCCAAATAACTAAAAGCCCTCATCAGAGGGAATAAACATTTCATTCCCACAACAGACAAATACTGTGCACCTACTATATGCTGGCTTTTTTGTGAGCCTCAAGATACAAAGATAAGTCATGCAATGTATTGTAAATGTATTATGGTGGGTACATTCAACTAAAGCAACTAAACCTTTGAATATATGTGAAAAATCACAAATAGCAAGAAGAGGTAACCTTGAGCATAAAGGCATTGAAAAGTGCCTCAGAGCTCTTACTAGCAACAAGATGGTCTAGAAACAACCTCAGCTTTTCCCATAAGCAGCCTAAGATGACTTCTGAAAATGGTTCACTATTCACTTGCCCATAAAACCCCACAAAATCATGCAAATCAAGGGGTTTAAATCTTCAGTTCACTGTAAGAACAGTCATGAAACTTCTCAGGCCATCAAAGGTATGCATATCCAAAAAGCTATCAAGTATCTGAAGGATGTCACTTTATAGAAGCAATGTGTGCCATTCTATCATTATGGTGGAGTTGGTAGATGTGCTCAGGCCAAATGATAGGGCTAGATGCAGGGTCAGGGGCCCAAAAAGAATACTAAAACTTTGTTGCACATGCTTAAAAATGCAGACAGTAATGCTGAATTTTAGTTTAGATGTGGATTCTCTGGTCATCAAGCCCATCCAGGTGAACAAAGCTCCCAAGATGCAGCGCAGAGCTTACAGAGCTCATGAGCTCTCCCTGCCTCACTGAGATCCTCACTGAAAAAGAGCAGACTATTCCTAAACCAGAAGTGGAGGTTTCTCAAAAGAAAAAGATACCCCAGAAGAAACTGAAGAAACAAAAACTTATGGGGAGTAAATTCAGCATCAAATAAATGCTAATAAAAGTAAAAGCAGAAAATGATGATAGATAGATGATGATGATGATAGATAGATAGATAGATGATGATGATGATGATGATAGATAGATAGATAGATAGATAGATGATAGATAGATAGATAGATAGATGATAGATGATAGATAGATGATTGATGATAGACGATAGATAGATGATAGATAGATGATAGAAAGATAGATAGATAAAACAATCTAAGAGTCCAACTATTTGTATTCCATTCATTCTCAGATACTTCTTCTTTCAGTAATTCGGTGCCTTATGCCTTTCATTTTCCAGCACTATATATTTACATTCATTTTTTTGCTTGGTTTAGATAGTTACAATGAATTTATTCTGTCAGCTGAAATACCAAAACCTAAAAAGTTCAAAAGCATGTTAAGTCTGGGGTTTATTATCTCTAATAGCTCCATACCTGTTTTTGCACAGATAGCTCAATTTACTTTTATTTATTTATGGGTTTTCAGAGTATATCCTCTAACAGCCAGTTAGGTATCTAGATAATTAACTTACCAGGGCTCATACCACATCCGTCATCCAAGAAGCACAACATGAATCCACCCTGCAGATTTTCATTATCCACTGCAAGAAAAAGCAGCTATTACTTAATAAATATTTGCCTTAATTTGTTCATCAGAAAGTCATGCTTCTCATATAATTACTGGTTCTCCTCAAATGCAGCCACGGAATGACAGAGTTACTGCACAATGATAGAGCTCAGAAAAGCATTCTGACTACATTTTCGCAAGAAACTGCAGGGGGAAAAGAATCAAGCAACCAAAAAGCCTTTAAATTAACATAAAACATCTACAGTAAATTAATATGTGTGCAGCATTACATGCCCTGCTCTGGAATTTGTCTGGTCCTTTAAACTTCAGATATTTCCTCCCTGGGGGAGTGAATAAAGGTAGGTGGCAGTGTGACTTCAAGATCCCTTCAAACTGATCAACCTTTATTCTCTTCCACTAAAACATTAATTCTAAAGTCAATCCAGGCCATTCTTACTAAATTCATCAGGCTCTCTTCTAAGTACTTAATTCCCATAAAAGCCATTTGATCATGCTTTCTTAGTGGCAGCAAATATTTGCCTCTTGAAGATGCATTTGATTTTTAAAAATGACTAAGCTGTTTGGAATCAATTTTGATGATTAAGAGATATCATTAAGTTACATAATATAATCTCTTGTTTAAAAAAAATTAAAGGTGCAGCTGAAACTAATGAGACTAATTTTAATGCACAGTTTGTAGTCTGGTCCTGAACATAATGTTTACATTTGGATATATGAGTTCCAGCACATCATTTTTTTTAAATAACAGCTTTATTGAGAAATAGCTTATACCCAAAAATTAAATATTTATACAATTTGGTAAATTTTGAAATATGTATATACTCGTTAAAACATCACCACAATCAAGGTAGTAAACATATCATCACTCTAGGTGTTCCCTCATGTCCCTTTGCAATCTCTCCCTTCTGCCCCTTCCACACCCCATCACTCTCACCCCCACCCCAGGAAGCCATTGATCTTCTAATTCTGTACCTATAGATTCATTTCTAGCATATTAAGTCAATCTACATAAGTGATGGTCCCCTCTTATTCACACTTTTCAAACTCAATAATGTTCATGCTAATCCATGAATAAATATCTAAGAAATATACCTAAACTTTTGGGGTTCTTAATTTCATGGTCATGTGCCCACTTCTAGTCCATATTCCTCTCTCTCATTTATTTACTGTCATTCAACCCTCTGGATCTTTCCTACCATCTCATCGCCTAGTTTTTTCTCTATATCTGGTCCTCTGCTCTGCTTTCCTCAACTTCTATGTTCAGCCCTCCTTCTGACTAAAACTGGCATTTCTCCACTATTCAGCAAGAGGAATCCAACTTTTTAAGTTCTATGCCTAATGCAATAGTTCTCAACGTTGGCTGCACATTTGATATGAATTAACTGGTCTTAGATAGGGTTCAGGAATTAAAGCTCCACCTACTCACCATCCCCAGATTATCTTAATGTTTATGAGAATTGAGAACCACTGGATCCTTGCTTCAGGCAGCTCTGGATAGTTGCGGCAGTTGATTTTGTAGCTCTTGGTATACAGTTCTCGTGGAAGAAGCTCACACAAAGAAGGGCATTTCTTCAGTTAATAGATAGGAAGGACTCAAAATTCTGAAGGGACATACTTAATTTTCCTATAAATTTCAAAGAGGTTTGCAGATAACTGACTATAGGTTCAAAATTTAATATTCCCCTACTATCTACCCTGAAGCTTGGCCTTGATTATTTCAATTCCTTAAAACTATGTATTTCAGATAGATTTCTATTACCCTTTAATAAGAATGTATAAAACAAACCACAGCATCTTCTCCCTCATCAGATTTACTCCTCCTCCTGGTATTTTCTGTTCAATAAATGGCATCATCCTGTCATTGGGCTTCTGCTGCTCAAGTCAAAACCTCAGGATGAGCAAGTTCTTCACCTCTTCACCCATATATAGACAGGTCCTCTCAATTCCACCACCTTAATGATCTCAAATTTGACCACTTTTCCTATCCCACTACACTGCTTTAGTTCAAGAAACCATTATCTCTCTTCTGGATTACAGTAACAGTGCCCTAATTCCTTGCTCCCACTAAAATCAGAGTGTACAGACAGTGTGCAGTCAGTTGTGCATTTCCCTACTCTCCTGCTTATAAACCTTGCATGGCTTCCCATTCCCTACAGGATAAATTCGAAACTAGTTAAAAAGTCTTGTTTACCTGTTGTAACCTGGCCTCCTACCACAACACGATGGTTAATTATACTTGCCAATCTGGCTAAACACTAGTCTAGATGCTGCTTTAAGAGTATTTGTGGATATAATTAACAATTACAATCAGTTGACTTTAAGTAAAGCTGATTACCCTTCATAATATGGGTGGGCCTCATCCAAATTATCGAAGTCTTAAAAGCAAAGACTGACTGAGATGTCCCAAAGAAGCAGCAGTTTTCTACCTCAAGGCTGCAACACAGAAATTCTACTTGAGTTTCCAGGCTGCTGGCCTGCCCTGAAGATTGAGAACCCAAGAGAGCAACATCTAGATTTCCAGTCCACCAGCTGCCTTAAAGATTTCTGACTTGTCAGCCTCTACAATTTGCGAGCCAACTATGTATGTATATCAGTGTATATACATAAACAGAGAGAGGTAAAAAGAGATACAGACAGACAGAGATTCTCTATCACCTATTGGTTCTGTTTATCTGAAAAATTCTGACTTGTACACTCTCCAAGATCATCTCTGGTCACCACTCCCCCACCCATACTGCACTCTTCCACTTCCATACAAATAATCCCCTTGAACTACATATTGAACATTCCAAATATTTCTGCGACTCCACCAGCATTCTAGGTTCTCTCCAGATACTACACATACTTCTCCTTTGTCCTTTCCATCCTTGATTCACCAATTTAAGGCCTATTTTTTATTTGAGTCTTTAGTTCATTTAAGATTTCTTCCAGAAAGCCTCCCTAATTCTTCCATGTCACCAGGTGCCCATATGAATGTTTTTTTTTTCTTTTATGATTTGTGTTCTCTACCTTTCACAATATATTTAAATACCTCTTCACATATCTATTTCTCTTTCAGATTAATTGTTCTTACACTTTTTGGAACACAGTCGCCTCAGGGATATAATGAAAGTTGTAAGCCCTCTACCCATAAAAGTAAATATGCACACCATATTGCCCATGGACCCCTACACTAGGATGTAATTCCTTAACAGGCACAGTGTGTGCTCAGCACTTAATCCAGTGTCTGCCACTTGGTAAGAACTAAAAAAAAATCTTTAATGCATATCCATGTTTACTAGAACTAATACACAGATAAGACAGACACCCATGGATAACATATATTTAGTTTGACTTTTGTAGCTCTCAAGTTACTTGAAGAAAATCTAAGATTGAAGGGAGAGTAATTCAGGGATCCCAGTAAATAATTTGGAAACTACCTCAATGCTCAGATTAACTATGCATCCTCATACCAATTCTAACTATTGGTGCATAAACCCTGTCTCTAGTTTGTTTGTTTGTTTGTTTGTTTGTTTGTTTTAGGGAAAATCAATTGGCTAAGTTTATGGCTGTATTATAATTTTCTACAATAAGAAATTTTGTAACATGAATAGGTAATTTAAAATCAAAAATCATAAGCTGAGTTTTTCATAAATGAAATATAACCTAAAGAAATAAGTGCCACTTTAAATTCCAATTGCAAAGATATTTTTTAGTTATGACAATGACAAGTGCTAGAGAAAGTGTGGTAAATACTGTTGTGCCCTGCAATAAACACAACATAACATAATGTGTGAATTCTGATTACATTTTTTGACTTTGTGATTCCAGATAATTTCTCTCAACCCTTCATCATGTGTGTTCTGAATGAAATCCAGCTTAAACCTCCCTTCTCCATTTCTAGGACCTCTTCCCTAGTTCAAACTCTCATGAAATCTTATTAGGTTATTTCCATAGCCCCACCTTCTCGCTTTCTCTTTTTTTCATACTTCTACAGACCATCCTGTATGCTATTGCTAGAGTACCTTTAAAAGAAAAAAAAAAGCACATTTCTAATTTGCCAAATGATATTGCTCAAAGATCCTCAATGGTCCACTGTCTACAGAAAAACAAAACCTAAAAAAACCCTAGGGTGATATTCAAAGTACTAAACCATTTGGCTCTAACACTTACCTCTAATCAACCTAGCTTAGTCATTGTGCCCTGGAGGCATTTTCATCAAGTATCTGCATGGCTCACTCTCTCACGTAGTTCAGGACTTATCTGGCACATCGCCCATTTAAGGTATTTTCTTTATGACCTCATGAAAAATAGTACATCTTGTCCAACACTTCCTGTTCTCTTATCCTGCTTTATTTATTTTTTCCTTTTCACACTTATCATTGCCTGGTGTATTACGTATTTGTTCATTTCTTTATTGTCTCTCACCATTAGAATGCATGTTTCATGAGTGCACAGACTTAATCAAACATTTTGCTCAATGCTCTATCCCTGGCACTGAGAATAATTATTTGGTTCATTCTTAATAGGCCCTCAATAAGTTATTATTGAATAAATAAATGAATCTCTGGACTATTCTACAGCCATTTTTTTCTCACAGTAATTCCTCAGACAGGAATATTCTTTCTTCCTACACTACTGATAAAAAAGTACATCTATGTTTCGAGTTCTAGCTCTTTATTATGAGGCATTCTTTCTCTGTGTTCCTACCATACTTTGAGTGTCTTCCAGGCAAGAGACACTTTTTCTATTTTATTCTATATAATTGGACATATAAGGGAAGACCACTTCTCCACTACTGCTGTTCTCTTCTACGTGAAATGGAATTCAGTTGGTGATAGTAAAGTGGCCTTTCTCTGTCCAGTGAGCACTTCCCTTGTAGCAGTTCATCTAGTAATTTAGGGAGGCTTTGTTCAGATCTTTCATGTTCCCTCTTGGGAGTGAGATGCTTGCAGAGAGCCTGAGGGTAGATCAATTCCAAGCGGAAGCCTGACTCCACTGAGTGGGCAAGTTCTTGGTTCTGAGGTTTGACCACCAAATCTGCTAGCTCTTACACTAAGCTCCATACCCCTCAACCTAGCATTTAGCCGAAATAAAGACTGACTCTCTTTATTTTTCACTTTGCAGAACTTGGAGAGTAGAAATGGAAGAAGAGTGTCATTTATTATGCTCCCTTAGATCTCTCAAGATGTTATGTCTCCATCCCTTATGAACCATAAATATCCACTTAGCACAGGATCTTAAATACTTAGAAATTTAAATTGAACTGGATTGCTTTTTAAATCATGGGCTACATTCTCTCACCTGTGACCAATAGCCAACATTTCCAAGAGATCTGACAGAACTGGGGATGAGGATCAGTTTTAACACCACAGGCATCTCTCTAGATAGCGATAACTACAGGCCTGGATCATAGAACCTAACTTAATTTGTATCATAGTCTAACAAAATGAACTAATAAGTGCAATAAGTACTTAGTGATTGAAACTGAAGCTAATGAAGAAAACATATTTGGCTTGAATTTTATAAATTCTCAAATATTCATACTGCACACTCACTTATGCATTTTAAAACTGTGATAAGAATGATATACACTTAATTATGAAGGCATTAACATACTTTTTAAAATAAAATTTTTTCCTCATGGCAGACAAATTGTTCCAAATCCCTCTGATGAGTTCACAAAATCTTGAAAGATCTAATTTTGGAAATAGGTCTTCTAATAAGTGAACAATTTCATTCTTGTGATGTACTTGTCTCAACCTGGCTCCCCATGGGGTCACTGTATTCACAAAGCACTTAGATTACATTAAAGATCTATAGAATGTGGTTTGATTTCATAAAGTAAAATAAAATAACTATAGGTTTTTCCATTAGAAGAAAAAAAAAGAAAGCAAATCTGCTCACCTGAAAACACATCAAGTCTTGAAGCCCCCGCATCTCTGAAAACAATATAAAAATATCATTGCTACCAATGTGAAATTATGCTTTTAAAAATTATATTAATTTTAATTGCTTATAACTTATTGTCAGAAAGCAAAGAATATAGAAATCCACTTAAACTGGCTTCAAAAACAACTTAATTACTAAAATGTTTCACTCTGCATTTATGTACTAAGAACTACGATCACTCCTAATTGGAGAAGTTTAAAAGAAGAGATGGAATTCAGTGGTAGTTTTACAAAAAACTCAACAAAATAGAAGTGAATATTTTTTTTAAACCAATTGGAGAATAATCCAGAAGTCAGAGATTTTCATGATATAATTTAGTCAAAAAAAAGGTGAAAATGTAAATTACTAATGTACTGTCTGATCACATGTTTAAGAACACATACAGCATACATGTACATATTTGTATGAAAAAAAAATCAAAATGTTAACAGTGGTTTTCTCTGAGTCAGACGTTAGCAAACTATGGCCCATCAGCCAAATCTGGCCCATGAACTGTTTCTGAAAGTTAACTTTTATCAGAATACATTTACGTCCATTCACTTACATCTTGTCTGTGACTGCCTTCACATTACAATGGCAGAGTTAAGTAGTTTCAAAAGAGAACACATGGCCTGCAAAGGTGAAACTATTTCCTATCTGACCTTTCATGGAGAAGTATGATGAACCCCATAATATGTGATGAAAATACCCAGTGTTTCTTCTCTTTTTTCTATTTTCTCAATTCACAGATATTATTTGTGTATTTTTAAAGTAAAAATTTAAAAAGGAAAAAAGAAAGAGCCAAAAGGTCCTGGCTTCAATATCAAGAATGTGAGAGAAAGGAGAAAGAAGATGAGAGGTACCTTGAAGAGAGTATCTTGAGAGAATGAGGAGTCAAAAAGAAGCTCAGAATAATGAAAACAACCAGAGTCTGATGGGGAAATCTGAGTCTTTCCCAAAATTTTCATCAGCCCTAACACAAAGCTCACCTGGCAAATCTGAATATTTACGTGGCACTTGTTCACAAGCCCAGTTGAAAGTTAGCCCCTTCACTCCTTCCTCTAATCAACAGCGGCCTCTAAACATCTCTTACACAGAAATTCTGGTGTTACCACTGCCATTACTTGCACATTTTCTGTTGGTCGGGTAAGCACTGAACGAAGTATTTTTGAACTATTTTTATTTTGACTATTAAAAAATTTTCTTCTAATCCTTACACAATCCCATGTAACACAGGTATCATTATCTTCATTATATAATTATACATTATATAGCTTCATTATATAATTATACTTATGTACACAATAAGTGCTCCATAAATGCCACTGTACTGAAATGAAAATTTTCAAAGAAACTGTTTCTTCATACAAAATTTCCATGGGATTGGGCCTAGAACAATAATTCACCATCATAGCATACTAAGACATTATATAATAAACTTTATAATTTAGCACAGATACTTTCTCTCTGAACCGATGATGTATCAGGCAGAGGCCCCCAACCACATCTTCCTGATTTTAACTACAAGAAATCATCAAAATCTTGTATACAATGATATAAAATAATTTTTTAGAATAACACAGCTATTCTATGAAGATCCTCCTTATGAGACCAACTGAGCATCCTGCGAATTCTGTTAAACAGCTCTACTTGTTGCCAAATACTAGCATCTAAGCAGAGGTGGCAAACTCAAGTGTCCACTGAAATCAGACAAGTTCAGGCTGGCTATGGGACCATTAGAAATGGCAAAGCTAAGGCAGAAAAAAAGAAATGGCAAAGCAGAAGGCACAGGATTGTCCCTAGCAAATACCTACCAGGTACTGGCCCCTATTGAAGGATGTGGTTTCAAGGTTGCTAATTCTAATATTTAAAGTAAACAAACAAACACAGGGGATCCAGATTTTCTTTGTGGAACCTCCTGTTTCTTAAATTTTACAAATAATTTCTCTTTTATTTGTTTTCTTTATAAACACTGTAAACTTTCACTATGAATCAAACAAGCATGAGACAGGCTGGACTTAGTGAGGGAGGGAGACAGTTCACAAATGTTACTCTCAGAATTGCTTTATTGATCATATTTCTCTCACTCCCCTAGTCTGAAGTCATTCCTTTCTTTGCCAATCACCCAATCACCCTCTACCACATAAACTGTTCCTTTGTTTTATTTCTTCTCCATTCTGTTTTACCTGTCCTCTTTTGTTGAATGAATGGGTCCAACAACTTCAGAGGAGAAAAGAGAGTTGACAAAATAAACAAAAGTGTTCTTTCAGAGTTATAGATATCAAGGTTGAGATCTGTTCTTTCAGTTACAGATGTCAAATTGCTGAAAATGAACACTTAGCAGTAGGAAGAACTAATGACTCCTTCTAAGTTGAGTTTTGAGCTCGCCTGACCAACCAACTTCATTTTTTTTCCTTCTTTTTCCCCCCTTTCTGTGACAACTGTGATTCCATTAATTCTGAACAGAGAAAATTTCACAGAGGAAGGAGCTACTGACTTTTCCCTCAGTGCTGGGTATTGCTCTACAGGAAGTTCTGGAAGGCTGGTTAGATGACTATATCCTGCAGTCACACTCAGCCATCTCTCTTCTAAGGCCAAAAAGGGGAACAAATGCAAACAGTTGAAAGATATTTATCAGTTTGTGGCAGGGGATTTAGTTCTTTCTACTGAGATCCCTGATCTAACAGCTGCTTATTACTTCCTGAGTGGACTTTACTTTCTACAGGAAAGGCAGTTAAAATCTTTAGTGAGCAGGCAATACAAATACAAAACAAAAACACCATATTCAATTAGCTGAAAATAGACAGCATCAGAAGTCCCTACAAATACACTTATTAAGTGGTACTTAAATTATTCAAGAGGTTTCTTTAAACATCAGTACCTTTGTCAGAGACTCTAAAATGAGGAGGGGAAGTTATGAAGCCAGACAGCCTAAATTTGAATTCTAAATCTATCAGATATCAATTGTATGACCTTGAATAGGTCATCTAACCTCTCTGTGCATCAACTTCCATGTGTGCAGAATTGGGATAACGATTTTCACCTCAAGTGTTGTTGTAAAAATAAATGAGGTAATACCCAATATATAAGGTACTTAGAATAGGAGATATCAATAATCATTAGCTATTTTCTCCTTAACTATGCAATTCACTTCAACACACACTTCAATAAATGTCTAAACCCAAATCACCGAAACCCAAATCTAAATTCTCAAAACATAGTGTACATTGATATATAACTCAAAAATATTCAAATGAATATCTGCTGTTACATGGTTATTAACACAAAATTTGCCCGCATGTGTATAAACTAAAGATGAATAATTCTTCCTTCCATCTATCATTTTTCCTATAGTGCCTTGCTTTTACAGAAAATCAAGTCACAAAATATTCCAGGTGGGAAAAAATGAAATTATCTTTTCATCTTTAAAGATAACTAACTAGATTTGATTTATGTCATGGGGTTTCCACAATGACCTTTGTTCACAAATAACCTTTACCTTGCATTGTCCAGTAATTCAGCCAGTGCTCCAAAAAGGAAACTGTGAGTGGTGCTGATGAAGAAATAGAGGGAAAACCAAAAGTTAAACTAATTCTGTAGTCAGTGTAAAAGATTCAAGACACTTACAGACAAATGTTCTCTAGTTCTAGACAGATAATCGATTAAGGAATTATTCTAGAAACAACTTTGTCAGCATAGTCGATTCTGAAGTAGACGCACTCCATTACAAAGTCAGGGCTGAGAGCACGATTGCTAGAATATCCTGTCTGCTCCTAATGAAACAAAAATTTCAAGGACTTCACTGTACTTAGAGGAAAGGCTGATATTTTAAAATTGTTTTATAAACATCTGTTCAAGTTATTTAAAAATTTTTTATTAAAATATTATCTAAGGACAAATTAATTCTGAAAACTCTTGATCAAAATCCTGGCCCACTAAAAGGCCTTAAGACTTCATCAGCAGTCACAGGGACTGGCAGTAGACCCCTATTTACCCCCAAAATCTATATTTTTCAGTGGAGTCTTTTCACCTCTGAAAATCCTGCTCCTCAAATAACCTCATGTATTACCTATAATCAGTCACTCTTCTACCTCCTCTTGCCAGGTCCTGGGTAACAGAACACACTAGACAGCCATTGCTATTTACACTTTGAAGGCCAAATGTTCATCTGTGGGTGAAATCAGGGTGTCTTTTGAGTCTCACATTTGCTTTTTTTCCCCCTGGTGTGGATATTTCAATTAGCAATCTTATCATGGAATAAAGAGAAGATTCAGTGTGCAAATTTCTTTTTATACTCAGGAAACAGGTAGCAAAAGCAAAAGAGATCCAGTTATCAAAAAACATCTGCTCATCTGTATGGGAGAAAGGATCATTTGCAATGTCTCAAAGACTTCAAATGCCTCGGGACATAGGACAATATGTTAGCTGAAAAAAATATATTTTTTAAAAAAGTTAATACATATATCCATTTTTTAGAAGTTTGAACTTAAAACACATTCTGATGAGGACTCTCTTGACCCAAGTCAACTTTCAAGCTTGTAAAAAAAAAAAAAAGTGTCCTTCACTCAAAAGAAAGCTAGTATATAAAACTCCAAAATAAAGCAAGAGAAGTGTAGATGATACACTTTACAAAAGCACCAGTTTAAATCACAAGCTTTGCTAGTGATTTTGAAACACATGGTTCAATATACAGAAATTCAATATATAAACAATCCTTCAGAGAAATCATTGCAACAATTCTGACAAAAAAAGAAATAAAAGGGAAGGAAGGAAGGAAGGAAGGAAGGAAGGAAGGAAGGAAGGAAGGAAGGAAGGAGAGAGAGAGAAAGAGAGAGAGAGAGAGAGAGAGAGAGAGAGAGAGAGAAAGAGAGAGAGAGAGAGAGAGAAAGAAAGAAAGAAAGAAAGAAAGAAAGAAAGAAAGAAAGAAAGAAAGAAAGAAAGAAAGAAAGAAAGAGCATTTAAATAGAGCCCTAAAATATGAGGAAAATTCAGTCCCTTGCACATCCAAAGAAAAGTTTCCAGCAAGAGTAAAAGATGAAAAGACCCTGAAGTAGAAAAGAGGCAAAGAGGCTAGCCTAGTCTGGCTATGTTAAACCAATAATGCTGAGATGTGGGGTAGCCAGGTCATGCAGTGCTTCCTGCTCCATGGTTAGGAGCCCGTACTTGGTCTACAAGCAACTGGAAACCACCATCCATTGTGTTTCAAGAATAACATATCTAGTTACTTTTTTAAAAGCCTACACTGGCAGCTTTCAGGAAAATGGACCACAGGGGAGCAAAAATGAGAAACAGAGAACCCACTTTGGGGCTATGTGGACAAGTTGCCAGGGGAAGGGCAGTGATTTGAATTAAAGTCAGTGGCAGTGGAGATGAAGAGGAACAAATGAATTCGAGACCTAGCTGGAGAAAGCATGAAGATTGATGATGGATTAGATGTGAAGGTGAAGCAAGGGAGGAATAAAAAATTGCTGCTGTTTTTACTGAGGATTGGAAATCTCAGCTACCTTGGGGAACTGAGAAGATGCCAGTTTGTATCTGACCTTGTTGCTGTTGCTTCATGCTACTTTTATTTTTGCTTTTAAGTGACCAGACCACCGAGTGATAATGGGATGGGGCAGGGGGAACCACAAGGTGGTTTCGGGGAGAAGAGGCTGGGAAGCAATAGCTGCAGAAATTATATAAAATTCACAGTCCTTCCAGCACTCAGCTTATACTTTTCTTAAACTGAACTTAAAATTTCTATTTCTTCATTTGTATTCCCCTTTGTCTGATCCTTTCGAGCTTGAAATTATTCTCCATGATAGAGAAATAAAATCTCAATATCTGCTGAATATTGACTGTTTTACTCTATTTTCTGTAAAAATTACAGTTTGTCCCATGCAATAATGCTGGTGGTTCCTGGCTTTCTTTATACTTCCATTTCTGTGGTTTCAAACCTAGTGCATCTCTTATGTCAATTAGTACTTTTAATAAATCCAAATTCCTAAAAGATTTCCCCCCACCAAAAAAAAAAAAAAAAAAACCACTGTGAGTTATACAACACTCACTGCTATGCTTTGCTGTGTTTGAAATGACTGATGGAATAGAAAATCTCTGTCATCTGCTTCTGCAATCTGAGTATTTGAAATAACACCTAATGAGTAGCCGGTAGACATCTGGGCCTGACAGAGAAGCAAGAGGGCCCTAGTAATAACTAAGATGTGAGACTTCGATCTTCAGAGAGGTTACATTTTTGGAAAGCTCTGGAGGCCACAGAGGCTGGAATCAATAAACAAATTATAGAAGCAACTTTAATCTTTAAAATGTCAATGTGTTGGGCAGAGAAATCCCTAGAGATAGCCAACCATGGTAGGATTCTGCTTCCCTGCAATTAGTCTTGTTAAATGTTTATTGTGGGGCCTTCCTAATATGTGCTGTTAATGAAAAAAAAGGAAGAAAGGGTTTAGTCTGGCCTAGATATATATCTTTATCATTTGTCACTGCTTTTCTTTAAAGCACAATCAACTTTAAATAAATAAATATTTCCATAAATCAATAATACCAAGCTTCCCCCACCCCACCCCCAGCAAATAGGGTATTTCCCTAGGAGGTGGACCAAACTCTTCACTGTGTGGAGACTCCCTCCCCACCAATTCATACTCTTCCCGGCACTCACGAGTTGGCATGGATGAAATCCAGATGCAGCTGCGCCCGCCGAAGAGTAGCATACTTGTCGCCCATGTCTTCAAACACGACCCTGCGACCTGAAAGACGCGGATGCGGGCCAGGTAGTTGTCGGTCACATCAACGCCCACGCCCACGCCCACGCTGATTCAGACAAACAAGCTTGGGAAACGCACACTCCCCCTGTCGGCCAGAGTGCAAAGCTCACCCTCCACAGTTGGCCTTGCATCTAGCAAGATAAGTTTCTGCTGGCCTTGGATTCACCTGTTGAGGCATCTGAGCTAGGCTCTTCTTCCCAAATTGAGGTTTATATAACCTATCTAAACAGTTATTTCCATCATTCCCAAACTGGGAAATGGAGTCCAAGACTGAGATTAGAAATTGATTACATATACACATAAAGAATCTGGAACTGAAAACAGAAACTCATAGATACTGAGGAATAAATTGATGGCTGCAGATGGAAGGGGGCTTGGGGGATAAGTGAAAAGGGGGAAGGGGAAGGGGATTAAGAAATACTAGTTGACATAACAATAGTCAAGGGATGTTAAGTGCAGTGTAGGGAATATAGTCAAGAATACTGTAATAACTATGTATGGTGACAGATGCGTACTAGACTTATCAGGGTGATCACTTCCTAAGTTATCTAAATGTCTAATCACTATGTTGTACACCTGAAACTAATACAATATTGTATCTCAACTATAATTGAAAAAAATGTTTATGTGTTTAAAAAGAATTTAGGTGGCAAGGTCAGAGATGTGGGAAAAGAAAGCAAGTAGTTCCGCTTTACTTATGCAATTTGTTACACGGCACCAGAGGTAAAGCCACTTTGTGTTCTAACTCCAGCTCTTACCTTCCTATGCCTGTTGGGTTAATCATGTTTTCTCCAGTTGAGGGAAAGAAAGAAAAAAGATCAGCCAGATAGGGAAAGGAAAGAAGAACAGAATTTGGGCTTTGCGGTGATGTAGAGGCTTATGTTTCATGAGAAACTTTTTCACCTGTTACCTAACTTCAACTATTAGATGTGCTGGCCCAGCTCAAGAAGTAGTCATTTTGTATATTCCAAAAGAGAACTGGCAAGTGGAAGGTTGGGGAGGAGGAAACAAGGAATTGGTGGTTGGGGATAAATATAAAGAAGGGCTGCATATACCAACTGTCCTAATGATATTATTCACAAAGCATTGAGTACCAAGACACCAAAACCCAAGCTGAAACAAGATTTGTCAAGAATGCTGTATAGAAAAGTTCTGGCTGAGATGAAAAATTAGCTGACCTAGCTGACCTCTAAGAAATGTCCAAATTTATTCAGTTTAGGGTTAAATGATTTGCAAACTAAGGTAATTTAATAGCATTCAGCAGAGATTTTACATGATGGTTTTAAAATCAGAAATGAGTGCCTATTGAATAAAGAAATTGAAGTAGAAGTGTTTGTGATTTCTGGGAATCATGTAAGCAATGACACTCTCAGAAAAGAAAAAAATTGTCAGTTTTATGATAGCCATTCTACTTCTAAAGAAAGAAGTTTATTAGCTACTACATTTATAGGAATCAGGAGAAGAGAGAATTTGAATGACAACCCAAAGGAACATGATGCTCTACTTTAATTTGAAAACTGGAAGTAAACGTAAACATTTTAAGTAATTTTCCTGATTGCATTTTTGTTTTAACAGTGCCTGATATGGTGGTGCTTTGATTGCAAAATTCTCTTTACTAAGCAACTTGAGCTATCTTTCCAATTTTTCTTTCCATAGAACTTCACAAGTATAATATTTTATTTTCACTTAATGGGCAAGAAAAGCTTGATGAGCCTCTTCTGGATTTATTTTACTACCCCTATTTCCAGCTGCTGTCTCAAAGCAATTTACTATTGGGAGGACACTAGAGCCAGTAGCTTATAATTAGTAAAAGCTGTTATATCTAATTTCTACCAGAGGGAAGGGAGTGATTATTGCAGAAATATTCCTTTAATGATCTGAGCCCTTCTACAGTAAGTGGCCAGCCCCAAAGCCGTAGGCAGTACTGATTGGCTTGGATGACTGGCACACATGGGGATCTGTTAGATGGTGCTAAAGAAGAAGGCTGAGAGTCATTTCACACAATCCATCAGAGAATTTTCCCCTTCTTCATTTCAACTCTGCTTAGCCAAACTCCAGTTGTAAAGTCAAATCTAGTTCCTCTTCAAGTTATACTTTTGGAATTCCTTGTCTTAGCCACCTCCCTCGAACCTGCCTCAAGATTCATTTTAATATTATTTCATGATAAAAATAGTCAGAGAAGAGCAGGGAGGGGAAATTAAAATGAGAATATCATCTGTTCATCTTGTGGTTTATCCTGATTTTAAGGAGGGTAGATGTGGGATAAGAGATTCTTTAGATTTTCTTGACTAAACATTTCAGCTTTTTGACATTCATGTATCCATCACAAAGAATGGCGCAAATCTTTCTAATTACATGCTCCACCTTTCATTTCAATAATGTATGAACCAAAATTTCACAAAATTTCACTAAGTTTATAAACATAAAAAACAGATGCTTGTACCAATCAATCATGCAAAATGGTATGGCATTTCCTAAGAACTATAATTAAGAAGTGACATTAGCATATTATAATAAACATAAAGCAAATGTTATTAAGGTGATGTTGGAAGAGGCCAATGAATGACACTCAACTGATAATAGTGAAATAATCTCTCAAAGCACCATTCTTGTTTATTTTCTTGATTTTGTGCAAGGTTGAAGCTGGCTGGTGTGTTTTCATCTCTTCACATCTACTCCATGTCAGACAATGGTGAGGTTTTCATTATATCAATTCTCAGTTATCCATTTAAGTGGGAATCTTTATACTTTAGGTACATAGCATGGTGGTTAGCACTCTGGATACCATGGAGAATATGAAGTCTTGAGCTTGACCAAAGAATGAAAATAAAAAAGTTCCAGTCAACATGGTAAAGTAGGTAAATGACATGCTCACCTCCTCCCATGACCACATTAAAATTACAACTAAATTATAGAATAATCAACCTGGAGAAACATCTGAAGACTAGCTAAACAGAAGTCCTATAACTAAGGACATAAAAAAGAAGCCATGTTGAGACTGGTAGAAAGAGGAGAGACATAAAACAGGTTGGTACCACACTCATGTGTGGTGATTGAGAATTGGGAGGAATATCTCAGCTGCAGAAGTCTCCCTGAGGAGTAAGGGTGTCCCAGCCCCATACTGAGCTCTCCATTCTGGAGCATCAGTGCTGGAAAGAGGAGCATCCACATCTGGATGTTAAAATCAGCAGGATTACATCTATCCAGTGAGATGAAAGGCTGCTGGAAAACCAGGCATCCTCTTAAAGGGTCTGCACACAGAATAACTTTCTCACAAGTGCTCCACCTGGATTCTAGTGGAAGGACAGCAGCTCTGGAGGTGCCAGAGACATAAGGGTGAAAACTGAATTGTATGGCTTCAGGTGAGGGCTGGAGGGACAGTAGCCATTGTTCCTGTGTTAAGCCCTTCCTCTACATTGCCAAATCTAAATCTGCATTAGCCTGGGGAACTCCAATTGCTTTACCCTGATGAAGCCCTGAAACCTCACCTCATTCAACTTATGCATTGCTAGATACTCTTTTGGTGATAAGCGGCTGCCTTTGGCTTCTGCAGCAATCTTTCTTTAAAAACTCTTAAGTATCTGAAGGTCCCAGGTGAGTGGTAGCTGGCCTTGGTGTGTCCTGAGACTTTTGCCAAGTGGCCCCAAACTCAACACTGGAATCAAATCTGAATCTACATTAACCTGGTGAACACCACTTGCCTCACCCTGGTCTCTCCCTAAGACTCCACTTTATCCAGCTTGCATATGGGCAGCCAGCAGGTGGCAGCAGGCCTTGGGGTTCCCTGTGCCTTTTGCTGAACTGCCTCAGGCTTGGTACTGGTGGCAATCAGTGTCGGTTCACAGGATGGCCTCTCCTATGTGCCTCCAGATCCTACACAGGCAGCCATCAGCTGCATAGCCCTTTGTAGCTCCTACCAGTCACAGGCAGCAGCTGAACTTGGCCTGCACCAGAGCCCTTCCCAAAAGGCCTCACAACTAACACACTCTGGGTCCAGCTTCAGACTGCAACAGAGCACCACCTGACAACCTGCATAAGAGGTATACCCAAAGGGTTGTCTCAGCAGGCACCAGAGCCTGCTGAGCTGAATCCAGCTCCATGGGGTCAGCTCCTGCACAGCAGCTCCTATACTGGGGTCATGGCCAATCCTCATAGCCAGTCAGTCTGAGTTTCAGTTTTGCACACTGATATACCAATAGCAATAAAGGCTCAACTATAACAGAAGAACACACATACTCACATAAGGGACACTCCTGGAGTACTCAGCTTGGGTGATCATGGAGACTGTGATATGGGGCCCTACAGGATATCTACTACATAAGGCCACACTGCCAAAAATGGGAAACATAGCAGATCTACCTAGTACATAGAAAGAAACACAGAGAAGCAGCCAAAATGAGCAGGAAAAAAAAAAAACATGTCCCAAATGAAAGAACAGGAGGAAATTCCAGAAAACAAGCTAAATGAAATAGAGGCAAGCAATCTACCTGATACAGAGTTTAAAGCAATAGTTATAAGGATGCTTAAGGAGCTTAGTGAAAACTTCAACAAAGAAATAGCAACCCTAAGAAAGAACATAGGAACCATAAAAAAAAAAAAACAGTCAGAAATGAAGAATACAATAACTGAAATGAAGGATACACTAGAAGTAATCAATAGCAGATTAGATAAAGCAGGAGATCATATCAGCAATTTGGAAGACAAAGTAGCAGAAAATATCCAATTGGAACATCACAAAGAAAGAAAGAATTAAAAAAAAAATAAAGATAGCTTAAGGAATCTCTGAGACAACATCAAGTGTATTAACATTCACATTATGGGAGTAATAGTAGAAGAAAAGAGAAAGCAAGGAATTGAAAACCAGTTGGAAGATAACTTTTCTAACCTGACAAAGGAAATAGGCATACGAGTTCAGGAAGCACAGAGACTCCCAAAAAGGCCCATGCCAAGACACATCATAACTAAAATGGCAAATGGTAAAGACAAAGACAGAATCTTAAAAGCAGCAAGAGAAAGTCAGTTACAAGGGAAGCTTCCCATTAGATTGTCAGTTGATTTCTCAACAAAAACTTTGTGGCCAGAAGAGACTGGAACAAGATATTCAAAGTGATGAAAAGCAAAGAACAAAAAAAGATTACCCAGCTAAGCAATCATTTGAAATTGAAGAAGAAGTAAAGAGCTTTCCAGGCAAGAAAAAACTAAAGGAGTTTAGCATCACTAAAGCAGTATTACAAGAGTTGATAAAAGGACTTCTTTAAGAAAAAGAGGAGGATCAACAATATGAACACTAGGGGAAGAAAAAAATGACATAGATGATATAGGCTCTGTTCATCCCCCTGGGGACCAAATCAAAGTTGTGACAGAAAAAAAGAAGCAAACAGTAAGGAAAATCACCTGGGATCTACATGAACAAGCCATACAATTAGGGAGAAAACTAAGAAATCTCCCTGTAATAGCAGAAGGTAGGATGGGACGAGGACAAAAGGCTGCCAGGTCTCAAGCAGCTGAGTGAGACAGAAGTTATAGCGGTGGCAACAGGTAGCTACAGATGCCTCTTAAAAGTGCCAAGTCCGCAACCGGATTTTCACGGTGATGGACCTGCTCACTCTGAGCATCAGTGCCCATTTAGCGGCACTGGGGCCACCAGGGACTTACAAGGAGACACTACATTGTAGGAGTGAGAGCCAAGGCGAGACTCTGTATAGAAGTGCCAGCAGTATCCATTGTTCCTGTGTTGAACCCACCCCCTTCCCAATGTATGATACAGCACCACCATAGCTGAGCAGTCATCAAACTAGATAACAGAGGTCACTCCACCCAGAAGATTCCCTGAAACTCTGCTTCCCTCAACTCATGCCCCAATCAAGCCACATCCTGGTGTGTCCTCTCTTAGTCAGGTGCCCCTTGCTGAGTGGCACTTAGACTCACACTGGTGGCAGTTGGCCTTGGTTTCTGGTGTGGCTTTTTAAGGCAACTATAAACACAGTGGATTCCTTGCTGAATCATAACAGGTAGCCCCAGAGGGGTACAGGCTGGGGCTAAATTTGGCCTGCAGCTGAACCCCAAACAGGACTGTGCCACTGGACACCTACTACACAAAGACACACTAATAAGACCAGGAGATTTCAGAGCTTTTCTTAGTACATAGAAACAGATACAGAAATGCAGCAAAAATGGGAAGACAAAGAAGCAGAAACCATATGAGAGAACACAACAGAGATCCAGAAATAATGAAGTCAAGCAATCTAACATGTACGGTTCAAAACATTGGTTATAAAAATGCTCAATGAACTTATGGGAAGTGTATGAATTCAATGAGAACTCTAACAAAAAGATAAAAAACATAAAAATGGAAATGGAAATTATAAACAAGAACCAGTCAAAACTGAAGAACACATTATTTGAAATGAGAAGTATATTAAATGGAATAAACACAGTGAATAAAGAAGAGAATCAAATGACCTATATAAAGGATGGGAAAGCCAAGGATACTCAATCAGAATGGCAAGAAAAAAGAAACCAAGACTATAATAATAATTTAAAGAACCTATGCGACACTATTAAATGTAAAAATATTCATGTCATAGGGGTATCAAAAATCAAACAAGACATTGAAGAACTATTTGAAGAAATAATGATGGAAACATTTCCTAAGATGCTGAAGGAAATAAACATAAAATCCCAGGAAGCTCAGAGAATTCCAAAAATATGGGATCGAGAGAGGCCCACACCAAGACACATCATAATTAAAATGCCAAAGGTTACATACAAAGAGAGAATCTTAAAAAGAAGCAAGAGAAAAGGAGTTAGTTACCTACAAGAAAGTACCCATAAAACTAGCAGCTGGCTTCACAAAAGAAACTATGCAGGACTAAAGGATTTGGCACTAAATATTCAAACATGATGAATACCCAGGATCTACAACCAAGAATACTTTATCCAGCAAAGCTATCATTTAGAGTGGAAGGACAGATAAAGAGCTTCCCAGATAAATAAGATAAAGGAATTTATCATTACCAAGCCAGTATTACAGGACATGTTGAAGAGACTTCTTTAAGAAGAAAAAACATATATCAAAAACAGGAATAAACAATGGTAATAACTACTTTCCTATCAAGAAGTATATTATAGAAAATAATTAAGTGCTCCAACCAAAATATATAGTGGCTAAATGGATAAGAAAACAAGACCCTTCCATGTGCTGCCTGCAAGAGACTCACTTCAGATTAAAGGACACACACAGACTAAAAGGGAGGGGATGGAAAAAGATATTGCCTTGATGAACCTAGAGGACATTACACTGAATGAAATGGGTCAGATAGAGAATGACAAATATTGCATGATTTCATGTACATGTGGAATCTAAAGAACAAAATAAACAACAACAATAATAAAAAGTGGAATAAATTCATAGATACAGAGGTTATGTAGAGGGATACTAGATGGGAGGAGGGTTGGAGGGGACAAAAAAAGGCAAAGGGATTAAGAGGTACAAATGGATTATTGCAGAATAGATATGGAGATGTAGAGTGTGGTAAGGGTAAGATGATTAATAATGTAATAAATATGTAAGGAGGAAGAGGGGTACTAGATTTAGTAGGGTGATCACTGTGACTTATGTGAATCTTTGACCACTATGCTATACCTCTGAAACTGGTATTGTATGCCAACTATAACTGAAATAAAAAACTCACTGAATTGTACAATGTAAAAATAAGCAACTAATTGTCTATTCTATTTCAATAAAGATGGAAAAGAAAAAATAATATCTTTTGGCACATTTTGACCTATGTAGGATATTTGGAGGCTTGAGAATGTCCTGAAAATTAGAAAGTTAGAAATCACATCCAGTGTTAGAAATACCTGAATTTTAAAACAGTCAAATCTTTATTTTTCAAAAGTGCTGTAATGTACATATTAGACCAGTTAACATTTCACAACTATTTTGGCACATTTATAAATCTGTTCTCCTGGGAAATAAAAATAATTTATGAATACTAAAATGGCAATAATTATGTACCTATTAATAATAACTTTAAATGTAAATGAATTAAATGCCCCGTTAGGGTAACTGAATTAATAAGAAAACAAGACTCATATACATGCTGCCTACAAGAGACCTACTTTAGATCAAAAATCACACACAAACTAAAATTAAAGGGATGGAAAAAAATATTTCATGAAAGTAGAAATAAAAATCTGGGTAACAATACTTATAACAGACAAAATAGACTTTAAACAAAGACTAAAATAAGAGACAAAGATGATAAAGAGATCACTCCAATAAAAGAATATAATCCTTTTAACATTTATGCACCTAACATAGGAGCACCTGAAAATATAAAACAGATATTGACTGACATAAAGAGAGAGATTGTTAAAGGAAACTTTAACACCCATTGACATCAATGGAAAGATCTTTCAGACAGAAAATCAACAAAGAAACAGCAGCCTTAAGTGACACATTAGACAGATTGAATATAATTGATATTTCTAGAGCATTTCACCCCAAAGTAACAGAATATACCTTTTTCAAGTGCTTATAAAGCATTTTCTAAGATAGACCACATGTTAGGCCACAAAATAGGTATCAAAAGCAACAACAACAAAAAAACTCCAAGGAATAAATTTAACACAGAAGGCAAAAGACCTGTATTTAGAAAATTATAAGATATCAAAGAAAAAAATTGAAGAAGAAACAAATAAATGAAAGCTTATATCACACTCATAAACAGGAAGAATTAACATCGGTAAAATGTCCATAGTATGTAAAGCAATCTGTAGATTCAATGCAATCCTTATTAAAAGTACCAATGGCATTTTCCACAGGACTAGAACAAATAATCCTAAAAATTGTATGGAACCACAAAAGATCCAAAATAACCACAGAAATCTTGAGAAAGAAGGACAAAGTTGGGGGTATCATGCTACCTAATATCAAACTATACTACAAGTTTAGTAATCAAATCAGCATGGTGTTAGCATAAAAACAGACATATATTTCAATGGAACAGAATAGAGATCCCGGAAATAAATCCACACCTGTATGGTCAATTATTCTATGACAAAGGAGCCAAGAATATACAGTGAGATAAAGACAGTTGTTCAATAAATGATGCTGAAAAAACTGGGCAGATAGATGCAAAAAATAAATAAAACTAAACCACTCTCTTATGCCATATAGAAGAATAAATTCAAAATTAATTGAAGACTTAAATATAAGATCTAAAACAATAAAACTCCTAGAAGAAAACATAGACAGTAAACTCTCTGACATTGATCTTAGTAATATCTTCTGTTCTCATTCATCTCTTTAAACAAGGGAAACAAAAGAAAAAAATAAACAAATGGGATGACACCAAACTAAAAGTTTTTGCACAGCAAAGGAAACCATCAACAAGATGAAAGACATCCTACTGAATGGGAGAAGATATTTGCCATAGATGCATCCAAGAGAAGGTTAATATCTAAAAATATATACAGAATTCATACAATTGATCACCAAAAAAACAAACAATCTAATTTAAAAAATGGACAGAGGACCCTAATAGACATTTCTTCAGTGGGGGCATATAGATGGGTAATAGACATATAAAGAGATATCCAACATCAGTAATCATCAGAAAGATGCAAATTAAACCAATATGAGATATCATCTCACACACCTGTTACAATGGCTATCATCAACAAATAAACAAACAACAAGTGTTAGCAAGGATGTGGAGAAAAGGAAACCCTCATGCATTTTTGGTGGGATTGCAAATTGGTGCAGCCAAAATAAAAAAATAGCATAAAATTTCCTCATAAAATTAAAAATAAAAAACAATATGACTCAGAAATTCCACTTCTGGGTATTTATCCAAAGGAATATTAAACACTAACTTAAAAAAAGTATATTCACCCCTATGTGAATTGCATTGCTATTTACAATAACCAAGATGTGGAAGCAACATAAGTGCCCATCAATAGATGATCATATAAAGAAGAGAAGGAATATTACAATAGAATATTACTTGGTCATAAAAAAAATAAGGAAGCCTCATCATTTGCATCAACATAGATGGACCTAGAAGGTATTATGCTAACAAAATAAGTCACATAGAGAAAGACAAATATCACATGATTTCACTTATATGTGGAATATAAAGAACAAAATAAATAAACAAACAAAACAGAAACAGACTCATAGATACAGAGAACAAAGTGACGGTTATGAGGTAGGAAGGGGTTGTGGGGCTGGGTAAAAAAAGGTGAAGATATTAAGAAGTACAAATTGGTAGTTACAAAATTGTCTCAGGGACATAAAGTACAGTATGGAGAATATCATCAATAATATTATAATAACTATGTATGGTGCCAGGTGGGCACTAGACTTATCAGGGGGATCACTTTGTAAATTATACAAATGTCCCATCACTTTGCTGTACATCTGAAACTAATATAAAATATTATTGAAGGTCAAAAAACTATACTATAAATGTGCATCATTTATAGTACTTTAATTATATCTCGATAAAGTACTTTAAAGAAAAGGATAATGATAATATTAAATGAGTTAAAAAAAAGTGGTGGTCACTTGGGGTTGGCTAACCCACTAGCCATTTTCCAAACATTTTGTCTTCCATCATCAATGCAGAAAACTTGCTCTCCTATACTTGTCTATAGCATGGGGTAGCCATCTGACTCAAACCACTCACACGTGCTGAGTGGGTTCTAGAAAGGCTTTTGCTCCTCTGATAAAAGGCACAGGAGGGGCTGCCTTTATCTCCTTTCTTGTTTCTATCTTGAATACAGGTACAATATTTGAATTTTAGTGTGTCATTTGCATCTATGAGAGAAAGATCCAGAGAATCACATACAGCTGTTTCAAATATCTTAAATTATTAAACCAAAGCAAGCAGTCACTCACCTCCAGAATTTTTATTATGAAACAAAAATTAAAGTTAATCTTTATTAGTTTAAGTAACTATAACTGGGTTTTCTTTTATTTGTAACCAAAGTATTCCTAACTAATAGAGCAAGACAAATCATAAAGCCCTAAAGCACAAGAAGCATACTTTCTTCCCATTGTTGGACATCAGCAAAAGATTATTTACTATGGACTATGATTTATAAGTCTTTTCTTGCCAGAAGTAGTAAATGTGAGTTGAAAGGAAGGAAGACACTACAGACAGGAGCAACCATCACAAGAAAGAGAGAGGAAGGAACAAAACATATGTATGTGTACAGAAGAATATTTAACTAGAACCGTTAGACTGAAGCACAGAAGAGACAAGGTTTGCCCAGATAAAAAAGGAGAGCATTAAAGAGGAGTTAGAATGTCAGGATGAAGTTAAGTTTAGTGTGATACATAACTTGGAGCCATTATTAGCTCATCCAGGGAGTCAGTCATTTATTTGGTGAGAGCCAGCCCTGTAGTAGGTTCCAAGGATATAAAAATAAAATATTTTGTTACTGCCTCCAAGGAATTACACTTTAATAAAAACAAGCTGTATCAGGTTTCAACATAAGAACAGAAATCATTCCAGGTACATCAGACACAAAGAAATATAATACAGGGAAATATTTCCCAGAAACATGGAAGGGAAAGAAAGGCTGAAGTCAGGGCTGACTATTAGACAACTGAATTCAGACTCACATCATGAAGTTGCAGAACAGAGGGCAGTAGTCTGCTGGTGCCTTTGCTACTACTGCTTTTAGTAACTCACGAGGATGGTTTTTGCACAAGATTACTGAGGTTGCCCATTGTCTCTATACACTCACATCCTATGTCCTTGATGGTAGCAGCAAAAAAAAAAAAAAAAATAGAACAGTCTTTTCCACATCCAGAGACTTAGCTGCTAAGGTGTCTAAGTATAGTTTCTGGTTTTTCAATCTCTCTAACTGAAGAGATTGAAGAGAAGGTGCATAGAGATAAAGGTAGAAAAACTACAGTTTCTAACACATAGTGGACTTTTATAGCTTTGAAAAATTACCTTACATTTGCTAGGTGAAGAGAATCAGGATGGTCATTCTAGACAGAGCGCAGAGTTGAAAAAGGGGAGTGTGAGTGTATGGACATTCAGCAAGCTGCTCATCATGTCTGGAGCATAGGGTGCAAAGTAGGGCAGAAAGGGAGGAAGCACACATCTAGAGAGGACTGAAAAGAAAGTGGGAATTAATTATTATGGACCCTAAACACTATGCTGAAGAGTCTGGAATATATCCCATAGGAAGTGGGAAAACAGAGCCAAGATTTAAGTGGTGGCAAGGCAGGAATGAATTTATGCTTCATAGGATCACTCAGGGTGCATGTGAATACTGAACTGGAGGAGTTCAAGACTAGAAGCAGGAAGGCCAAGTGGAAGAGTGTTGCAATAGAAAATGAGGAATAGACACTTGAGCTGGGGAGAATCTTGATATTAAGGATGGGAAGATGAATGCCATGATAATTATTTAGCTGGAAAGGCCATCTCTAGGAGAGTGGAAATAAAGAAAGGAAATAAATGAAATGAGGTCTAGAATGGTGCCAGTGGAGAGAAAGAGGTGAATATGAAAGGTCTTGAATGAAGACTTGGAAGCAGGCATTTCTAAATGGTATCAAAAGATAATAGTAAATGTGGGGCACCTGGCGACCGCCACTGAGCAGATACGACTCCTCTAGTTTGTGAGAAATATGATAAGTAGAAATTGAAGAAGACATATGCTAGAGAAAAATCCACTGCCTTCAAAGGAATGATTGCGCAGAAGTAAGCAGGCACATGGTGATGAGGCACACACTGCCAACATGCATAGTACATTCCATAAGTGCTGACTTCTTATTTTACTTTTTTTTAGCTGCTTAACTTTGTAAGATGCAAAGAGGTTGATCAAGTTTAAATGCTGTCTTTTTTCATTGACAGTGTTGGGAAAGTCACAGAAATTACCAGTTTGAAGAGTAGATGAAAATGAGTTCATTGTTGTCATGTGAAAGTTTAGAATTAAACAGCACAGCCAAGTAGAAAATCATCAATGCACTTTAAATAAATATATGGGTATTCTATCTTCAGTGGAGTTAGATAATAATAGGTTGTCATTTTTCAATAAAAAATAATTTTGTTATAAAAAATAATGGTGAAGATATTAAGCCTTGTGTACCTCTGATATCAGAGGATTGTGAGAATGGAAGTCAGTTAAAGATATCAGAAAGGGAAGAGACACATTTAGTCAAATGGATGGCAAAATGCAAATTTTGTGAATGTAACTTAGTTCTTTCCAAGTCAGACCAAAAAAGAACTTTTAAAAAAAATTTTCTGTATGGAATCCCCATTTAGATGCCAATGTTTAATTTCTGAATTAATCAGCTCAACAGGCTACCAAGTATTAACACTAGCCTTAACCTGAAAAGATAAGACAGCATTTTCTATCATTGTATTTCCTGGGATTTGTCAAAATTGAAGGGAAAATCATGTGTCCAGGTTCCTCTCAAACTCGTTATTGTCTTTCAACAAAAACCTTTTTTAAAACATTGCAAACAGACAAATCAAATGCATTATTAGGATGCAAAATGGTGAAACAAGACAAGTTGCTCTTTGAGACACTCTGTAGTAAGTCTTTTTAGAAGTTCAAAGGTAGAAAAACACACTTACTGACCTTTACATACAGCGCTTGCAGATGAGTAATGAATCATGGCTAATTTAAAAAAAGAGGTAAGCTCATTTTTCCCGTTGTGGCAAAAAGGATACTTAAAATTTCATATCTAACTCAAATTGCAGACCTTTAAAAAGAAGCAAATTTTCCTGTATGTTCCCTGAAAGAACAATTTTCAGTCTGGAGATCTTACCCATAATTGTATCAACTTCCCCATGTAACATACCAAAACAACATCCAGAGAATGCTTGGTATATTTTAAACACTTTTGTTTCTCATGTAAAATTTGCTACTTGATATATATATATATTTTACTATGATCATATCCCTCTCATATCATATTGTCAGACTTCTGTTATTTGAGAGAAGCTCAAAGAATATTGTAATTAAAAAAATAAAAAAATAAAGCAAGCACAGCTTTTATCTACCACCAAAGCTGCACAACAATTTTAGAATAGCTTTTGGTTTTATTTATTTTCATGTTGAATTTAAATTATCTTTGTAATGTAAAAATCCAACATGTAGAAGAAATGAGCTTGTGATGTAGTGTCAGGGATCTTTTACCGTCAACATAACACTCTACCATTTTTTACTTGTAGGCTGAAATTTTTTCAATAAGGTATAAAGCCTTTCATTTCATAGATGCCGCAGGGATAAATACTATGGTGTGGTGGTGGAGAGTTCTTGAATGCAAACTGAATATAGAAGTAGCTACCTTCAAATTTCCAAGCTGAAACAATGACATTATCCTGCTCTTTAGCTCCAAGGTACTTGCTGGCTGTCCCTATCTTGAGTGAGGAAGCGAGCAGTGTCCAGAGAAGGTTGTCTGCTTTTAGACTTTATCTTGGTGGTGTGGTTAGTAATGAAACATCTTCCTGTGTTTAGTAACTGATAGCATGCAATGCTATTGAAAAACATTTAATCAACAAAAATATGCCGAGACGCTTTGATATGAAATATGCATATGGGAACTGAGAATCCACAACATCTCTCAGGTTCCCACCAAATGCCAGACCTTTTAACCCGAATCATTCATTTTTAGTGTGGCACAGGGAGGTTGACGGCAGGAGTTGTGTGTTTAAAGCCTGAATCCTTTACACAGTAGCTTTCTGATTTTTCATCAGTCTTGTCTCTCAGTCTCTATTTCTTCTGGTGGGCTATCTCTTCTGCTCTAATTCTTCCTCTGGTTCCTCCCCATTCCTAGAAGAGACACTCTCTACCCTCTGACTTCTAACCATCGAATTGATAAATTGGGTTGTTGTTTCTACTTAGAACATCACTTCCTGATGAAGCTGATTACCCTGTCATTTAAAGGACTTTCCAACACTAGGGAGCCTCTCACCAATTAAGAGTGATATTCAAAGTGAATATAACCACTCCAAAAGCTATATTTATTTTTTCTTGTATCAAACTCTCACAGATGAAAATCCCCATAAATATCAGAGATGATGAATAATGATCATTATTACCTTCTCACTGGCAGTATTTTCTCCCAGAAAGAGACATACTATCACATGCCAAGGAGTTCAAGGGGCTGGGTTCATTAGACTTGCTGGATTTGTTAACTTTTGGCCCACATTCTTTTATAAACTTCGGATTTAAAATTTTTTTTCAAGAGAGGTAGGTACATGATAGAATAGTATGCAGTTGGTTCATATGCTTATCCCTTCTCTGTCTTTCACTATCCCCTGGTGCACAAACATATTCCTATTCTCTGTCATGGCCTTGTCTTTGATCGATATCTTAATTAGGCCATGAAATGTCTTTATTTATGTTAGACTGAGTCCTGATGTTGCTTATTTTTTTAGGTTTGTAGTCTATCTTTCTCTTCCTCATCTTCCTTTCCATCAAAATTTCCTTCTTTATAGCATCATGATTCTCATCTGTAGTAACCAAAGGATTAAGAAAAGTCTGATGGTGACAGTGAAGAACATAACATCTCTTTAACACAATGGAAACAAGGGTGTTGAAAGAAGCTGAGATTCTGTAACCATTATAGCACTATTTCATTGTACCTCTATCCTCTGTATGGGAATAATCACAATTTCAATGGCTTTTGAACATGTACTAAACTTGGTTTTCTGGTTTCAAAGGTAATAGTCTCGAGTTTACTTGAGATGTATGTTACAATAAATAACAAAGAGAAAGAACTATAATAATACATTTAATGCCTATTATGTGACCAGGAATAAACCAAATAACCTGGTGTTGGGGCTCATATGAAATTCGTGAATTTTATCTGAATACCTTCCTAAAAATGAAACCAGTGCCCCCATGGTATAGAGGGCCTCTTGCCAAGCTTCCCAACTTACTTTTTTTCCCATTTAGAGCTGCCCTGATATGTCTTCCTTCCATGAAGAAGCAATGAACCCAGCAACCTGTTAATAAACCTCAGTGGGAATAGGAACTAAAATGTTACATTAGCCTCAACACACTGACCCAGAGATTTGAATCATTTAATAATCTTTGAATTCTTAGGGTGGAAACTGAATTAGGTGAGATGGAGAGGGAGGATTGCAGAATAGTATTTCTTGTCTTCTTCAAACCTCTTTTCTACCCAAAAATGAAAGGCAATCTCACCATGGAAAAAACATCATCAGCTGACAAGCCTCAGGGGGGCTCTCCCTGCCTCCTGATATTCTCTATCAACCTTTCAAACATTCCTATGCCTTATGAAGAAACAAGAGTTGGGGACATAAACAAGCTACTGTTATGGACTAAATTATGTCCCCCAAAGTTCATATGTTGAATTTCTAGCCTCCAATACTTTAAAATGTGATTGTATTTAAAGATAGGGATTTGAAGAGATAATTGAGCTAAAAATGAGGTTGTTAGGGTATACTCTAACCCAAACTGACTAGTGTAATTTTAAGAAGAGGAGATTAGGACATACAGAGAGACACCAGGAGTGTGTGCAGGCATGCATTCACAGGACAGGAATGTGAAAAGGCACCAAGAGGGTCGCCAAAAGACAACCAGAACGATAGATCTCAGGAAATCAAATGTGTCTATGTTAGGTCCAGAAGGACCCTATTCCTACTCCTATAGTATGGGGACCAGACTTCTTTCTTAGCTTTGTGTGAGAACCAGACATTGCATCTGGGTTGGCAGCACTACATGCTCACCTCTCACTTCTGGGCTCTCCTTGCTTCACTGCCAATTTACTTACCCAAAATAATCCCACCAAAACCCCCCACCTCAAGCCTCATATAAGTCTCAGGTCCCCTCACATTTGGGGCTGATGCCATATTCGGGTCAGCCAGTCTGTCACTCTGCTACAATAAATCTTGCTTAACCCCTTCTGCCTTGTGTGTTCCTCCTTCACCAAACCTAACCATCTACACTTTGATTTTGGACTTCCAGCTTTCACAACTGTGAAGATATAAATTTCGATTGTTAATGCCACCCAATCAGCAGCATTTACTATGGCAGCCATGGTACCATCACTATGCTCCCCTTTTAACCTCTTGCTCATTCTAATTCAGAACTCAAAATTCTCGGTTTACTCTCCCCAACTCTACCCAGTCATTACATTTCATTTTCGTATGCCCTCCTCTATCTCTCTCTGTTTTATCTCCCATCTTTTCCTCAAGGAACAAGGAATTTCAAGCAATATTTAAAATCTTTTAAAGCTAAACCTTTCCATGGAGAATCCGACTGTTGTTTTTAATACACACTAGGCTGAAATATGTACTTACATCTTGATCCGCAGAAAGTCACTGGTGAAGACTCAATTACAGGTTACAGCAGCAAAAAAAATAATAATAATAAAAATAAAATGAAACCATCATAAAATGATAGAACAGCCTTTACTTCAAATCTATACTAGATTATCAAATTTATCCTCTGAGATTACCAGACCAGAGAAACAGATTGCTTCCCTATGGAACTAATACTAATACCCACTGAGCTACCTGCTGAGAAAATCTGGCTTCATTCACTTCTGTACTGAATCTCCAGAAATGCTTTCTTTGGTATTAGTTTAGTGAGGCATAAAAGACTTAACAAATGATAGGCTGCGTTTTGATAGTGAGCCAATAGGGCAGAGTCCCTTGCTGAGTCTGTGCTCTGTAAACTAGCTAGCACATTGTTGATGTTCAATAAATGTCATATATTGTAAACTCTCAATTATTCAGTGTATAATAAGGAAAATGTCCTGCATGCATTGCCTCGGAGCTTAATCAAGAAGTTATGTGATTCTGATGCCTATTACATAATAGACTGACATTTTTATTTAAACCACTAGACTGTATACATTTGTATTAATGACACATCTTTAAATAACTCCAACTTGTTTACAGTGACGAAAATAGAAGTTACTGAAAATATTGAATATCAGTAACTGAGAGAATTTTTTTAAGTAGGCCAGTACAGTACTTCAAATGTTATGATAGCCTCAAATGATGATTGACTAGTATATCCTGTCTATTCAAGCCCATTGATCTTTACTTATGATCTTTCTTTTCTTGGAATTTTCTTCCTCCCAACTGGATCTCTCTTCATGGAAAACTCCAACTCACCTCACAAGTAAACTTTCCTTGAAACTATCTTCTCCCACACAAGAAATAATGTTTGATATATCTTTATAACATTAGTACTTAGGACAATGAGTATTGAACTTGTTCAAAACAAATGAATTATAAAAAGTGCCTAAAACATAGGAAGTTCCCAGTAACAGTTGTTGAATAAGTGAATAATACCTGAAGGATAAATCTATACATTCCCCTATTATCTGTCTTTATATATTGTTCTGTGGCAGATGTAAAAATTAGCAAATCAATGAGAGAGAAGAAGGAGAAGGAAACCCAGAACAATATGGGTGGCCTAGACCTCAAGATGACAATGAATCAGTTAAATTTTCAAAGACCCTGAACTACCTACATCTAGTAAAAGAGAAGTCATGCAAGTTGTTAAACTGCATTTCCAAACCACATTAAACCTAAGACATCTCAAGCTGTAGTGAGTTTTTAAATTTACAACACACTAAATTGAATAAAAAGCAGAATACATTTCTTTAACATTTTAGCTAATTTCTCCAAACAAATCCAGCTCCTACTTTAATAAGGTGGGTGTATGCTCCCATGTCCTGGCGAGAGCACAGTGAAATCTCAATAAGAGGGAATATAGTGTACCTAAGAGGAGGAGAAAGGTTAAAGAGAGACTATACTTCCTGTTTGTCCTCAGCAAGGCTTTGTTTCATTCAAAATTGAGAAAAAAAAAATAAAACAAAAGTTCCAGCTTCCAAAGCAAAACAACATTCTATATAGAAACTCAAAAGTAGGATCTGCATTATACAAACTGGGTCTGAATCTGACATCTCGTGCCTAACTAAAGAGCTACTTTCTGCATGTACCACAAAACTTTAAAGAAACTACATTCTTGGGATATAGTTGCTGTGTCATTTGCTGTCTAAAGGTAGAATAATAACCAAGGTATAATGGAATATTCTAGGAGGGAAGTGGCACCCCTAAGAGGTTTAACCTGATAGTGATGGCACATTATACTCTGTCTCATAAATTATAACAAATCTATCTGCAGTCAAGTCAGTTTAAAATTGACTCCTTTGTCAGGTCCTGTGGTGAAATTTTGTTCTCATGTAGCAACTCTGCGAAATTCAGATAG
The DNA here is from genome assembly GCA_030015415.1 of Cynopterus sphinx. Taxonomy (NCBI): domain Eukaryota; kingdom Metazoa; phylum Chordata; class Mammalia; order Chiroptera; family Pteropodidae; genus Cynopterus; species Cynopterus sphinx. The sequence goes on along the minus strand of CM057380.1, from coordinate 63,450,941 downwards.
CTTCATAAAAACAAGTGCTATCAATAGCTTGTTTTCAATAGGTTGAATGTAGTCAAGGGCTCATTAAAATGTTTATAAGGGATAGTATCCTTTCCTCCTCAACATGTTGGTTTGCCCCTCACTTTTACTGGTGCTGAAAATGTCTTTAAATCATGCTAGACTACACCATGCCCTCTATCTCTTCTTATCAGAATTTTATCAATGAGTATCACATTCTGGAAAGCTTTGTAGTTTATTGGGCCTGATTGTCCTGGTGGCATAACTCAGATCAGAAATTAAGTCCATCTACCTCTTTGGTAGAATAAAGTTCTCTTTTTTTTTGTTTGTTTTGGTTCAGTCTTCTGCTTCATTTAATCTGATGTTGATTCCCTCTAATGTATTCTTCATTTCAATTATTGTATTCTTCATTTATTACTGTTTTTTTCATGTGTTCTATCTTCATTTTATGTTTCCTTTCTCTTTGTTGAAGTTCTCACTGAGATTATCTATTCTTTCCCTAAGTTCATTGAGCATCCTTAAAACCAGTGTTTTGCCCTCTGTGTCTGGTAGATTGCTTGCCTTCATTTTGTTTAGTTCTTTTTCTAGAATTTTGTCCTATTCTTTTATTTGGGACGTGTTCTTTTTGTCTCCTCATTTTAGCTGTTTCTCTGTTTTTGTTTCTACGTATTAAGTAGATCTGTTACATTTACCGGTCTTGACAGAGTGACCTTATACAGTAGGTATCCTGTGGGGCCTAATAACATAGTCTCCCTGGTTACCTGAGCTGGGTACTGCAGAGGCATCCCTTGTGTGGGTTGTGTGTGCCCTCTTGTTGTAGTTAAGCCTTTATTCTAGTTGCCATGTTAGTGGATAGGATAGACTGGCTGTGAGGATTGGTCATGACAACAGCTGATCAGCTCTTGTGTAGAGGCTGACCTCATCGGGCAGGATTGCTTTAGTGGGGCTCTGATACCTGCTGAGTAAATCCTTTGAGTTTATCAATTGTGGTACTAATCAAGTGGTGCTCTGGGTTAATATGAAGCTGGCCACAGGCGTATTGATTTTGGGGCATCTTGGGAAGGGCTCTAGTGCAAGCCAAGGTCAGCCACTACCCGTGTCCATCCTGGAAACACCTGGTAGGAACTACAATCTGACCTGAGTTGGTAGCTGCCTGTACTGGGCTTTGAGGCACCTGGGAGAGGCTATGCTGTAATATGAGGCCAGCTGCCACTAGTGCCAGGCTCGGGACTACTTAGAGAGATGTACAGGGTATGCTGAGGCCACCACTGCTTGTTTGGGAGTTGTGGGCCTTTGAGAGATTTTAGAAAAGTCTACAGCATAGACCCAGACCAGCAACTCATGTGGATTATTCTCTGAAAGAGGTTTGGGTCAGGTGGGCTCTCAAACAATTACCAGGGTGGGCTAAGTGTGGTGTTAGCCTGGGTAATAGAGACTCAGAATTGGCATTTGCCTGAGTCTACAGGCTGAGTTGGTGGAGAGTGCTCAACAAAAGAATAATGGTGACTGCTGGTACTTTAGTCCTTGAGAGAGCTCACCCTGAAATCCTCAACCTGAAGCCAAACAATTTAGTTTCTTCCCATATGTCCCTGGCACTTTTCTAGCTGCTGTCCGTTCACTGGAACTTAGGATAAGCTAAGCAAAGCAAGTGAGTCTTTGTGCAGGCCCTTTAAGAAAACACCTGGCCCTACAGCAGACTTCCACTTCACCCAGACTGAGTCTCTGATGATTTCATAGCCAGGTATTGTGGAGACTACTCCTCCTGGCACAGGTACTCTGGGCTGGAAAGCCCAAGGTGGAGCTGAGACCCCTCACTCTTCAGGCAGACCTCCCCAACTGAGCTATCCCTCCTGATTCTTAACTACCACATGCGAATGTGGGACCAGCCCATTTCATGTTTCCACCCCTCCCACCAGTCTCTACATGGCATCTATTTTATATCCTTTGTTATAAGAGTTCTGTTCAGCTAGTCTTCAGGTGGTTGTTCCATAATTTAGTTGTAGTTTTGATGTGGCCATGGGAGGAGATAAGCACAGCATTTACCCAATCACCATCTTTATTAGAAGTCCTCTGAGGAACACTATCTAAAATCCAACTTCAACACAAAACAAAACTGTTTATCGATAGCTATTATATGACAGGCACTCAGCTAGGCACTGAAGGCATACAAATAGGAGTAAGATGCTGTACTACACTTCAGAAAACATGTAATCTAATTGGGAATATTGAAACGTATACATGTAACTGTAACAGAGGGAGGTATGCAGATGGGGAAGAAAAAGAAAGAAAGAAAGAAAGAAAGAAAGAAAGAGAGAGAGAGAGAGAGAGAGAGAGAGAGAGAGAGAGAAAGAAAGAAAAAGAAAGAAAGAAAGAAAGAAAGAAAGAAAGAAAGAAAGAAAGAAAAGAAAATAAAGGAAAGAAAGAAAGAAAGAAAGAAAGAAAGAAAGAAAGAAAGAAAGAAAGAAAGAAAGAAAGAAAGAAAGAAAGAAAGAAAGAAAGAAAGAAAGAAAGAAAGAAAGAAAGAGAAAGAAAGAAAGAAAGAAAGAAAGAAAAGAAATGGCATAGATGATAAAGGCTCTCTCTGTTCATCCTTTTGGTGACCAAATCAAAGTTGTGATGAAAACAAAGAGCAGCAGCAAGGAAAAATCATGTGGGATCGAGATGAACAAGCCTAACAACTAGGAGAAATCCAAGAAATCACTCTGTAATGGCAGAAGGTGGTATGGGGCTAAGATGTGGTGCTGCCCTGTCTCAAGCAGCTGAGTGAGAATGAGGCTGTGACAGCAGCAGCAGCAGCTGTAGAAGATTCTTAAAAAGGCCATGACCGTGAGTGGATTTTCGCGGTGACAGACCTACTCTTTTTGAGCACCAGTGCCAATTTGGCTGTGCGCAGGGGGCACCAGGGACTTACAGGGAGATATTGTCAGAGTGAGGGCTGAGGAAAGACTCACTTTGTACAGAAATGCCTGAAGTATTCATTGTTCCCTGTTGAGAGCCCTGGCCCTTACCAGTGCACCGGACACAGCGCTGCCATTGCCTTGATGTCATCAACGGGATAACAGAGGTCACTTCACTCAGAGGATTCCCTGAAACTCTGCCTCTGCCATCTCACAGCGCCACCCAAGCCACATCCAGGTGTATCCTCAGCGAGTCAGGTCCTCCTTGCTGAGCAGAGCCTAGACTCACACTGGAGGCAGCTGGCCTTATTTTACGGTGTTGCCTTTTGAGGCAAATATAAGCACAGCATCTGTGGATTGCTTTCTGGATCTTAACAAGTGGCCTGCAACTGAACCCTTCTCAGGACTGTACCACTGGACACTTACTTCACAAATCTACACTAATAAAACTGGGAGATTTAGGAGCTTTGCTTAATACATAGAAACAGACATGAAAAGGCATCCAAAATGGGAAGGCAAAGAAGCAGAAACCATATGAAAGAACAGAATAGAGATCCAAAAATGATTGAGTCAAGTAATATAACAGATGCAGTTTTTAAAACACTGGTTATAAAGATGCTCAATGAACTTGTGGGAAGTGTAGAGAACTTCAACAAAGAGATAGAAAACATAAAAATGGAAATGGAAATTATAAAGGGGAACAAGTCTGAAATAAAGAACACATTATCTGAGATGAGAAGTATATTAAATGAGATAAACAAAGTGAATAAAGTGAATGATCAAATGCTCTATCTAGAGGATGAGAAAGCCAAGGAGATGCAAGCAGAATGGTGATTTAAGATGCCAAGACTATAAAAATAATTTAAGGAGCACATAGGATACAATTAAGGGTCCAAATATCCATCTGATTGGTGTAACTGAAGAATATCAAGATGTTGAAGAGCTTTTTGAAGAAATAATGATGAAAACTTCTCTTACCTGTTGAAGGAAATGGACATAAAACCCCAGGAAGCTGACAGAATTCCAAAAATCAGGGATCCAAAGAGACCCACACCAAGACACATCATAATTAAATATTTGCCAAAGGTTAAATATAAAGAAAGAATATTAAAAGCAACAAGAGAAAAACAGATAATTACTTATAAGGGAATACCCATAAGACTGGTAGCAGATTTCTCAAAAAAAAACTATGCAGGACAGAAGGACTTGGCAAAAAATATTTGACAGGATGAAGACCCAGGATATACAACCAAGAATACTTTGTCCAGCAAAGCTATCATTTAGAGCTGAAGGACAGATAAAGAGCTTCCCAGACAAAAATAAGCTAAAGGAATTCATCACTACCAATCCAGTATTACAGGAACTTTTGGAGGAACTTCTTTAAGGAGAAAAAAAATACAAAAGACTTACTTCAGATTAAAAGACACACACAGACTTAAAAAGAAGGGGATGGAAAAAGATATTGCCTTGATAGTCCTAAAAGGTATTTAAGTCAAACAGAGAAAGATGGATACTATATGATTCCACTTATGCAGAATCTAAGGAATAAAAAGAATAAACTAATCAAAACAGACTCACAAATACAGTGGACAAGTTGGGGGTCTGAGAGTATAGGGTGAAGGGTTAAAGAAGTACAAATTAGTAGCTGATGGATGGTCACAAAGATGGGGAGCATGGCACAGGGAATGCAGTTAGCTTTAATACTTTGGCTAGGTGAAGGGTCAGGGGAGGGAGGGAGCAATTAGGGGATCATCTTATGAACTATATAGATGTCTAATCAATGTACCTGAAACTAATTAAAATAAATAAATTTTTTAAATAAAATAAATAAATAAAGGTATGCAGGTGGAAGAAAGAGCAGCCATGTGTGATTTGGGAAATCAGAAGGTTTCATTCACCAGAAAGGATAACATTTTCTGATCCTTAAAGGATCTTGTTTTAAACCTAAACCTCTCTTCTGAAACTTACTTCAGGCCACATTCACCTATGGGCCAAATTGGGGTCACATTCACCTAATTTGTTTCATTTAGCTGGCTTTTTCCTCTAAGCACAATCACCCACTCTACTTCTGCTGCAAATTTCACCTTGTGATTTTTGAATGTTCTTTGGACAAGATATGAAACCTCTCTGAACCTAAGTTTATCCATTATAATACCTTTACCTTTGAATTGTTGTGAGGATTAAATAAAACTATATATATAAAACTATATATATAATAATTATAGTTCTTCCATGAATTATATATATATAATATATATATATATATAATTATAGTTCTTCCATGAATTATATATATATATATATATATAATTCATGGAAGAACTATAATTATTTTTTATTTGCATTGTACATCCCACACAAAATAACTGATTAATGACCCATTTCGTGATGAAAGTAAAGTAAAAGAGATGGGTTACAACCCTGCCCCCATCCATCCTCTGCACAGGCCTCATTTAAGGTACAAAAGTTGAAGAATAATGAAAGAAAGAGAAGAAAAGAGAAAAATAAATTTCTCTTTTGGTTTTGCAAATTTCAAGTAATAAAAAAAAAGTACTTTTTTTTTATTTTGAGATTTTTCTAGGGTCTTACTAAACTGCATATTCGTACCTCTCCACTGAGTGAAAAACAAAGACAGTGGCTCTTGCACCAACAAAATCTCTTATAGATGAATGGATGGGATAGGCTGCCAAGAGTTTTCTGTGCATATTTCCAGATGTCTGTTATCACAAAGCTTTCATCAGTAAATGGAGGCATAACACCAGCTAGGTAGATCCAGATTTCTACACAGTATTCTAAACAGGTTTCTACTATTCAAAAATAGACAAGAAAGTTGTCTTCTATCACTTTTATATCCCTTTACCTACTTGTTTAAGACTGCATAACCTTGATGGACTGGCTAATAAAACTGATACATAGTTTGCCATTCAGAATAAATTAATTGTATGATAATGAATTCATTCAGTTAACTGTTAATCATGCCACTGAAAGGGTAATTGTTTGAAAAATCAAAATTCATTACATTCTCTGTTGGAAACAAATATTACCGTGCAGTTAAACATTCCTTTGTTTTTAATTAAACTTTTTAGTTTTAGATATCTAGAATCACACATATACTTGTAAGAAATAATACAGAAAGATTCTATGTGCTCTTCACCCAATTTCCCCGAATGGTAACATTTTTCATAACTATAATATAGTGCGATATCACAACCAGAATTTTGATGTTGATATAATCTTGAAATAATTGACTGATTCTATCTAGAATTTTCTTGTCTTGTAAGTACTCATTTATGTGTGTGTGTGAGAGAGACAGAGAGAAAGAGAATGTGCATCTATTCCTATGCAATTTTGTCACATGTTTACATTTATATATCCGCCACTACAGTCAAGATACAGAACAGTTCTGTAACATAGTCCCTCCTACTGCCCTTTTAGAACCACACCCATCTGCTCCCTCCATCCTAATCTCCAGCGACCACCAAAATATTCCTTATTACTATAATTTTGCCATATCAAGAAGATTATATAAATGGGCTCATACTCATAAGTAACCATTTGAGACTGGCTTTTTTTAACTCATAATTTCTTTGAGAGTTCTACTTTAGTACATCTATCAATAATATTTATTATATTTTTATTATTGAGTAGTAATCCACAGTAGAAATGTATCTCTGTTTTTTTTTAACATTCAGCTGTTGAAAGACATCTATGTTGCTTCCATTTTTCGTGTATTACTAATAAAGCAACTATAGACATTCTTACACAGATTTTTATATGAATATAAGTTTTTATTTCTCTAAGACAAATGCCCAGTAGTACAATTTCTGGGTTGTATGGTAACTACATGCTCAATTTAAAAGAAACTGCCCAACTATTTTCAAAGTGACTGCATTCTATATTCCCACCGGCAATGTATGAGGGATCTAATTTTCTGCCTTTTCTTTTTTACATTATATTAGTCTGTGTGACAAAATTAGCAAATAAATACATGGCTCATATAAGAACAGCCTGTAAAAAGTCAGTTCAAAAAGTCCAAAGGGTAAAAAGGCAGGAGTTATATAAAAAAGCTATCTCAAGCAACAGTAGCTTTCAGACTTGCCTCAGCTCCCAAGGCTTGCAGGTATGTAGCAAATACTTCATGCTCCCTGGAAAATACGCCCTTAAGCTTTGCTCGGTCTAAATTAAAACAAATAAATCTTTTATTTTTTCCAAACAGGATCATGACCTATAAAATGTTTCAAGTGGCATTGTATTCAACATTGCTTATAGGTAAGAACATATTTTCTTTTTTATTTATTATGTCTTTTATAACTATTAGGTTGATAAAAAAAAAAACCCTCTGACTTTATAAAGAAATAAACAAAATGTTTACCCATAGACAATTCTAAAGCATTGATAAAACCAAATTATTGTGTCAGGCTGCAGTTCTGAACATGTCAGTGTTAACTGTGTATGGGATCATTTTATTCCTAATTATGTATTAACTTATTAACACATTACCATTGCTTAAAGTCTATTTAACTGCTGTCACCAGAGAAGTACTCTGGTGTCCTTAAGTAAAGAAAAAATTTAAATGCCTTTTAGAAACTGTAATACATAGTACCATTATGTAGAGACCTTGAGGTACTTTGAGGGTGTGAATTCATTAACCTTTAGGTCAAGCAATAGCTCAGAGAAGTGGTGTTTCAAAGATAGATCAAGGAAGGCCCCTGAAGGCCAGATGATTTGCCACCAAATTGACCCAGTAATTCAGTGGTTTATATCTGAATTGAACTGAACAGTCATTTCTTTTTTCTTAAAACCCAAACTGAAATACTTATGAAGGTATAGATTATTTTTACAGTTAAATATCTACAATTTATAAATACTGCTGATGAAGATCCTTAAATTAGAATGAGTTTCTACTTCTATAATAAGATTGAGAGCCATGAAAACAAATTATTTAATTTGCTGAGGTACACATATACACAAATAGATATATATCTATATCTAGATTATTAATCTAGGTATGTATGTGAATACATATATGTTTTTTGTATATACATAATTAGCCTTTTATTCCTAAACCTATGAATAATTTTCATAAAGAATTTTAATCATTAATATTGTACTTTGCATTTGGGACATGTGTAAAATAAATAATTTAGAAATTTTTGGTCAAGTTATTATTAAGCAGTTATCATCATACTGAGTTATAGCCCATATCTCCAGATAAAGAAAGTATCTAAGGAGCACACTGCAAATTGAAGTCATAGGCTGCTTATAGACATAAAACTTTGCCTTGACTGCTGATCCATGCAGTTGACTTTAGAGTGGTGGCATGACAGTGGGTGACCAGAAGACTAAAGCACTATGTCTGGGCCACATTCACCTGTAAACATTATGGGGTCAAAAATATCTAGCAAAAGGAAAATGGTTCTGCAAAATGATTTTGTGGACTTTCTTATGAAGCAAGGTGAAATTAACTTTAATTCCAGCTGAGACACAAACATGTCTGCCTATAAAGAAAACTGGTTTGACTGACTTCAATTAATAAAAAATAAAATTATATAATTGAAGTCCATGAAATAAGTTGAGATCAGAAACTAAGGACAGAGGACCTTTGATTTTGCTGGGTTAGCCCTTCAGATGTCAGGAAAGAAGCCTTTATTGTTTATGGGCTAAGGAGAATGAAGTCTTTAGAATAAAGTTCATTCATTACACTAATAACTAGTTTAACTGACATATTCTAAATCATATAGCTCTAAAGTAGAAAATAATAGCTTGAGTCAACTATCTTTGCTTCTCCTCCCATCTTTTTCATATATGAATGTAGCCTATCTGCACTTCCCTGGAGCCCTACTACTTATCATAAGAGAATAATCATTTTTTAAATTTATTCATTTTGGCATTAAAAAAAAGTTTTCTTCTTTGCAGATTAGTTGTCTAACAAATATATTTTGTCTAAAACTAAATTTGAAGTAAATAGAGAAAAAATCTTATTATCCATTTTCCTAATGGGAATGCTAAAGCCAAAAATGATATAGCCTTACTTGAGTAATTTATGAGCAGAGTCCCCAAATTATTTTATTGATTGTTCTCAAAATAGCAATTCATACATTGGAGATGATTCCCTGGGCAGAGAATTAGAAGTTCAAATGTCATGATTTAACTACAAAACAAACAAACAAACAAAATAACCCTCTCTTTATTAGATCAAGAATTGCTTTCTCCTATAATAAAACAGCAAATACTGCTACTACTATTAAACTTTCTATGACAGTTTCTAGTTGTACTGAGGGTAAAAAGAAGTTGTAAACTCAACATGTTCTGCCTCAATAGGTCACTGATTAAAATCAATCAGTGAAAAGAGGAAAAATAGAAAATACACATACTTGGAAAGTGTTTCACTGAATAAGTAAACCAATTCTTGGAGCTGACCCATATATGAAACAATTGGAGATTCATGCCCTTATTGTTGACCTGTGATCAGAACTATCTATAAGGTACAAGCATATCTTCTGATTTTAGACAGAGAAAAATGAAACTTCTTTTGGCCTATTTCTCTAGCATAGCTTTAGCTCTTATTTTTCACTCCACAGTAGTAACCAATGCTAATTTGTTTTGAAATTTTTTGTTTGGTTGGTTTGGTTTCATATTTTATTTTTTTGACAAGAGCTATTAAGCTCACATTTTCTTCCTCATGACCCTGTCAGCGCCTCTCATTCCTCCCTTTTTGCCTCTTCTGCCATAGGAGGAATGACCCTTCTCAGTTAGTCCCTCAGCAAGACAATTTTTTTGGAGAATCTGTATTCCTTGATATACTTCTGTTTTGTTTTTTTTTTTTTCCAGAAGACTTTGTTCTTAATTTTGCCTACTCACTTTGGCTTAAGGTTGATGCTCTGAAGAAAGTAGGTAGTAGGAATAAACTGGGAAATGCTTGGACAAAAAAACATTTCATTGCCTATGACTAGATTCATTGAACATTCTGGTGTTGTAGAAAAACTATTTTGCTACTCACATGGCATTAATTGTCATGGCTGAGACTTTGAATCTCATCAGGACATGTCGGCAGTGACCCAGAAGGAGTCATTATTGGATCATGTGAAATGCTGACATTTTTATGAGATATAAATTTCTCTATCTACAAGATTAAAAACTAATAAAGTATCTGCCAGCTCCAAAAATATATCCTGGGAAATTACATGGCCATGGCATGTGTGCATGAACATGGCTGAATGTTTGTGTATTGAGAGCAGGCTAAAAGAGATTAAAGTTGAACTCAGGTGATGCCAGTTTCTGTTTACATTTCAAAGTACTCAACACGTCAGCAATTGTAACATCAATAAAGTCGAAGTTCCTGAGTTAAAAGTTCAATTATGAAAGCATTTTATCAACAGATGATTTAATATAATGATGGAGACTTAAGAACCTGTCCCACGATTCAATACCATTTTTTCTTTTCCCCCAGTTCACATCTGTCCATCCTCTTTGCCTTCTTTTTACTATTTGTCTTATTCCTTCTTTGCATGGCTTTTCACTTTTTGCAACTTCCCTTCTTTTTTCTCTCCTTCTTTTGATTTCTTTTCTTAATTTCTCACATCTTTCTTCTTTTTAACATTTTTTCTCTCAGCACCCAATTCTTATTTCTCACCTCTCTATTGCTAATTTTTTATCTGATTTACAGCAAAATCAGAGGATCCATTGTATTAAATACAACTCTTCTATCTTCCTCTATGAATTTTTGGGTCATTACCAAAGTTTAGAGTAAAAAAAATAACTGTTTTATTATGTGTGTAGAAAATTTTTACTTAAAGAATAAAATATTCAAGTCTAACACATATGAACCTAAACATGAGTATTTTAATCTCTCACACAATTATAAATTTTTTCTTACAATTAGATCTTTAAAAATGTTACCATATTGCCAAGATATCTGTATATCCTCTTATCCTGATCCTCTTTTGTACTTATTTCCTAGTGCCACTTATACTGAATTTTAGTACTTAATCTATGTACACACATAATTGCCTGGGCACTTACTTTTATTTTTTAAGACACAAATAATTTGAGAGCAGACACTGAGACTCAGTCCAATAAAAATTGTAAATAACAAATGCTATTCTCTAATTGCTTAAATTGAGTACTAAGTGCTTTACTTCCAGTATCCCATACCTAAATATTTTTGAACTTGTGGCAGGACTATAGTCTTATTCTCCATCTCAGTACCGGGTAGCAGATGATACTACAAATATTAGTGTCACCCGACTCCTAAGGGAAAGAGCTACTGTAAATCTATCCTGTGGACGTGGCAGATATTTTGTGTCTCCTGCTCCCACTGAATCCCATCACATTTACTTCACAGATGTTGAAGTTTATATCTCTATATCTATAGAGATATAGAAATGTAGATAGGTATAGATATGATATAGATGATGATATAGATAGATATATAGATAGATAGATGATATAGATATAGATGATATAGATATAGATATATAGATAGAGATAGAGATATAGAGATAGATAGAGATGATATAGATAGAGATAGAGACAGAGAGAGAGACATAGAGATAGAGATAGAGATAAATAGAGATAGATATAGATATAGATAGATATAGATAATATAGATAGATATAGATATAGATAATATAGATGAAGATATAGATATGGATATAGATAGATATAGATATAGATGATAGATAGAGATAGAGATAGAGATAGATAGAGATAGAGATAGAGATAGATAGAGATAGATAGATATAGATAGATATAGATAGAGATAGAGATAGAGATAGATAGATATAGATAGATATAGATAGATATAGATATAGATGATATAGAAATAGAAATAGATGATAGAGATAGAGAGAGATGATAGATAGATAGATAGATAGATAGATAGATAGATAGATAGATAGATAGATAGATTTTTTTTTCCAGTGAGCCTCTAAGACAGTGGACCTTTTGGGTTCTCTGAGCTACCTTCAAACACAACACATAGCACACTCCTTTTTTTTTGTACTGGTTTTGATGAAGTTGAGAATTAAACCAAAGATAACTATAAAAGGCGATTCATTTTTTTTATCATGGAGAAAGGCAAGCCTGGAAGATGTAGCGTGGTATAAAAAAACCTGATGAGTGGAGACCAGAATTTAGCAAATTTCATATCCACCTGCAGGTTGCAGACTCAGAAGAGAAAGCGTGCCTTCTGAGGGCAGCTCATTCTTCAGAGAAAGAAGAAGATGGACATGCTAAGTTATGCCTCTTGAATTTACCAAATCAATGAGCCACTGACCCTTCCACGAGACAGAGTACACAAAAGGGAAGAGAGGCCTGGGATTACTCCAAAACAGCTCCCTCTAGGTGGTAAAAAAAAAAAAAAAAAAGAAAAAGAAAAAGAAAGAAAGAAAGAAATATGCCACCAGACTCTGACCTTTTCTTCTATATCTTGTTTCACAGTAGATTTTCTGATCTCTTTAAGTTCCTACCCCAAGTTTCATGGTCATGTGCATAGTATATAGATTATTCAGTCATTTCTTCACTATCAAATTTAAAGCCTCTTTTCAAAGTTTCCTGGGTGATGGTAATTTAAGGAATCTTATCACTTCTAATTATATAGTTTTTGTTACTCCCACACTGCTCCTCAGCCCATGATGGACACTCACCTCTTTGTGCACAATGTGAATACATTTTTATTTGTTTTGTTTTAATTATGGTTTGGTTCTATTTTGATTTCTCTTTCACTTATTTCTGCGTGTTTCAGGGCTGAATTTCTCAGCATGTAAACTTCTTGACAATAGTAGGAGCTGTGCCCACTTAGCATATTTATATGCGTCCAATAACATAATAATATGAAGAGTAAAACTTTCAGTTAATGACCTATTTATGATGAATACATTCCAGTTAAAAAAATATTAAGACTTGGAGAGACCTTAGAGATTATATGCAGCCTCATTTTACAGAATAGAACCTGGAGATGCAGGAATAAGAAGTGGTTTGGTGACTGCCAGGACCGGGATCATTTTGGATCTCGGATCCTTCCTGGCTTGTGTGTAGATATCAGTGATCTCGAATATCTCCGTATTTTGAAAGGTCTGCCTTCTTTCTACTGTACAGATTTTCTGCAGAAGATATTCTAGAAAGGTTTAGATAGAAGAACAAAGCTTGACAGGTTTTATTAAAGCTGACTACAATGTAGGACGAAAGAAAGAAGGTTGTGTAAAGAGTTGGAAAAAGAAAAACATTTTTAATAGCTTATGATTATAAAGTTTTAAAAGACATTAATCTGGCTAATATTTCCAAATTAAAAAAAAAAACTGGAAAACAAACTGCCCATTTAAAAGCCAACAAAGTAATAAAACTCAGGGTTTAGTTTTCAAACTCAAGCAGTATTATATAGGCTCACAAATACAAAACTCTGATCCTGCTCTCATTAACTTTCAAGGCTGATCAGGCAGAATGATAAAGGGAGGAGAAATTTCTCAAGCAGAGAGGATAATAGCATGCCCTTCTATATTACTTACATTTTATATCCAGCCCTGCCATTGACTTACTATATGACCTTGAGTAAGTCATTTCATCTCTATGTGTCAATTTTTTCATTTATAAAGTAGGATAATAAATACTACTTTCTGTCTCTCTCCTCTGGGTGATGTTATTATCACCATCGATTAATATTTATTGAATGCCTGTTGGACGCATAATCTGAGATAAAAGTGTCATTTGGGGAATACTGAAGAGGGCCAGACGAGATTAGGTCAGTGAAACATTTTCCATGAGCAAAAAAAATAGAAGATTTACAAAAGACAGAATTATTAGAGTTTAAAATAGCTAAGGCTTATATTTGAAAGCATGCTTCATGCCCAAGATTTATGTAATAACATTATTTTCTTAGCTATTGTACAATGCGCCAGGATAATGATGGTGCAGAGTACTGGTTACTTTGGGGTGATTCCAAGTAACACTATCTTAAGAATTTCTGTGCTTCCTTTATCTAGCTATAAATTATATTCTTAGCATAATTTATTTAGGAATATTTATTCAATATTGATGGTATTGTATCTACTTTATCTACTATTCCCTTTATTTAAAAAAAACAACTTTTAAAAAAAATAAGTTCACATTAAACATGTAACACTGTACAACACCATTTCTTCAGAGGTAATAAAGAGAAATCTGAAAAGCCACCTATTGACACATTTCAGCTGAAACCAAACCATTAATTCTGGTCAGTCCACACAAGTCGGCCCAAACTAATTCTCTGTTCTCTCCAAATATATTCTGTTTTCCCATTTTTCTGTCATGTACCTACTCAGACCTTACTATCTCTCATACGGACTGCTCCAGGATTCTCTGACCTTGTTTCTCTCACTCAGCTCACTTCCTTTTACCATTTACCCTCCAAAGAAGTTTTCAAAAGAAAATCTGTGACTAAACTAAATATTGGTTTATACATACAAGATATTATTCAGCCTTAAAAAAGGGACGAAATGCTGGCATATACTACAACAGGGATAAACATTGACAATATTGGATTAAGTAAAATAATTCAGGCACACACAAACACACACACACACACACACACACACACACACACAACAAATATCGCATGATTTCTCCCATATATGGTACCTAGAATAAGCAAATTCATAGAGACAGAAAGTCAGTGATGGTTAACCAGGGCTGGGGGAAAGAATAATGGGAATTATTGTTTAAAAGATGCTTAGTTTCTATTTGAGGCAATTAAAAAGTTCTGCAGATAGTGGTGATGGTTGTAAAACATTATGAATGTACTTGCTGCCAATGAGTTGTATGTTTAAAAATGGTTAAACAGTTTTGTTATGTATACTTTATCACAATAAAACAAAAATTTTAAAGTAAATTTGGTCTTGTCACTTTCTGGCTCAGAAATAATAGTTACTTATCAAATAAAGTCCAAACTCCTTGGAATGATGGTAATAATCCTTCAGAATCAAAGCTCCTGCTTATCTTTCCAATATTATCTTTGATACATCTACACCACAATGCCAGCTTTCAATCACACTAGCAAATTGAGAGTCACTGAACCTGAGCCTTACTTTACTCCTCTGTTCCTGAGCTCTTCAAGCTCTCTAGCTTGGAATATATGCTCTTTGCTTCTACTCCCTTCTGGCTGTGGAAACCTTCTATATCCTTTGACACTCAACTCAAAACAAATTGCTCTGTGAGGCCTCCATACCAATATCAGAATTAATAACTCCCTCCTTTGAATGGTCTAGTCACAATGTGTCTTCTAATTATTTATAAACTCTAACTATAATGTGAGTTCCTTAGTGGCAAAGGTAATTTTTGTTTGTTTATTTATCTTTCCACGCAATAGTGATTACAGAGCAGAGACTAGAGTGAGGCAAGTGGAGGTCTCATGGAACAAAATTTGTATAATCCTGAGAGTGAAATTCCTCTTCTATTTTATGCACTAGTGGCCTCGCTTGCTTTATCCTAGTCTCAGCTCTGGTGATTAACAGTTTCCTTGATGTTAATCAAGTAGGTGCTTATAATACGTTGGGTTCATTATCTACTATGTTATTACTAATTTCTCCAAATCTGAGCAGCTTAAAACAATAAACATTTATTATTTTATAGTTTCTGAGGATTAGGAATTTGAGAGTAGCATAGATTGATGATTCTGACTTAGGATCTCTAATGAGGTTGCAGTCGAAGCTGTTAGTGGGGACTGTGGTTGGTTATCTGAAGGCTTGACTGGAACGAAAGCATCAGGTTCCCAGGTGGTTCACTTACATGGTTATTGGTGGAAGGCTTTAGTGCCTTGACATGTGAGCTTCTCCATCAGAGCTGCTTGAGTGTCCTCACAACATAGCAGCTGACTTCCCTTAGAGCAAATTATCAAAGAGAGGGGCAAGGCAGAAGCTATGGTGTCTTTTATATCCTAGCCACAGAAATCATACACTATCATATCCACACCGTCCTATGGTTACACAGGTCAGCTCTAAATGAGAGAGGAGACCACACAGGATATGAATACCAGAAGGAGGCAGTGATCTTTGGGGGCAATCTTAGAGAAAGGCTTCCACAGCCATGGTGGTTAGATTACTTCTGGAATCTGTTATTAATATCTTCTGAAGTTGCCTTTTGTCTTTTATTTTTAAATTATTAAATAATAAAATTGCTAACTTTTTACAGATGAAAAATATGTCTAAGTCATTTTTTGAAACTTCATTAGTAGTGTAGTGTTTTGCACTCAGAGGCAACCTGAATAATGTATACTATCCATAAAGGCTGTCATTTTCAATAGGTATTCATTTAGAACTAGAGCTTACCAGATTGGCAAATAAAACTAGAAATAATAAAGCTAATAACTACAACCCTGCTTAGAGCTCAAGGCCAAGCTTGGAAAAGCATATCACAGGGAATGTGTAAGCGATAATTGTTTCCTTTTTTTCTATAAATGCATAAAGCTTTTATCATTATTATTACTGTTATCTAGCCCCAAGCATTCCTGTCACATAGTCATAATATAGTGCAGTGGCCCTTAAGGGAGAATTCTATATCCCCCTCTTACTAGCTATGTGGTCTTGACAATATTATTTAACTTTTCTATGCTTAGTTTTCACGTCTGCAAAATGAAATGATTGATAGTGCTACTTCTTAGGTTTGTTGTGGGTATTAAATAAGGTATTTCAGGTAAAGTATTTAGCACTATGCTCAATAAGTGTTAACTAATATTATTAACATTTGTGTATGTATTTGTTTTCAGACATTGATCTTATAGATTCCCAATGACTGTTACTCTCATCATTCTTTCAGCTTAAAACTAAAAGTTTTGCCCCTCTCCCATCATGTTAATTTAATCTTTTCTTCAAAGAATAAGTTAAACAGTTTTCTTGACCATGATCGTGTCTATTGATCCCCAGTGTTCTAGTGTTCAATAACACCACCCCTTCTCCAAAACTCCCTGAGCACAATCAAATCCTGTATTATGTTATTTTGTTTTATGTCTTGGATCCTTCATTCCCCTTCCCTATAGAGGAATGAGAACCTCACTATAGAGATTCTCATAGCTCACTATAACCCTGGTACCTATAGATTATTGGTCAGTAGAGGCCTGTTAATGATGAAGCTGTACTGTGCCTAACATAGCATTGGTTATAATTAGATTTGTAATAAATGCTTCTTTATCACAAGTAGTGAACAGATTGTATTGTTATCACATATAGGTTACGAGTATTTTCATTTATATTGATTCAAGTTACAACTCTGAACGTGATTGTTTTTTATTTAGGAATAAAAACACAATATAGACTGTTGCAATTTCAAGATTCTAAAAAAGTCTAAATTTTGAAAATTCATAATTTTCTTTTCTTTTCTTTTTTTCTTTTTCTTTGCTTTTCATTTTTTTTCTTTTTCTTTTTCTTTTCTTTTTCTTTTTTTTTTACAGCAGAAAAGAATAGCTTTATTTTAAGGGAAAGTAAAGCAGCAGTATACTTCCAGACATGAAAGCAGGCCTGAGCAAAAGAAGAGTGACTCAAAAGGCCATTTTTTTTTTTTTTGCTAACTCTGTAGTAGAAAGGAGATAGAAAAATGCAAGTCTGCTTGATTTAATGATCTATTAGTACTAACAATTTTCACTACAATGCCAGATTTGGAAGCAGTCTACTTCACATGGAAAGACATAATCTATTTTAGAAAGCTGGGAACACAAGACTGCCCGGGTTGAGCCAGATGGTTTATAACCATTAATTAATCTAATCCTTACACTAATGCACTGTTATTGCATTACTGTGTTATTATAATTAGGCCTCTTTACATTCAAGAAAACTAAAGCTCAGAGAAATTAAACAACTTTCCCCCAAAAGTGATAGAGCTGAAATTTGAATCCAGGTCTGTGGGCTCCCATGCATGTATAGAAACTCTGAAAATCTCCATCCACCATACAGCACTGGCTCTCATACTGTACCATATACAGTTCACATAGTGTGGTGACAGTACAATGGTGGCAAAGAACTTAGGAACAGGCATATCCTTCAAGCCATAGCTTTTCTAGGGTTTTCTTCTCATGCATCCATCCTCCCAAAGACCACAGTGTCTTTGTAAGAGGAAACATTGATGTAAACTATTGCCTTAAAAGATGCTGTGCTCTTGAACTCTGAATTACAGGAGCATTGGGAGCACCATTTTTCTTGGAGGACCCGGCAAACCAGTTTCTACATCTCAAAAGGCACATATATTTGCAGAATTACTGGGACCCAGATCATGGTCCAAATATTTGGGAAAACACACTGGCTGATCAGGTATTTGCATTAGAAATAAATGGCCCTTTATTATATATATTTTCTAATAAACATCACATCAGTTGGCATTAACCCCAGCCTAGCCCTCATGTTTTCTCTTCATCTGCCATGAGCTACCCCTGCTCTTTGATGTCCACAAAATGCCTTTTATCTGATAAGCTCCACTTCTTCCTTCAAGACTAAGATCAAACGTCTCCTTTTGGAAGCCTTTCCCTTTCCAGGGAGGCATTTTTCTTTCCTTCTTCTCTCTCTTTTGCATACTGTCACATGTAAATAGCTCACAAAATGTCACACTGGAATTATTTGTTTCATGTGCCCAACCTCCCCTTTCTAGGCTACAAAGGTAAGGTGCATGTCTTATCCATCAAACTAATTACCCTCAGAAGCTAACAAAATGAATGTTATATAGTAAAGTCTCAGTACATTATTACATGTTTGGGTAAATGAATGGATGGGTTATGGTCTCATTTTAGATCTCTCTCAGTTGTTCAATAGCTAATTGCCCTCTGTGATAATTATCAAAGCCTTTAATGTCAGTTCTTCATTTGCTTACTTTTTGGACATTTTCCTACCCATTTGTATTCTCACTCCAAGAGAAATAAAGAAGAGACTTGCATTAGCCAGTTTTATTCCATGTTTACCTTTTTGATAGATGAAGATATTGAAACTCCAAACCAAATAAAATTGCTGAATTATCTTAGGATTTCAATTAGTCATGATTTCCCTCTTACAACTTAACAATTTAGAAAACAAAGATGTATGGCAAATTAATTACTTCACTGATTCATTCTATTTTTCTTCCATATGTATGAGGCTCTCACTATCACCAAGCATGAGGATTGTAAAAAGTTATTTAAAAATTGAATGTCCTTGTTTTTCTGAGCCATGGGTCCTACCCTTACTTTACATGGCTGAATTTTAACTGGTCTATCAGGATCAGCCTGGTTCTGCTTAGCATTCGCTGATGAAAACCACTAGCTTGAATAATGCATCAAGTTTTATGCCTACTTTTCTCCAACATGCATAATTTAGAGGTAGTAAAATGAGACATTTGTTTATTTGGCAAATTTTAAAATTACATAGAGTGGAAGGCTATGTCTTCTTTATGGAATATTCAAATTTTCAAGTATACTCCTGATTATAATTGTAGACCAGCATTGGGATCAACTGACAGATACTGTCATGTAATAAGACTACCACATTGGTTCATACTATGGCCCCACGAATATTGCAAAGACATTTCAGCATTGAAGTAAATAGATTACTAATAAAGTATGAAAATTAAACCTTAATTGGTATTATTCTTCCATTCTATTTCTCTGTCTTTTAGGAATATCTGTATGGTAATCAGAATAAGTGATACAACATGTGTTCTACAAGCTCAGAGATCATGACTTGAGTTTCCTTTTGTTGCAGGCTCGTGAAACATGGACTGCTTTGAAAACAACAGCACAGTATTATCTTAACATGAATATCTTCACCTCTGACATGTCTAATACTTAATAAATGTGCTTTGCTACTTAAACCAAAAGAGCAAAAACCATGGGAGTCAACGTGGCAATATACCAAAATTGTGAACTTTGTAGACCTGAAAACAAATATATATCATTTACTAGATTATTTATGGTCTTTCTCATGAGCTGTTTAAAGTAATAAATGTAAAAATTCATCTACAGACCTAGAATAACAAGTTTTCCATAAATAGTAGATAAAATGAGATATCAAATAAAAAAGACTATAGTAATAACATTTACCAAGAAGGAGCTTTTATGGAAAAAGAAAATTAAAAATAAAAATGCAATGTCATTATTAACTATTCATAGCTGTTGCTTTCTATTGCCTCTTCTTTGTTAGTTTACTTTTTAATTCAAGGAAGAGATATCTCTCAAATGAAGCTTGTCCTTTCCTCTTTTCTTCAAAATTTGTCACTTTCTAAAGCCAGTCTATTTTAAGACAATGCTTCTGAAAAGTTTTCATCAAAAGTATATTGCTTAGGGAAGTAGAGGAAAAAATCCAACTCATATTGAGGAGTAGATGATGACTGGGAACCCACTGAAAGCCACACATCTATAAGTGCAAACTTCCATAGAAATTATATAAAATTTGTGCAAGTTTTGTATTCTGGGCCACAATACACTAATGATGTTTATTTCAATATGAAATTTAAAAAATAACTTAATAACCAGAGATGTTTATTAATTTTTTATCAATAAAACTTAAAAATTGACTCTTAAGAAAAGTAGACTACACCTAACCTATAGGTTTTCATGTAACCACTGAATGCCACTTTAGTACTCTAGTTTGAGAAATACTGAGATGTTAGAATCAATCACCAATATTCTGTCCACCCCAAAACACAGGTGAGTAGAATTTTTGTCTTCAAAAGTATATTTCTTCATATACACCTAGATCAATTTCTCCGGAGGACTTTTTTGTTTTAGTTTTTGGTAAACAGAAGCATTTCTCTAAAATCATAGTTGGTCTTATGTGTTCTTATAGTCATCTTAAGCACTTTTTCAGTAGCAGGTTTATCAGTAAAATCAGATACCAAGAAGCTGCACTGTAAAAATTTTAGCACAGACAAGCTACACAGTATTCACCATTTCTTATCTCACTCCCTAGAAACATTTTTAGTGAAAAATTTTAAGCTAATGCATAATTAATTGCATTACTATTATCCATTTCCAATATGTATAAACAGATTTTTAAAAATAAAACACAATAGGTCTCTCTCACTCTCTACCTCTGAGAGGAGACCACACTCTGTGGAGTGTTACTCGTTTTCTATTAAACTTTCCTGTTGACTCTAACTTTGGAGTGTGTGTTGAATTCTTTCTACCCTCTTCGCCAAAGGACCCTCTTCTTCTCAGTGCAGAGTCTGGTCTTCCCCTTGGGTAAATTAGCCCTCTCCTGCATCACCCAGACTGGGCTCCTGCTCAGACAAGAACTGGCTGAGTGCCACCTGGGCTGCCAATTGCATCCCCTCTTTTCCCTTCTCCAACTTCCCCACTGTAGCCTTTACTGTGTTGTGTAAACTTGCTCTCTTATGCCTACCTCCATCCTTCTCACACCTGTCTCCAGTGCAGCTCCTTACTGATCTGGGAGACACTAAATAAATATATATATATATATATATATATATATATATATATATATATATATATATAAACAAATAAATAACTGCAATAGATGAAAGAAGATGAATCATTTGGTTCTGCATTAAGAAACATGTTTGAGATTATACAAAACATATCTTCAGAGTTTTAATAATAATATATATTTTGCTACCACAAAATTCTAGTCTTTGTTCATTTAATATAAAATTAGGAAATTCCTATGAATTGGTCAGAGTTCTTCAGAGAATCAAAATCAATATGATATGTGTGTGTTTGTGTGGAGAGAGAGAAAGAGAAAGATTGATTTTAAGAAATTGGCTCATATAAAGTCTAAAATTCACAGCAGGATAGGCTGCCAGCCCAGAGTTTAAATCCAAAGGCCAACAGGATAAAGACCCAGAAAAAAAGCCAATGTTGCATTGCAATGACTAATTTCTAGCAGCATCCCCTCTTGCTGGAGGGAGGTCAGTCTTTTGTTTTATTCAGGCCTTCAGCTGACTGGATGAGGCCCACTCACATGATGAATGGCAATCTGTTTTACTCAAAGTTCACCAATCAAAATGTTATTCTTATCCAAAAACACCCTCACAGAAACATCCAGAATATGTTATATTTGACCACATATCTGGGCACAGTAGCCCAGCCAAGTTGACACATAAGATTAACCATTACACCTATTTTAATTTATTTAGATGGTCTACACACACACACACACACAAGCAACACAGAGCAGATAAAAAGAAAAGAATTTGAATTCATTTGTTTCGTTAATGTATAGTAAAATTTTAAAAAACTGAGTAGATTGCAGGCCTCTAATAATGTAAAATTGTAAGTTAGTTTCCAAGATGATTTCAATTCAGGTAACACTGAGAAGCAGTTCTTCAATTAGCTTGTTATTTCATCAAATAAGCATGGAAAGGAAGTTTCTTATTCCAACATAATTCTATGAGAAATTACTGGAAATTTATGTGATATCAGAAAACAAAACAAAACAACAAAACAAACAACGTAGGTCTACGTAAAATAATTCATCTGGAATTCTAGTAGTTATCTTCCACACAGCTGAGCAGGAAGTGGTAGCTATTTAGTCTTTATAGACTGGATTTGAGAAAACCTAGGTACCACCTATTTAGTGTTGATATGCAAAATTATGTTAGACCAGAACAACTCTGAATTCGATGTTTAAAGAAATTGATTGTATTGAGATACCAATTATCTGGCTGACTCTATCCAACTGATTGTTTTCAACATGGTAGCGAGTTGACATAACTGTCTTAAAATTTGTTTTAAGTCAGTATCTAATTTATAAACCCTATGTAAAATTCTCCCTATTTGAAGACTAAAGACTTTTTCAAC
Organism: Cynopterus sphinx; assembly: GCA_030015415.1. Lineage (NCBI taxonomy): Eukaryota > Metazoa > Chordata > Mammalia > Chiroptera > Pteropodidae > Cynopterus > Cynopterus sphinx. Next base: position 63,428,306 of record CM057380.1, on the reverse strand, counting down.
ATTTTTAAGAACCCTGAACAAACTTTAGCAATCTGGACCATATTAGGAAAAATAGAGAGAATCAGAGACTATACTTTTCCTGACTTACTTCCTGCAACTTTACATAACCCCTGCAACTGGGATGTTCACATGTTCTACTGCAGCATTAATAACAAGTACTGTGGTGACTCTGAATTCTTCTGAAGTAGAAGGTTTCCACTCTAAGATTTAGAGGAAACTATATTGATTTGCTCTCTTTATCTGATTGATTAAGTAGGCCTACTATTTAAGTGGAAGTGACTGGCAATGGTATTTCCACTAATTTCAGACTCTCCTGAGACTTCATTGAAAATTTGAGGCCCACCAGGCTCACTATTATTACATAAATAGTATTCTGCTAAATTTTTCAGCATTTTTTATAGAAGTAGTCATCAAATATGCTGAAGATCAAGCTGACCCTTTTTTTGATCTCTTGGACAGTCTACTCTGTAGAGTTCCTATAATGCTGATTCACGTGGTTTCCCATAGACATTCTGATGCTAAATTAGTCCAAGGAAACAATTCTGTGTCTTTCTTCAATGAGATTTAGCAGCATGCTTCTACTTGATACATATCCTGCTCAAAAACCTGTTTGAAAAAAGAAAAGCTTTTGACAGATAAATAACAGAAAATAACATTTATTGAGACATAGACTTTGTTGTATACTAGACAGTTTATACATGTTATCATATTGAATACCATAACATTCTGATAAGGAGGGTCCTGCAAAGGCCATTTTACAGATAAAAATTAAGGGTTAGATAGATTACTTAGATATAGCTAACTAGAGGCCATTCTAAAACAGCAATTAGAATGTCTAGACCTAAGCCTGGCTTTACCAATGCTAGTTGTGCAGTCTTGTGCATGTCGTTTAGCTCTCTGTGCCTCAGTTTTCTCTCCTAATATGGGAACTATTGGGCCTACTCAATTAGAGGAATATATAGGATAATGCACACAAAGTTCTTAGAACAGTGCTTGGTATATAAGTAAACAATAGATAAAAGCTAACTATTATTTGTTTGCCTAAATTTACATGAAAATTCATGCTTTTTTTTCTCTATATTACAATGTAGCTCCAGCATTCCTTGTCCAGAACTCAAAGCTACCCATCATCTGGCCTTTCTTTTATTACTTCATGTACTCCTCTCACATACTTGTGATACAGTTTTTCATCATTTATTGACTCATTTATCCACTTATTTAACAATGTTGCCAGCTTTCTTTGGCCTTTCTTTGGGTAACAAAGAACACTGAGACACAGTCTTCTTAATTTAATAAGAAAGGTAAGCATCACTGTATTTATGCAGATGAATTATAGAGACTTAAATAACAAATCATGTGTGCACCAAAGATAGAAAACTTACTCAGTTTTGGGGAGTTGGAAGAGTCAGGGAAGTCTTCACTGAATAGATGGCTTTAGATTTAGACTTCAAAGGATGCATAAGAATAACATGCTATCACTATAATTACAGTTTTTCTATTTAGTATATTTTTTATTTATAGGATACTTATAGTATATACTTATAGTATTATTAATTATTATTATTATTGTAGGATAAGCTTTTTAAGGGCAGGACTTACATGAGATTTACATTTGCAACTCTAACAATAACCAGAACAGTGCTTGAAACACAGCAAAAATTTGATGAAGAAATGGGTACTGCTGAGGAGAGTGCCTGTCAGAGAGGTAGATGGTATTTACAAGATTTTCCTCTTACCCTTCATTTGTTGTGGACTAAATGTGACCCTCCAAAATTAATGTTATAACATAATCTCCAATGCAATGGTATTTAAAGGTGGGATCTTTGAGAGGTGATTAGGTCATGAGACTGAAATCCTCATGAATGACATTAGTGACCTTATGAAAGCAACCCTACAGAGCTCTCTCACCCTTTCTGCCATGTGGGCACACAGCAAGAAGACAGCTGTCTGTGAACCAGAAGGCAGGCTCTCACCAGACACTATCTGTCGACACCTTGATCTTAGACTTGCCAGCCTCCAGAACTGTGAGAAATAAATTTCTGTTCTTTACAAGCCACCCAGTTGGTGGTGTTCTATTATAGTAGCCTCAGAAGACAAAGATACCTTATATCAGTTGCAGGACAAACAAATAAGATGCCATATAATTTATCCACATGTTGTCCAGTGAACCAATAAAAGAACTGAATAAGCACTCAATAGTATTTTTTCATTTCTGGCTTTTAGTTTATCCACACAGCAGACTCAATCTAAAAAGACAACCACTCGCCTGTACTAATTCATTATAATTTAAATAGAATAACTAATGGATGGGAATACTATACATATAGAACAGATTTTTTAAAGGTATTTATTTTCTCATGTTGATTTTACTTATTTTATTTATTTTCCTTGGATTGATCTATAATATCTTAAGCAACTGAACCAGATAGAGAATATATCTATCTCACACTGTTATCTCCAATGATAGCAACAGCCCAAACGAATTTTATTGAAAGTAATTTAGCAATGACTGGTTAAAGATATAAACTACCCATCCGAAGCAGAAACATTGACAGACTTCTTCAAATTAGAGAAAAAATAAATAAATGTTTAGAGATTACATCACAAATTAGAACTGTCTTGGAAGGCAGTTCAAATGTAAAAATAAAATAAATTATTTAAATTAAATGTATTTTATTCCATCCATCAAAGTCACAAAAGCAGTTGTGTTATCTTCTTCTGATTATAATATTAGAAAAGAAGAGAATTATTTTTTAACAGTCAGAAAATATATGCCTTCTTAGCCCTATACCATTTTAATCCATCAAGTTAATTTTTAAAATTAAATTTATCAGGGTAACATTGGTTAATAAAAATAAATATATTTCAAGTGTACAATTCAATAATATATCACATCTATATCACATCCAAAGTTAAATTTTCTTACATCACCATATATTTGACCCCCTTTACCCTTATCTACAGTAACCACTAAACTATCGTCTGTGTTTATAAGTTTTTGTTTGTTTGTCTTGTTCATTTTTTGCCTTTAGTTTTTTTTTGCTTTATTCCACATTTGAGTGAAATCATATGGTTCTCAACTTTTTTCTGTTTCAGTTATTTTGATAATTTCATGCATAAATTTTAAAGAGGTTCTTTGATAATCTTTAATACAGGCAGTAACTATGGAGAGAAAAAAATAACTTATAGTTGGAATTTTTAATACCTTTAAGTACTATCCATAGACTCTGACATTTTTCCTGAAATGCTTAATGTTTAACTCCTGGTTCTGCCCCTTTCTAAGGGGTAGGAAGGGTTATAATCTCGTATTTAAGAATGTAGCCCTACCTTCAGAGACAAAGATTGACCTCCTCAGATCAAGTCTACCAGCAGATGGCCCTTGGACTTGACCTGCAACTCCTCCCTGGGCCTCCAGCCCACCATCTTGGACTTACCAAGTCTCCACAATCGTGAAAGCCAATTCCTTAAGATTAATTGCTCTATATATGTCTATAGATGTCCTGTTGGTTTTGTTTTTCTTAAGAACCTTGACTAATACAGCTGGTAAATTCTATTTCTTGACCTGAGTGGAAGTTACAAGGATGTTCACCTTATAATTCACTGAGTAATACACTTGTTTTGTATGCTTTTAAAAAAAAATGTAACCTTAATTCATGGATTAGCATTGTCTCCTTGGGCAAGTCAGTTATTCCTACTGTGGCTGAGTTTCCTATCTGTGAAATGTGAATAACAGAAACACTGACCTCGACTGACCCGGTGGAGTAGAGTGACGATTATGTGAGATGCAATTCTGACACATAATAGTCCCTCTACAAGTACTTTTTTGCAGTAATAGACTGCACTAAAATAAATTTAACTCTTAGGAGAATTCTTCATCTTATAGACACACAAGGGCTACTGTTTTGTTTTGTTTTAAAGCTAGAAATATACCTGATTATGATAGCAATGCTGAAGAAATTCTCACCAGGGACCCCTGTCAGCAATTTTGTTTTATCATCTAAATTGCTGTTTTTGATTCAGATACCACTACAGATCATTGTTCCTTAATATACTGTAGTATTCTGAGAGGAGTAACCAAGAATCAGAGAGGCTGACAAAAAAATGAATCAGAGGCAAATCACTAAAAACTTTTTAGACTTTAATTTGTATGTAAAGAGAGCCATTGAAGCATTTGAGATGGAGGTATAACTGATTAGCTTTGCATTTAGAACAACACTAACCACTGGTGTCATTGTCAAAGATTATTTGGAGGAAGGACAAATGAGGGGCTGAGAAATGAGTTTTGTTCTTTTTTCCAAGTTTTTAGCTGATTAATCCAACAAACTAATGGATGCCATAGTGTTAATAGAAAATTGTTAGTAGAAAACTCATCTCTTTCTCTAGGTAATGTGTATACTATAATGGTTGACCGTTGGTGATAATTCTTCTTTCCCCTAGCAATGGCAGAAGATTTTTGGAAGCATATTGAGCTGCCTTCTTAAGATTTTCTTGAAATCTTAAAGAGATCAGGTTATATAAAAACCCATTGCTATAATTAAAAAATGAGAAGATTTAGTTTTATCAGTACCAGTCTATCAGGGTCATACAAAGTTACATTTAGCAAGCATTCCATCTGTCTTTTTCTCATTTGCTTCAACTGTATAGACAAAATAACCAAAAAAATTGCTATGTGATGATGGCTTACAATTAAGCAATAAGAAAAAGGAAAGAGTCAAAGATGGCATCAAAGTTTCAAATGAGGGTGCCATGAATAATGAAGGGTTTAAAACCAGAAAGAGATATGACAGCAGGAAAATTGAACAGGTTCATGAGATTGGGAGATGACATGCTTTCTTGTAAACATTTAATTTCATGCCACATTGTCATTTCATTCTACTCTCTATTCAGACCACATTATACACAAATACAGGTATAAGTTCGATCTGGAAAGTTATGGACTCATTTTCTAATTAAAAATTTTTATATGGAAAAAATAATCAGCTAGTCAAAAGCAAAACAGGCAAGACATCAAACAAGTAAATAAACAAGCAAAAAAACAATGGTATTTGATAAATTGAAAATGCTTTCCCTGCCACTCTCCTTTTGTCTCTCATTTCTCCTGTCATTAATTTTAAAAATTTAATAAAGTGCATGACAATTTAAATATTAATAGTCATAGTCTATTAATTTCCAGTTTAAAAGAAAAAATATTTCCAAGTAATAGTTTTTTATAAAAAATTAAATTTTTATGTAATTCTTTATTTGACCAAAAATAATTATGACATTCTTTCTTATCGTTGGTGTTTAAAACTCTCTTTAAATTAACCATGCTTGCTCCATCTTAGGAGATGCAAACTGAGAAAGCTGATTCAACTACTTTGATATAGGCGCAAAATGATTTACATAATTAAAGCAATTCTGATTGCATATTGAGGGCAACAACATTTAGCGATGAACTGAGGGAAACAAAAAGAAAGAAAAACTGCCCATATCAAATATAGGCATGGATGCTGAACAACAGAACTCTTATTCTTTGCTGGTGGGAATACAAACTAGCACAGCCACTTTGGAAGGCTGTTTGACACTTTCTTACAAAGGTTAAACATAGTCTTATCATATGATCCAGCATTCATGTTATTTGGTATTTATCCAATTAATTTGAAGAGATTATAGGTAAAGAGAGTTTTATTTATAAAACTCCCTAGGTATTTTTTTAAAATAAATTATGGTAATTCACAGTTATTGTCTATTCCATCCCTGGGTCATCTGACAATGATGACATCTGTAATTTATTACTTCCCATAAGTACAGTAATAGGTAGCACCCAGATTTTATTGTCTGATTTTAGCAGAGAAAAGCTGTTCATTTGAGCCACCACATCTCTGCAACCAGTAAGAAACCTCTGGGGAAGCAGAGAGTCTTGTGGGCCATGGCAGCTCACTAACTGCTAACTGGAAACTCCAAACCAACCTCTTCCTTTTTTACTCTCCATACGACTGGACTCATTTCAGACAGCAACTTTCTGGATACTTCTCCCATACACTTTTTTCTCCTTCACTTCCAAATTCTAAGGGTACATCAGTCACCCCAGCTACTTGCCATCATTCTGAAAAGGAAAGGCCTGCCATAGGGTAATAGTTTCCGTTCTGACAGGATAGTAGTAGCAGCTGCTGAATTGGAAGTTGTTTTCTAAAGAATCTCTTCAAAAGATAATTAAATTTTTCTATCTAGGTGGGACTATTAGAAAGTAGGTAATGAATTTTCCTCTTTGTGTGGTGCTATAGGAGGAAGGTTGCATAGTGGATATAAGTAGCACCTCTAGAATCACACACACCTAAACTGAGTGCTAACTCTGCCTCTTTGCTTTCCTCCAATAATACCTCAGTCTTATATATTTCTCTGTTGCTCTCTGTTCTTCAGTTTCCTTGTTTGGAAAATGAAGGCAATAAAACAAGTAGCTATCTCATAGGCTGTTGTGGCCTTAACTAAAGCATATTAGAGACTTAGCCTTACAGTGTAACTTCCATGAGGGCAGGGAGGTTTGACTTTACTAGTATAAATCAAATTTAGTAAAGTGGTTTTAAAAGTGTAGTCTGGGGACTCCTGCAGATCCCCAAGACTCTGTCCAGAGGCCATGAAGTAAAAACTGTTTAAGTAAGAATACTAAGACATTATATGTATTTTTCACTCTTGTTCTCACATGAATGCAAAATGGAGTTCCCCAGAAACTACTTATGAGAGATATTGCAACAGCTACAATGTAGAAACAGAATGAGAAAATTTAGCTGCCTTCTGTTAAACCACACACTAAAGAGATTTATAAAATTTTTAAACAATGTCACTCTTCTCACCATTTATTTTTGTTTGGGCAATTATAGGGTTTTTTTACATAATATATGTTATTTATATTAATACATAATGGGCTTATATTATTATTAAGTGAATTAATGAATATATATTTTTAAATCTCAATTTTAATTTCTAATACAGTAAACATCGATGGCTTAAACCCACACAATGAGAGCTTTCTGAGTCCTTAAACAATTTCCAAGTGTGTAAAGGGGTCCTGAAACCTAGAAAACAGAACCACTAATATAACACAAGCCTGGCACATAGTAACAATTTAATAAATCAATTAATTGAATGACTTACACAGAGCTTGGCTCAGGGTAACTGCTCAATAAATGGTAGTGCTGCTGCTGCTGGTGATGTAAATTGTGATGTGAATTATGCTGAGAGCCTTCTATAAGGATTGAAGTCAGTATAACAGTTATTTTTGAAGGAAATTTAACTTTGCCTTAAGTATGGCAGATGGGAATTAGAGTTTAATGTAACACAAAATATTTTCAGTGTGTAGCCTCTCTTTTTCTTAATATATTTTTTTCCTGATAGGAATGCTTAATCTCTTCCTGCCTGAAGCACTTTGGTATTGAGCCAATGTCTGAAAAGTTCAAAATGTTTTTTATGGCACCAGACTGAATGGGTTGCAAGGCAGGATCTCTGGGTTCTACAAATTAAGGAGCCATGGAAATCTACTTAATAATCAGTGTGAAAACTGGATGGGAGAACAGGCCTCAAAAACTTCTCAATAGAATGGGTGGTGGGAGTTCCAATCTCCCTGATCTTCCTCTCAATTTTTCCTTCCTCCTGCATGATCTAGTCCAGCTACTGGAGCATTGATTTTCATTTTGTCTAGATATGCTTCATTGCTGGCTCTCCAGGAAGGAGATACTTCCTGGTTAGCCGTGTTTGCTGATTTCCATGGTGTGAATTCTCCCACCATGGCCAGTTTCAAGCTGCTGATATGGTGTTAATAAACTTCAACTTGGGGTGAGTAGCAAGTAATTGGCTCTCACGACTGGTTTGAGCTGGTTGCCAGCACACCACTGGTTCTGGCCTTGCACTATGACATTAAGTTCAACTTAAGTTCTGACATTATTGTCAACAATTTATCTGGCTTTCCTAGATCTTTGATCGCTGGACTCACCTTCTCACTCAAATTTGCTGCCCAATATTTTTAGCAAGTCGCTATTCTTGTGTCCTGGGATTATCTTCTGCTATTTCTGCCTTTATGCTTTACATTACCACCTCTGGGTCATAATAACCCTACTCCATCCTTCTGCATACTCATTTGTTACATAATTTTTTTACAGACAAATTGAAGGCCTTCTTCCTCCAAGAAATCTTCTCCAAACACTAAAAGGTATCACTCATGTCCCTCCTCTAAAATGATAGGGCATACTGAGGAATAACATGTAATCTCAGTAATAGTAATGTTACTGTTTATCCAAAATATATCAATATGGTGTTGTGGAAACCCTCAGGGCTGCAAAGAGAGAACTACATTTCTAACTCTGCTATTAATATACTGAATGGTGATGGGCAATTTGCATTGATGTTTTGAACCTTCGTTTTCTCATATGTAAAATGAAGAGAATAGAATACATGATTTCAAAGAACACTTTCATTCCTTAAATTATACTATTCTATAGTCTAGGTACTTCATGTAAACAAAAATCATACAACTTACTCTCATTAAAATTTAATGTCCTTGTAATTTTGAAACATGTCAATTTTATCATGTTCTATTTTGTAATCACTCTTTCCTAATATTTTATGTTAAAAGTAGTTCTGTTCATTATCAACTTTCATCTCAGTTCTGTAAGATCAACTGCACAAACTTTTCAGTTAAACCATGTAGAAGTGATTTGATAAATGGTTAAAATAAATATCAAAGTAATAATTTTTAAGTAACTTTACAAAAGTGATCATATCAAAGAATTAAAAGTAAAAAGTTAAGCAGAAATTCTTTAAAGAGAAAGTTTGTGATTTTTAAATTCTTTTAACATACTGCTGATGAACTGTTTTGTGTATGAACAAATCTTCAAAGTCTAAATGGAGCCACATAGCTTCATGGGAATTATAATATGGTAATGTGGTGAGATTAAATTTTATATTGAGTGAGAAAGCCAAAGTACATATATATTTTTTTAAATTTGTTTTACTGAGGTATAACTGACATATAAAATTGTAAGAGATTCAAAATGTATGTCATGGTGATTTGATATATGTATAATACATTGTGAGAGGATTCACCACTTTAAGTTAATTAACAGATCCATCAACTCACATATTATCTTTTTTTTTTTTTTTTTAGTGAGAACAGTTAAGTCTACTCATTTAACAAATTTTAACCGTACAATGCAGTGTTATCAACTGTAGTTTGCATGTTATACACTAGATCCTCAGACCTTGCTCATTTTATAGCTGAAAGTTTGGGCCCATTTACCTCTCCCCATTTCCTCCAAACCCCAGCCCCTGTCAACCACTCTTCTACTCTCTGTTTGACTTTAACTTTTTTGTTTTTTAGATTTTTCATAGCCAATCTATATTCTTAAACAAAACAAAACTAATCCACGATTAAGCCCCACAATTCATCCCTTTATATTTTTCTTTATGGATATAGAAAAAAATTTTTTATCACTAAACTTATGCCTAGTTCCAATTTTTTCAGAATCTTGTGCCTATTTCCTTTTGCTCACAATGTGTGGTGAGGTAATTGCAAAGTAAGGAGTTGTGTTTAATCCTTTTTTGCATAACTTGACTTGGCATTCTGGAATGTACAATTTCACAAATAGGGACAAGCAGAATGACTCAGACTGATACTGAATTCAAATTTCAGCATGTTTTCTCGGCATGATAGGTAGTAAAATCAAGCAACTACAAGTTGTAAGTGAATTTAGAGGTCATTTATTTCCTTGCAATTAATAGTGTGTTAGAGACTAGCAGCACAGGCATCATCAGTTTGTTCAAAATGCAGAATATCAGGCCTCATCTTAGACTTGTCAAATCAGGCTCTTTATTTCTTAAATTTTTATTCAAGCATATTTGGAATATAATATTAATTTCAGGTGTACAACATAGTGATTCAACATTTATATACCTTATGAAATGATCACCAAGATAAGTCTAGTACTCATCTGTTATGCTACGAAGTGATTACAATATCACTGGCTATATTCCCTGTGCTCTATGTTATAACCCCTTGACTTATTTATTTTATAAGGGGAAGTTTGTACCTCTATTCCCGTTCACATTTTTCACCCATTTCTCCACCTCTCTACCCTCTGGCAACTATCAGTTTGCTCTCTGTATCTATGAGTCTGTTTCTGTTTTATTTCCTTAGATTCCACACATAAATGTAATCATATTGTATTTGTCTTGCTCTGTCTGACTTATTTCAGTTAGCATAATACCCTCTAGCTTAATTTGTATTGCTGCAAATCACAAGATTTTGTTTTTTTTATGGCCAAGTAAATATATTAAATACATATAAATTGAATATACGAACCACACTTTCTTTATCTATTCCTCCATTAAAACATAGCCCCAACATAATCATATATCCATTCATGCATATATTTATATCACATATATTTAAGTAGTAATCAGCATAAAAAGTTTAAAAATACTTTTGTCAATAGGGAAATTTATTGTCTAACTTAAAACTATGGGGAAAAGAGGTGCCACTAATAATTATGTTAGAATAGGAATAAACAGAATGTCTCAGGCAAAAATGAGATATATAATCATACTAACATGTGCTACTGCACAAGTAACTTTACATATGTAATCCTTATAAAAATCCCTCTACAGACCTTTCTGATAAAGTCCACCCTATCTATTTGTCTTCATTGTGAAGAAACAGAGTATGGTGCAGTGTCCAAACCTAAGAGCCAGACTGCTTGGGCTTGAATCCAAGCTGCTCCATGTTCCATCTTTGTAACCTTACACAGTCCTTTTAGCTAGTGTGTCTCAGTTTTCTATTCAGTAAAATGAAAACAACAAAAACAGTACTTTTATCACAGGGTGCCATGAAGCTATAAGTATATGTAAAAGTATATGTAAAAATGCTTGAAACAGTGTCTAGTGCATAACAAACCATCTGTAGCTGTGAGCAGCTGTAGTTGTTGCCTCTATGTCAGTGACATAGGTATTATTGTCTCCATTTTAAGGTGAAGAACTGAGGCCAATATTAGATGCTGTTTTTCACCAGCACCCAATATTGCTTTATTCTACAGACAGCAGTAAGGTATGGACGCTCAAGGCAAACATTTGTGATTATAATTCCAGGGGCATAATTCAATATTTATTAGGCTTATAAATTTATTTGTTTGAAGAAAACATTTATCCAAGTTTGCAATTTGGGAGTCATCATAGCCATGTAAAGTGATCAGCAAAAAGAAAGTTCAGAAAGCGAAAAAAAGGAGATATTTGTGAATTTTGGGTCAAATTTAGTAAGTTACATCTATTCATTTATTCATTAATCTATTTATTCTTTTTGCAAGATACTGAGAATTATACACCTGAGAAATTATATCCTAAGGAAATTTACATTTCAGTTGGAAGAACAAGATAACATACAAGAAGTTTAAACAACAGACATGTTTTTGTGAAGAAACATGTCTACCTGTCAAATGAGAAACAGGCAGTAACACTAGATGTTCATAAGAAGATAAGTTCATTTTAGGTCGATGAGGTAGGGAAAGTCTCATGGAAGAATGATACTTAAAAGATTGCCTCTTGTGATTTGCCACTCAATACAACATGCATTCTCTGTTTTAATTGGTTTTATTAATTTATTTGACTGGTTTTATTAATTTATTTAATTGGCCAGCAGATTAAGAGACAACTGCCCAACTGACATTAAAACAAGTTTGTTACTTCTAGTTCCCAAGAAGAGAGGGCATGCCACATCATGGAGAGTCACAAAGAGAAGCACCAGAGATAGTGGGGGTAGGGGATGAAACATGGTCAAGAGTCTTTATTCTGATCTCTGTGAGAAGGTATGAGAAAGGCAGAGTAAACAGGTTTAGAATTGTCTTGATTGAATAATTTCAATGGTCCCTGGAACATAGGAACTGTATCTAATTGTCTGGTGCCTTACCTTGGAGTGATTCAAGCTGATGGTTTGTAGCCAAGAGTGTGAGAACGTGATAAAGGAGGTGATTAGGCATATAGGCTCTGGATTGGTTAGCTTGAATTTGAAAGACATCCTCATGGGAGAGTTGTTTTCTATGTCTAGAAATAGTCTAGCCCCAGGAGTCAGCAAGGTCCCAAATGTCAAAGTATCAGAATACAGAAAATAAAAGACATGGTTAATGCACTTCCTAAGAAACTCAGAAGTGTCTTTGTTTTACTCTGAGGCATGTACATTTGCCTTTGTACCTTCCATAGAAGGTTAAGAGAGAAAAATATGAACAATTCAATCATGCTTCAGGAGTACCTCCAGCTCATACTCTTAAAGATAACAGTACACAAGGGCATCATAGGCACAAAGGAAGATTAATGGGAAAGCCAAAGCTATTGATAAGAAAATCCTTCTCCAAACATCTTTCTCCTTTTCTTCCTGTACTAAAGCTAAAGATGCTCTCTAGAGAGTGTATCCAGGCTTTAATTCATCAACAAAGATGTTCACTTATGACAAAACTGGGAGGCTTCTGTTGGATGATCACATGATGGCTATGAGTTCAGCAAACAGGGTATCTCCTCTGGGGTTTTGATTGTTTTGCTGAATTTTTGATTTCTCAGAGAGAAAAGTCAAGGTGTACCAGCAGTCTGATGCATTTCCTTTAGAAAAGCTTGACACACACACTGGTTTTCAGAATTGCATGCATATGTATGCATATATAGGTATATGGGTACACACATGCATACACACACATGCACACACACATAAATGCATACACTCAAAATGGCAAATGATGAAATACTCTGACCTAGAGCCCAGTGAGAACGTGTCTGAACCAAGTGTAATGGTCTCCCCTTTCAGTCCAACTGGAAGCCTTGCACTGTTGTTACAGGAGGTTATCAGTTGATGGCAATATGATGAGAGCAGGCAACCTACTATAGAATTGAAGTAAAAAGAATTTATTTTTCTTCCACATTTAAGTTCCAGTTGCTCTCCTGTAGGAAATACTTGTAAGATCTTTTTAGCCAATTGATGTAGAATACTTTAATATTAAGGAATATGGTGAAGATTTATATAGGTCTTTGTTCATCTAAGGATTATAAGCAAGATCTTAGAGAAAGGAAGGAGGACAAAGGCATGAATAATTTGAAACAACAAATAATCCAGAATTTATTTTCATAATGTGGCATTACTATTAAAAACTGATTTCTTGTTCCTGGTAATACTTGACTGCCTATGCATATACAAGTGTGAGTTACAAGGAGATTGTAAGCTCTGTGTTTCTGGGACAGTATGGCTTGCTCACTTTAGGGGTTCAGTACAACCATGACCATTTCATTGAGAGATCCCTAGTCATCACTATCCAGAGGTCTTTTCTCTTAGTGTGTCAGATTCTCTGTCCTAACTTGGGAGGTAGATGTAGGCATAAATCTAGTTGTAGGGTTCTGGATGCATGGAGCTGGAGAGATTCATCATTCAATATAAACTTTTTTTTTCTATTTACTAGTTTTCAGATGGCCTTCCCCACTTCCACCAACTGTGACCTGGTCCTAGACTCGAGGAAGTAAACTTCTCAGCTTCTCTGACCAGGTAAGAGGGGGAGCTTCCTGACTGCATAGTTTGGAGGAGGAGACCCAAGATTTTAACTGTTCCTTGAACAGAATTTCAATCAATTCCCTATGCAATTGTACCTGCACTTCTGCCTCTAAATATATCTGGTGTCTCCTATTGCTGAGTCTGTTGAGCTTTTATAGCAAGAATCATCTGGCCTCTTTTTAGTCTCCCCCATTGCAAGCACTGGTTTTTCAAATTCCTATGGTTTACGAGGACAGTTACCCCACTGATCCATCTGCTTTCCTAATTGTAAAATTCTGTTGCCCTCCATTGAATGCTGTCATCGCCCTTCCTGTTTTCTAGGTCTTTATGGTTTGGGGAGAGGAGAGGGAGAAAATCATCTGTTTAAGAGTGATGAATTAATTATTTTCCTCAATTCATAACACATCAGCATTATTTTCCAGAACAAGAGTCCTTTCTTGTGTATTTTTATATGTATATTTATTCTATTTGATTCTTTTCTCATTCCCATCTCTTCTCCAAAGGCAGTGACAACTTCTATACTTAATGAATATGTTTTTTAATTTATTTGAGTTCTTAGAAATATGTATTTTTGTTTCATGTATATGAACTTAAATTTATATATATATATGATATTGGTATAGTTCTTACTCAATTTCTAATTATTTTCATTCAGCATCTTGTTTTTAAAATCTAACCTCATTATTCTGTCTATAATGACTTAAATCTTTTCATATTCCTTTACTGGTGTTTCTTTTCATTGTGATTCTATTTAGGGAAGTTATATATTATTTCTTTTTCTTAAAATATACCTATAATTCACCTCTATAATTTCCAGTTTTAGTTTTTTTAATAGAGCTAGAACTTGAGGATATTTTTTCAGACAATTGGATTGCAAAATTATCTCAGATTTTTCTTACTTCACCTCAATCTTTTATAGCTAGTTAACCACATCTAATCCCAAAATAAATATCTGGAAACCTAAGGATTCATAGCTTTTATTAGAAAATTTAATTATCTTTCATTTAATATTTTAATAAGTTTTTGGCAAAATTTGATTAAATTGGATCATTGCAATAACAAATGCAATTAGTCTAATCCAGTTTGAGGGCAAACACAACAGAATATTGGTAAATACACAACTCAATTGGAGGAAGAAGTACATCAGCATAGTAGAGAACAGAAAGTATTCTGCAGGCTACAGGCATTGGTTGATATTTTACAAAACGAACCTAAACTTTGATTAATCCAGAGAGTCATCTAAGAAAATGTCTATTATTGTTTTTCTTTGCTTGCTTATGTTTGACAACACCCTACCAATTTGATCTTTATTTGATTTATACAACACCCTACCAATTTGATCTTTATTTGATTTATTTGTTCTTCTAAATAAGAGTAGCTCCATAACAGGACAGAATGGAGAAGGATTAAAAGTAGGTATCCGGGGAGGGAAAAAATGGCATAGATGATAGAGGCTGTGATCATCCCTCTGGCAACCAAATCAAAGTTGTGATGGAAACAGAGCAGCAACAAGGAAAAATCGCCTGGGATCTAGATGAACAAGCCATACAACTAGGGGGAAATCCAAGAAATCACTCTGCAATAGTGGAAGGTAGCATGAGGTGAAGATTCTAGGCTGCCTTGTCTTGAGGAGCTGAGTGAGACAGAGGCTGCAGCAGTGACAGAAGCCACTTAAAGAGGCGCACCCCCGAAATGACTTTCATGGTAACATTCCTGCTCACTGAGCACCAGTGCCGATTTGGCTGTGTGCAGGGGGCACCAGGGACTTAACAAGGAGACATTGTTGGAGAGAGGGCCGAGGCGAGACTCTCTTAGTACAGAAGTGTTGGCAGTATCCATTGTTCCCGTTGAGCTCTCCTCCCTCCCAGTGTGCCAAGCACAGCACCGCCCTAGCCATGAGGTCATCAAACTGAATAACAGAGGTCATTCCACCTAGAGGATTCCCTGGAACTCTGCTTACCCCAACTCATGGCCCCACCCAAGCTACATTCAGGTGTAACCTCAGTGAGTCAGGTGTTCTTTGCGAGACTCATACTGGATGAGGCAGCTAGCCTTGGTTTCTGGTGTGGCCTTTTGAGGAAACTATCAGCACAGCATCTGTGGATTGCTTGCTGAATCTTAACAGATGTCTCTGGAGGGGTAGAAGCTTGGACTAAATTTGGCCTGCAGCTGAACCCCTCTCAGGACTGTGACACTGGATACTTACCTCACAAATCCACACTAATAAGACCAGGAGACTTAGGAGCTTTGCTTAGTACATAGAAACAGACACAGAAAGGCAGCCAAAATGGGAAGCCAAAGAAGCAGAAACAATATGAGAGAAGAGAACAGAGATCCAGATATAATGGAGTCAAGTAATCTAATAGATGTAAAATTCAAAACACTGGTTATAAAGATATACTTTGTAAAGTATAGAAAACTCCAACAAAGAGATAAAAACATAAAAAAAAATGGAAATTATAAAGGCAACCTGTCTAAAATGAAGGACATATTATCTGAGATGAGAAGTATGTTAAATGGAATAAACAAAGTAAATTTAAACAAATGCCTTTTCCAGAGGATGGGAAAACCAAGGACACACAATCAGAATGGCAAGAGATAAGATGCCAAGACTATAAAAATAATTTAAGGAGTATATGGGACACTATTAAGGGTCCAAATATCTATCTGATTGGCGTAACTGAAGAAAATCAAGATGTTGAACAGCCATTTGAGAAATAATGGTGGAAAACTTTCCTCACATGGTAAAAGAAATGAACATAAAACCCCCAAAAGCTCAGTGAACTCCAAAAATTAGGGATCTAAAGAGGTCCACACCAAGACACATCATAATAAAAATGCCAAAGGTTAAATACAAAGAAAGGATATTAAAAGCAGCAAAAGAAAAGCAGTTAGTTACCTACAAAGGAACACCTATAAAGCTGGCAGCTAGTTTCTCAAAAGAAACTATGCAGGACAGAAGGGCTTGGCAAAAAATATTCAATGTGATGAAGACCCAAGATCTACAACTAAGAATAATCTATCCAGCAAAGCTATCATTTAGAATTGAAGGACAGATAAACAGCTTCCCAGAGAAAAATGAGCTGAAGGAATTTATCACCATCAAGTCAGTATTAAAGGAAATGTTGGAGGGACTTCTTAAAGAAGAAAAAACATGTATCAAAAGCAGGAATAAAGAATGGTAACAACTACAATCCTATCATTAATTTTCTCAAGTGGAAAAAAATTAAGTGCTCCAACCAAAAGATAGAATGGCTGAAAGGATAAGAAAACAAGACTTTTAGACATGAAAAGGAAGGGAATGAAAAAAGATATTGCTTTGATAGACCTAGAAGGCATTTAAATGAAAGAGAGAAAAGTAAACTCTATATGATTTCACTTATATGTCAAATCTAAGGGAAAAAAAAAACATGCTAATCAAAAACAGATTCACAAATATAGTGGGCAATTTGGTGACAGACAAAAGGCAAGGGGATTTGGAGACTTGAGAGAATGGAGTGAAAGTTTAAAGAAGTACAAATTAATAGCTGATGGATGGTCACAGGAATGGGGAGCACAGCATTAATATGTTGGCATTAATATGTTGGCTAGGTGGAGAGTCAGGGGAGGAGAAAGCAATTGAGGGGATCATTTTACGAACTGTATAGATGTCTAACCAATGTACTGTATACTTGAAACTAATTAAACATTTTAAAAAGTATGTCTCCAGAAAGTGCAAAATATATTTATTCTAAATATGTGGTATCAAAGTTCTATCAAATCAACACAATGCAATATGTGTGTGTATGCGTCTTACTATTAAATCATATGCCTAAAACTTACTGAATTTTGTTAATCAATGTCACCATAATAAAAATTAAATAAAAAATAAAAATAAAAAAATAGAAATGAATAAAGTTTACCTAAGTATGTAAATATGTACATAGATGATATATAATGTAGATAAGAAAAAAATTTTAAAATAAATTGAATGTTTAGCAAAAGAGAATGAGCTAAATAAGATCTAAAATATCTATACCATGATAAATTTGTTACAAGCAAAAGTGTTAGATATTGACATTGGATTTATCCATAACACTTACCACTTGTTCATAGTCATTAAGTAAAATTCATGTTAAATGTATAATAAACAATATCATTTAAAATATATATTTAATTTTATGAAGAGTTAAAAACCACCTTCATTCTTTTAGTTCTAATATATTCTTTCAACTGTCATGAATAAATTGAAATGATCTATATATTTATAAAGCCAAGTTAATAACAGGTGATGCATGAGATTGGGGAATGGGGAATTGGAGGAAAGTGGCTAAATGTACAAACTCCTCTTATAAGATAAATATTAGGAGTGTAATGAATAACATGATGACTATAGTTAACACTGAAGTATGATATATTGGAAAGTTATTATAAGAGTAGATCATAAGGAGAAATTTTTTCTTTTTTTTGTTGTATCTATATGAGATGGTAGATGTTAATTAAACCTATTATAGGATTCATTTCATAATATATGTAAGTCAAACGATCATGCTATACATCTTAAACCTATACAATAATGTATGTCAATTATTTCTCAATAAAATTAGAAAAAAAAAGTTCTATCAAATCATTCTCTTTTACCTGGGATTTAAGTGGCATTATAGTTGAAGAACCACTGAAGAGATGTTTGAGCCAGAAAGGAAATAATACAAGGCTTTGGGTTATGTACAATCATCAATTACCCAGGCAGTTCATTTTTTCAGACTTCATGCTTAGTGTCAGTTCTAGTACCACCACAGGTGAACCTCCATGTTCTTCCAGAAAAATTGTCCTCAAAATGCTACAAAAACCTCTCTTCCAAGAAATATAGAACATAAAAACACTGTGTAGATATTATCCCATTCTCTACTCAAATGTCTTCCAAAAGGGATAGACAAATGAGAAATTGATGCTATATTTTTCAAAAAAAGAAAATGAAGCTCAGAGAGGAGATTGGTTAATTAGAGACCACACCATGGAAGTGACAGAAGTTAATTGACAACAGCCTATTGCCACTTTTTATGGAAACGCCTCTACTCAATCCCCTTATACAAAGCTAAAAGAAATAAGCAAATGGACAAAGTAAGCCCATTGTGACATTGATGTTACAATCCTTATTGTTTTAATCTAACATCAATAAGGTATGAGGTGTTTATTGAATTTATGCAGAATCTGTTTTTCTACTAAGCTAAAAGAAGACATTACTTTGTTGCTGTTTTTCACTGACACTTGGAAAACAGAAATGAAGTAATAAGCTCAACTGAATAAACCAGTGACACATGATAAGGGTTTTATTTCTCTTGTGTTTCTGGCATCCCAGAATATTTCTTGGCGTATGAAACCTTTATTTGTCAATGATAAGGTAGCAAACAATTTACTCAAAATCTCACAAGGATTTAAATTTCAAAGGCAAAGAAAACACAAGTGAAATATAATCATCCTCCATTTCCAAAAAAATTTTATTAAATTTTATATTTAGGGCAAGGCTGAAAGGAAATTTGCAGCAGAAAACAAGAAAATATTTATACTTTTGGTCCACTAAAAACCAAACTGAGAGGGGCCTCAGTTTGAGTCCTGTGCTTGTCTTCAAATCTATTCCTCTTTTGGCAAATCTGAAGAATCTGTGCCTCTGAGATCCCTAAAATTCTATATACAGACAAGCCTGAATCTCTATACTGAAAGAAGGGGGTCTCCTCATCCTAACGGGAGACCTACATAACATACTTTCTTTTGGCTGAAGAATAATGGGATAGGTGTGAGAGCATGGAATCTCCCTCAAATGCCAGACCAGGCACTAATACCAGAGGTAGCAGAAGGTCACAATGGCTGGAGGCAGAGCCATTATCAGCTGTGGCAGTGGCAAACCATCATCAGACGAAATTTACTTTTCTAAGCTTTCACTTCTCATCTTGATGAAAAATGCAAGAATTTAATACTGTTGCAGATCAAATGGAACTGATGTATAGTTTACAATTACATAGGTTATATTGTGCATTGCTATGTTTCCCATTTCTAATTGTTTTTGCTTTCCCTCTAGGACAACAGTACACAATTTTTTTTTAGCAAAGAAACAAATAGTAAATATTTTAGGTTTTCTGTGTCACATGGGTCTATCTTATACTCCTGTTTTTTCTTTCTTTCTTTCTTTCTTTCTTTCTTTCTTTCTTTCTTTCTTTCTTTCTTTCTTTCTTTTGCATTTACAACCTTTTAAAAGTATAAAAATTATTCTTAGCTCATTGGTCAAATAGAAACAAGCCATGGGCTAATTCCTACACTAGAACATAAGGTGTTTAGGGTAACGTGTTATGGTGGGGCTGTAGGTTTGGTACACCACTCATACACCTTACCTCCTTCCTATGTCACAATGGTGACTCTTGGCCAGATTGTTCAGTTGCTTTGAACCAATTATGAACATTCATGTCTGAGAATTTGAGCTGTGATTAAGAATGAATAAACAGATTGGATTAAACATGGCAAAGTGAGAGACATCCCCTGATCTCTCCCCTTGAAAGAACAATAAGGTGAACATCAAAAACTCAATTAAGATCTTTCTAACATACAAAAATTTAGGGAATTCTCCACTACAAGGCCTGCACTACAGGAAATACTGAAAGGGGTCAGCACACCTAAAACAAAATGACAAGAAAAAAAAATACATACTTAGGAATAAGGTGACTAGCAGGCTGATAAAAGCAGAAGAGTGCAATTCTTACTAGTAACAGGGCATTATAAGCTTAAAATAAAAAGAGATTTGCTATAGCTAGATAGTAATGAACGTTCAACATACATAGGGACAAATTGAGACAAAAACAACTGAAAAGGGAAGGGTTTAAAGACCAAAATTTTCAAATAAGAATGGAGATAAAGCATGCACAGAAGAAATTGGAGGAGTGTGTGTGTGTGTGTGTGTGTGTGTGTGTGTGTGTGTGTGTGTGTTTGTATTTAAGTATCTCTTACATATTCGTAATGGTAACCACACACCAAAGATTCAGAAGCGAAGCATATAACATAAAACAAGAAGGAACAGAGGGAAAGCACACAAAAGCCAACCAAAATAAAGAAAACAGAAACACTAGGACAGGAAAGCAATGGAAACACTGAGCTATCAAAAAGCAAAAGATAAAATGGCTATAAGAAGACCTCATATTTCAATAATCGCCCTAAAAATAAATGACTGAACTCACCAATAAGAAGGCACAGAGTTGCATATTGGATCAAAAAACAAACCTAACCATGTGTTACCTCCAGGAGACACACATCTCAGCTCCTAAGACAAATGTAGACTCAAAGTGAAAGGTGGGAAAATGATATTTTGAGCAAATGGCATTCAGAGAAAAGCAGGAGTAGCTGTACTAATATTGGACGAAACAGACTTCAAAATAAATAATATAAAGAAAGATACTGAAAGACACTTCATAATGATAAAGGGATTCATGCACCAAGAAGATATAACACTTATTAATATCTATGCTACCAATCAGGGAGCCCCAAAATATATAAAGCAATTACTAACAGAACTAAAGGGAGAAACAGACCCAAACACTATTATAGTAGGAGACCTAAATACCCCACTGACAGATATGGACAGATCCTCCAAACAGAAAATAAATAAGGAAATAACATACTTAAATGATCCATTAGACCAACTGGACAGAATTAACATTTACAGAGCCTTTCATCCCCAAACAGCTTCTTATACATTCTTCTCTAGTGCACGTAGATTATTCTCAAGGATTGAACATATACTGGAACTCAGGGATAGTCTCAACAAATATAAAGGGGTTGAAATTATGCCAACCACATCCTCTGATCATAATGCTTTGAAACTAAAGATCAACTGTAGAAAGAAAGCAGAAAGAACCACAAATACATGGAGATTAAACAACATACTACTGAAGAATAACTGGGTCAGAGAAGAAATAAAAAAAGAGATCAGGAGATACATAGAAATGAATGATAATGATAGTACAACACATCAAAACTTTTGAAACATGGCAAAAGTGGTCATAAAAAAAAAGTTCACATCATTACAGGCCTACTTCCAAAAACAAAATCTAGCCCAAATAAACAAGCTAATGCTTCATCTTAAAAAACTAGAAAAGAATAAACGAATGAACCCTCAAGTCAGAGAAAAGAAAGAAATCATCAGAATTAGAGTAGAAATCAGTGAGATTGGAAACAAAACAAACAAACAAACAAAAAACAATAGAAAAAATAAATTTAACAAAGAGCTAGTTCTTTGAAAAGGTTAATAAAATTGACAAAAAGACCCCAAATTGCAAAAGCCATTCTGAGTAAAAAGAACGAAGATGGAGACATCACCCTGCCTAACTTTAAATTAAACTACAAAGTGGCAGTAACCAAAAAGGCTTGCTATTGGTAGAAAAACAGACACATGGACAAGTGCAACAGAACTGAGAGTCCAGAAGTAAACCCGTATTTATACAGGCAAGTGATTTTCAACAACAACAAAAAAGCCAAAAACATACAGTGGAGAGAGAAAAGCTTCTTCAATAAATGGTGCTGAGAAAATTGGAAGGCCAGCTGCAAAAGAATGAAACTAGACTGTTGTCTATCACCATACACCAAAATTAACAAAATGGATTAAGGACCTCAATATAAGACCTGAAACAATAAAATGCATAGGATAAAACATAGGAACTAAACTCAAGGACATTGTACTTAAAAGAGTATTTTATGAATTTGACCTCAAAAGCAAAGGAAGTAAAAGCATAAATAAATGATTGGGACTACATCAAACAAAAAAAGATTCTGCTCAGCCAAAGAAATCATCAACAAGGTAAAGAAACAACCATCCAAATGGGAAAATATATTTGTAAGCAATGCTTCTGATAAAGACCTAATACCCAAAATATACAAAAAACTCATATTACTCAATAACAACAAAAAAACAAATGTTCCAATCAAAAAAAATGGTCAGAGTACCTATACAGACACATCTCCCTCGAGGACATACAAATGGCAAACAAATATATGAAAAGATGCTTGACATCACTAGCTATTAGGAAAATGCAAATCAAAACCACAACGAGATACCATCTCACGCCTGTTAGAATAGCTGTAATCAACAAGACAAGTAATAACAAATGTTGGGGAGGATGCGAAGAAATAGAAACCCTCATCCCCTGCTGGTGGGACTGCAAATTGGTACTGCCACTATGGAAAACAGTATGGAGTTTCCTCAAAAAACTAAGAATTGATCTACCATACAATTGAGCAATTGCTTTACTGGGTATTTACTCCAAAGACTTGAAAACCCATGTCCAAAAAGATATTTGCACACCAATGCTCATAGCAGCACTATCCACAGTGGCCAGGGCATGGAAGTAACTGAAATGGCCTACAATAAATAATTGACTAAAGAAATAGTGGTACATATATACAATGAACTATTACTCAGCCATAAGAAGAGATGAAATACTGCCATTTGCAACAACATGGATGGACCTTGAAATAATCATGCTAAGCGAAATAAGCTGGACAGAAAAGGTTGAAAGTCACATGTCACTTATATGTGGGATATAAACCTAAAAGCAATAAATGATAAGGGCAAAAAAAACATAGACTCATGGACATGGACAATGAACTAGTGGTTACTGGAGAAGAGTGGAGGAGAAAAAACTAAATGTAAATAAATAAATAAATAAATAAATAAATAAATAAATAAGTGAGTGTATGAATGAATGAATAAATAAATCAGGGTTGGGGGGAGAATAAACAGATAATTGTGCTTCACTCCAGAAGCCCTGGGCAGCAATGCTCTGTTCCCCAAGGTCTCGAACATGGTGCTGGAGTTGAGAAGGTGCTGGAGACCTTCCACCAATCACATCACTATGGGAGCATGGACTTCACACACTAGCTCTTGAGTAATGAGCTGGTCGACATATAGGTGTCCTGAGGAAGACATTAGTGGTCAGTGTTGGTAGGATATATTGCAGTAGCAGCCACTAGAAGCTCTGCAGTTACATCAGGCCTGTAGTTGTGTACCTGGGAAGTCCTGGCTATGGACATCATGCTAGAAATTGCAGAAGAAAAGGAATGCAGTGACAGGTGCCACATGGGAGCTGGTGGAACTGTGTTTGCAAACATGTAAGACACCATCTGGCAACATACAGAAAAAAAGGCAGAAGGAACTTTATAGGAGCATGGGGACAGAAGCAACATTTTTTTCTATTGCTACTGTTAAGCAAATTCATATTTTCATTCAGAGACTTAAAGCTGCCTGGAGAAACACAGGTTTGTCAGATTGGTCCTGCATGACCAGGAAACCAATGTGCTGGTTCTATTCATGTGACTCAATAGCTGCATGACCTTTGAAAAGTACTTTTATTTCTCTTGGCCTCAGATTTGTTCCTCCATACAGGAAGAGATTAAACCAAAAGTATCTAAGGAAATTTTCTGTTTTAAGTGTGGTATACAAAAGTTTGATATTAAACCCATTAATTAATTAAGAATTGTTTATTAAATCACCTACTATGTTCCAAACACGGTGGGTGCTAGGTAATGATATTATTTAGTGAAAGAAAGTCTCTGACCTTAAGAATTTCTCTAAAATGAAACCAACAATCATAAAACAGGTTATCGAAAATTAGGTTATGCCTTGGTTGCTATAAGATTTTGGAGGACACTGTCATAGAAATCAGAATCTAGGCCAGAGAAGGAACGAGAAACCACGGCAGCTATGGTTGCTGTTTGTAGTTGTCTAGGGAAGAAAATGTTAACTAACTTCATACTGGCTATTGTCTGCCTCCCAAATTCCAGAACTCATGTGGTGCTGTGGAGAAGTTGCTCACAATATAAAGGAATAGCCAGCAATGAGGACTTGCCCATTCCAATGGAAAATTCTCATAAGGAATCTCTTTAAAAATGTATCTTGTGTGGGAAATGTGTAGATTATAAGAATGTGCAAGTTTTATCCCAGTTTATTTTTACATTTACTGGATGCATTCATGAAAGGCACATAATGAGTCTTTGTTAGAAGCAACAACAATCACAAAAGCAGTTAAGAGAGCTCAAATAATAAATTTCATTCCAGTTATATACAAGGATCCTGTGTATCTCAAAGATCTTCAAGTTTGAAATATCAAATATCAGGAATAAATTATTAACATTATCATCAATAAACTTATTTTTACAAAAATAAAAAAGGAACCTAAGCCAAAGGTTCTGTGTTAAACTTTACTGAGCATCAAAAAGGAGAGAAAAAGGGAAAACAAAAGTGATGCGTACATAACAAAACACAGCTGATACCTTGGTCACAGTAGACATCCCTAAGCAGCTGTATGGAAACCTCTTTTAGAACAATCTGAATGGGGTTGGGGCACTGAGAGGAAGAGATAGGAATCTTCCTGTTTCTCACTGGTCAAAGTTCATATTATAAAAGGAATCTTCCCACTCCCCACCTTATACTTCTGGGTTATATGGCCTGGTCTGAAGGCTTGGGGCCTGTCATTTGCTTGGTGGAGAGTCTCTTCTCTACCATCACAACTTCGGCCTACAAAATAGATGAGTCCAGGAAATCTCGAGATATGAGAAAATTGGAGCTAAAACAGATTAAGACATAGTTAAAAAGGCTTCCCAGAAGAGGTGATTCTTGAATTGCTGCTGGAAAGAAAGTAGGAATTTCCAGGTAGACATGCTGAAAGTGGGTGAGAAGTCATGGAGATGACAACAGGAGGTTGGCAACAACAATTTTCAAACTGAGAGAATAGTATTTGCAAAGGCACAGGCTATGAAAGAAGATCTTCATTCTAGTGCAAGCTTTACTTGGCTGGGGCATCATGGTATGTGAATAGCCAGAGACCTCTTTATTCTGAACAGCCATTCTACAGTCACCAATTATGAGGCAGAAATTGAACCAGGCAGGTGAAATGTGAAAGTTTATGACATACAAATGTTATGTTGGAAAGATGACTAATCATCATCATTTATTTATTTATTTATTCATTCTAATCATTTAACAAATATTTGTTTTATAACTATTGCAAATGAAACACTTTTATTGTACTCATATTTATTGTACTCATATTTATTGTACTCAAGATTTAAACCACAGAATTCTTCTGCATTCTGTGTAAGCTGCTTTCTTTTGATATTCTGTTGCAAGGATACTTCTAGTGACTGCTTCTCAACCTATTTAATTTCTTCTGTTTATGGTTTTGATTATCAGAAGGAATAGATACATACATACATACATATATATGCATACATACACATATATATACACAAATACATAGATATATAGACAGATAATAGGTTATATACATGCATATATAGATGATGATAGATGATAGGTAGGTGATAGATGATAGATAGATAGATAGATAGATGATAGATAGATAGATAGATAGATAGATAGATAGATAGATAGATAGGATGATAGACAGACAGACGATAGGTAAATTTTTGGTAATTGTCATGTTTTTCTGACAGGGATTTATTAATTCTTCGTTCTACAGATGACCCTCTTTTATCATGCCATTTGTGAAATGAGTATGACAATAGTTAATGAAAAATTGACCGTTGGAGTTCTTGTAAGCATTAAAACATTTAGTTGTGAACAGACTACTTTTCTTTGAGCAAAGATACACATTCAGTTGTTTTTTATTAGAAGAAAAATATATAAAAGGACTTTTATTCATAACTTCGAATATCATCTCTTGAGTCCATGTGAAGGTTAATTCAAGAAGCCCTAAGGGTTTACTGAGCCATTTTATGCTGCTGGATTTAGATTTCTGCGGATGAAGCAGAGTTGGTATACCCACCATTATTCACTGTTCTTCCCTCTGCTTAGGCCCTTTCTTTCCATTTTACTGGGCTTTAGGGGGTCACAATTCATCATTGTAACACTTCCTGGTTACTCCCCACATGCTTTCCTGGTCTATTTACCTGAAAGAAAAATTTGTAATTTCTATTAATCTCACTTTCTACTTACTCCACACCTGTACTTGTGTTGTGGTTGGGGAAATCACACACACACACACACACACACACACACACACACACACGCACACGCACACGCACACGCACATGCACACACACATACGCATGCATGCATGCAAACATGCACACATGCACCCACACACAAACTATGCTGACAGTTCTGTCTTTGAATTTGTGGTCTGTAATCTGCCTAGAAAGTCAACTACATTTCCCTAATCCCTCCCTGCTTCTAGACAGGCATTTAATATCTGTTCTTTTGGCAAACCTCCAGTAGTATCTCATCCTCCATTCTCACTCTTGGCCAATGGCTTTGGTTTCTACTTCTATAAAAAATAAAACAAAAATAGAATTGATACAAGGAAAACTATAGACTCCAAACCACATCTATCAGCCTACTTATATCCTTAATCCTATACAAAGTATAAACTGTCTGGACAGCTTTCTAAGGACAACCTTACATTGGTGACTGACTCCATTCACTTCATTTGAATTCAAGGGTATCACTATAGCCATTCTATCTTCTTTCTCTTGCACCATCATTTTCATTCTTGCTATGATTCTTCCCATCATCATATAAACCTGCTGTATTTCTCCCAAAAGAAAAAACTCTCTTGATCTCATATTTTCCTCCCTCTTTCTCTTCCATTTATCTGCTCCCATTAATTCCCATTCCTCTCCTCTCATTCACCCATGAAACTCCCAGTGGGTTTTTGCTCCCAAACATCATCAAAATAGTTCTTGTCATGATCACCAAAGTGTAAATCTGATGGTCAGTCTCAATTCTTATTTTACCTGAGCCATCAGCAGTATTCGATAGAATTAATTACTTCTGCTTCATAAAACATTTTCTTTACTTGGTATTTGGAACATCAAGTTCTCTTCTTATCTCACCAAGTCCTCTTCTTTCAAGCTCTTTTGCTGACTTTTTACATCACTTTGACCTCTAAATTTTGGAGTGCCTTTGGGCTAAGTCCTCTGTTCTCTATTTGTATACTTTCCTTAGATGGCTACATCTTTATCTTAACTTTAAATATCCTCTACATTCTGTCAGAATCCAATTTCTATCTCCAAATTGAAACTTCTGGCATTTCAGATTCATATATCCAACTATATATTAAACATTTTCATGTTGATGTCTAATAGACATCTCAAACTTATTTTATCTACAACTCCTGTTCTTGTCCTCCATTCCACAAAAACCTGCTCCCTTACTCCATCTTCCTTATCTTAGTAATCGCTAATAGATTCTAACAGTTGCTCAAGACCAAAACAGTTCAATAATCACTACTTTTTAGTTGAGATATAACTCACAGGCCATAAAATTCACTTTTTAGTTTATAGTTCAGTGGACTTAGAGGGCATTGCGCTGAATAAAGTGGGTCAGATAAAGACAAATGTCACATAATTTCACATACATATGGAAGCTAAAAAAAAATCAACAACAACAAAAGCAAAAATAAACTCATACAGAGAATATTTTGAGGGCTACTAGATGGAAGGGGTTTGGGGAGGGAAAGAGACATTGAGAGGTTCAAGTAGATGGTTGCAGAGTAGACATGGAGATGTAGAGTATAGCATGGGAAAGATGGTTAATAACATTAGAATGATTATGTAGGGAGGAGGGATGCTAGATTTGGTGAAATGAGTGCTTTGCTAGTGGTGTGGATCTCTGATTAATATGCTGTACAGCTGAGGCTGGTGTGTTGTATACCAGTTATAATTAAAAAAAAACTCATTGAATTGTACATTATAAATTCAGGCAACTAGTTATCATATTTCAAAAAAGATAAAAAGTAATAATCTGTGTATCTGTGAGTTTCTTTCTGCTTTTGTTGTTGTTGTTGATTTTGGTCTTTAGATTCCACGAGTATGTGAAATCATGTGATATTTGTCTTTCTCTGTTCGAACCATTTCATTTAGCACAATACTCTCCAGGTCCATCAATGTAATATCTTTTTTCATCCCCTTCCTTTTAGTCCATGTGTGTCTTTTAATCTGAAGTGAGTCTTTTGTAAGCAGCATATGTAGGGGTCTTGCTTTCTTATCCTTTCAGCCACTCTATCTTTTGGTTGGAGCGTTTAATTCCTTTCTACTTGAGGTACTTGTTGATAAGAATGTAGTTATTATCACTCTTTATTTCTGTTTTTGATACATGTATTTTCTTCTTAAAGAAGTCCCTCCAACATTTCCTGTAATCCTGGCTTTGCGGTGATAAATTTCTTTAACTTTTTTTTTTTCTGAGAAGCTCTTTATCTGTCCTTCGACTCTAAATGATAGCTTTACTGGATAAAGTAATTTTGATTGTAGATCCTAGGTTTTTATCATTTCAAATATTTTTGTGTCAAGCCCTTCTGTCCTGCATAGTTTCTTTTGAGAAATCACCTGCCAGTCATGTGGGTGTTCCCTTAAAGGTAACTAACTGGTTTTCTCTTGCTGCTTTTAAGATTTTTCCCTTTGTCTTCAACCTTTGGCATTTTACTTATGGTGTGTCTTAGTGTGGCCTCCTTGGGGTTCCTCTTTTTAAGGACTCTCTGAGCTTCCTGAGGTTGTATGTCTATTTCCTTCACAAGGTGAGGGAAGTTTTTCATCATTATTTCTTCAAATAGCTCTTCAGCTTTCTTCTAAAAAAAATTATTTAAATTAGTTTCAAGTGCTCTTCAGCTTCTTGTTTTTCTTCCAGTATCATAATGACATGAATATTTTTACCTTTAATAATGTTCCATAGGCTCCTTCAATTATTATCATAGTCTTGTTTTGTCTTTATTCTTGCTATTCTGATTGAGTATTCTTGGTTTCTCCATCCTTTATCCTCCTCTTTATCCACTCTGTTGATTCACTCTAATATAGTCTTCATCTCAGATGATGTGTTCATTTCTGACTTTTTCCCTTTTATAATTTCCATTTTCATTTTTATGTTCTTCATCTCTTTGTTAAAGTTCTCACTGAATTCATCTACACTTCACTGAGCATCTTTTAAACAGTTTTTTTAAATGCTGCATCTGTTAGATTGCTTGACTCCATTATTCCTGGATCTCTGTTCTGTTCTCTCATGTTTCTACTTCTTTGTCTTCCCATTTTGCCTTCCCTTTCTTTGTCTGATTTTATGTACTAAGCAAAGTTTCTAAGTCTCCCAGTCTTATTAGTGTGCTTTGTAGGTGTCCAGTGGCACAGTTCTGAGAAGGGTTCAGCTGCAGGCCAAGTTTAGCCCCGGACTGTGCCTCTCTGGGGCCACCTGTTATTATTCAGCAAGCAATCCACAGATGCTATGCTTATAGTTGCCTCAAGAAACCACACCAGAAGTTGAGACCAGCTGCCACCAAAGTGAGTCTTGGTGCTGCTCAGCAAGGAGCACCTGGCTCCTCCAGGACACACCTGGATGTGGCTGGGGTGGAGCTGCGAGTTAGGATAATCTCTGTTATCTAGTTTGGTGACATCTCAGGTATAGTGGCACTGAATCGGCACACTGAGAGTGGGGAGAGCTAAACAGAAAAACAATGGATACCACCGGGCACTTCTGTCCTAGCGAAAACCTCATCTCCGGCCCTCAGTCCAACAACTCAGTGTCCCCCTGCAAGTCTCTGGTACCACCCTGAGCAGCCCACCAGTACTGGTGTTCACAGTGAGTAGGTCCATCACCACAAAAGTCTTCTCAGGACACAGGCCCTTTAAGAGGCATCTGCAGCTTCCAGCTGCCACTGCTGTCTGTAGCCTCTGTCCTATTCAACCACTCAGGACTGCGCAGCCTCATGTCTTCACCCCCTCCTACCTTCTATCTTTTCAGGTTAATTAATTATTTCTCTCCCTAGTAGTAGGATTTCTTTTTATCTAGATCCCAGGAGACTTTCCTTGCTATCTGCTCTGTATTTCTGTTACAACTTCAATTTGGTCACGAGAAGAATGAACAAAGCCTCTATTATCTACACTACGTTTTTTTTAATTTACTCAAGCACCTCTCAGGGTTTTTTAAAATACAAATTAAAAATACAATGAGACATCACTACACACCAATCAGAATGGCTAAAATAAAAAACAGTGACCACACCAAACACTGGCCTAGATGCAGAAAAAGTAGATCATTCATGCATTACTGGTACACATGAAAAATGATACAGTCACTTTGAAAAACAGTTTGGTAGTTTTTGTTTTGTTTTTGTTTTCTGTTTCAGTTACTCTTGACTCCTGTTTCTCACACACTACATATTCAATCTGTCATCAATTCTGTTAAATCTACACTCAAAATATATCCCATCACCTACACTGTTATATAATTGTAACATGCCATGAAAATTGTAGAAACAGTTTTCTAACAGGGCTCTTTGATTCCACCCTTGTCTTTCTCTCAATAAAATAGCCATAGGAAGCTTTCTAAAATCACAGTGATTTTAAAATATTAAACCATCTTATCTATGAATATTGATGTCTTTCCACTTTGATCTGCTTTGATTTCTTTCATCAATGTTTTGTAGATTTCAGTGTATAATTCTTTCATCTTAGTTTATGCTTAAGAAGTCTTTATTTATTATTTATTTATTTGTTTGTTTGTTTGTTTGTTTGTTTTGGTGCTATCATAACTAGGATTATTTTTCTAATTTCTTTTTTAGGTAGTTTGTTGATATATAGAAATACAACTGATTTTTGTATGTTCATTTTGTATCCTATAACTTCACTGAATTTGTTTATTCTAATTTTGTGTGTGTGTGTGTGTGTGTGTGTGTGTGTGTGTGTGTGTGTGGCACTTTGTGTTTTCTATATATCAGATCATGCCATTTGTAAGCAGGGACAATTTTACTCCTTCCTTTCTGATTTGGGTGCTTTGTATTTTTTTTCTTGCCTAATTGCTTCAGCTAGAAATTCTAGTACTTTGTTGAATAGAAGTGTCAAGAGTGGACATCCTTACCATGTTCTTGATCTTAGAAATAAAGCTTTCAGATTTTCACTGTTGAGTATGATTTTAAGTTGTGTGTAAGTGTATATATTTATATTGCTTTGTTGTATTGTGGTACTTTCCTTCTATCTCTAGTTTGTTGAGTGTTTTATCATGAAAGGATACTGGATTTGGAGAAATGCTTTTTCTACATCTATTAAGAAAATCATGTCATTTTTATTTTTTATTTTGATAAGGTAATGTATTACATTAATTGATTTGTATATGTTGAACCATCCTTGCATACCAGGGATAAGTCCCAGTTAGTCATCAAAGATTTTTGATTACTGATTCTACCTCCTTATTAGTTACTGGCTTGTTAATATTTTTCTGTTCTTCATTATTTAATCTTGATGGATTGTGTGTGTTTTTAAGAATTTATGCATTTCTAGGCTTAATCTTAAGAAAGAACAAAACTGGAGGCCTTGATTCAAAATATATTACACTTCCTAATTTAAAATATATTACAAAGCTGCAATATTAAAACAGTATGGTACTGGCATAAATACAGACATATAGACCAATGGAAAAGGATAGAAAGCCCCAAAATCGACCCATGCGTATATAGTTAATTGACCTTCAAGAAGATTGCCAAGAATACACTACGGGGAAAGGATAGTCTCTTCAACAAATCGTGTTGGTAAAATTAGATATTCACATGCAAAATAATAAAACTGGACTCTACCTTACACCATACCAAAAAATCCAACTCAAAATTAATTAAAGACTTATATCTAATACCTGAGACTATAAAACTCTCAGAAGAAAACAGAGCAAAGCTTCATGAGTGTGGTCTTGGTAATTATTTTATGGTTATCATATGAAGATCACAGTCAACAAAAGGTAAAAATAGACAAGTGGAACTACATTAAACTACAAAGCATCTGCACAACAAAGAAAACAATCAAGAGGTGACCTGAATGCAAATCAAATCCATTATGAGATATCACTTCATACCTGTTAAAATGGCTATTATTAAAAAAAAAAGACGAGTATTGACAAAGAGAAATTGGAACGCTTGTATACTAGTGATAGAGATGTAAATTATTGCAACCATTATGGAAAACAGAACAAGACTCTTCAAACAAGTAAAAATAGAACTGCCATGTGATACAGCAAGTTCCTTCTAGATATTTATTCAAAATTATTGAAATCAAGATCCTAAAGAGATATCAGTTCTCCAAGGTTCATTGCAGCACTATTCATAATAACCAAGATGTGGAACCAAACTAAATGTCCCAGGAAAGATGAGTGAATAAATAAAATTCTATTCTACATACAATAGAATATTATTCAGCTTTAAAAAAGAAGGAAATCCTGAAATATGTGACAACATGAATGAATGTGGAGAACATTATTCTAAGTGAAAAAACCCAATCAAGAGACAAATACTGCAGGATTCCACTTACATGAGGTATCTAAAGTAATCAAACTTATAGAATTAAAGAGTATAATGGTGGTTGTCATGGACTTAGAAGAGGGGGAAATGGAGAGTTGTTGATCAGTGGACATGAAGTCTCAATCATGAAAGTTAAATAAGTTCTAGAGATCTGCTGTACAACATCGTCCCTATACTAACAATATTGTACAGTACACTTAAAAAATTAAGAGAGTAGATCTCATGTTAAGCTTTCTTACCTCAAATTCTTAAAAAGTGCTTGTAAACTTTAATATTGAGATCAAATACACAGAGGACAAAGTGATTTAGATTTCTTCATATTGAAAGCATATCAATAAATAACAAAACCCCAGAAAGGTTTCTTGTAAAGAGTTTTAGCATTGCCTATACTAATTTGGTCTTTTTAAAAAAGATCTAGAAAATCATGAGAATTTGGGGGGAATGTACTACATATAAAAAACATACATTTTACAATTTACCTTGAATTTCACATTAGCACAATATAGAATGCTCAACAAATATATCTTGAGTACATACTATATGCCAGGCTCTGTTCAAAGCAGTGAACAAAATAGACAAGATCCCCATCTTCATGGAATTTATAATCTAAGCCTGTTCTGAGTCACAAACATGGTACTTAACACCTGTGGTTATTGAGCATCTAAAATGTGGCAGGTCCAAATTGACATGTTCTGTAAGTATAAAATGCATTCTAAATTTAAACAGTTAGTACAAACAAATTTCCTCCAAAGATCCATGCCTTAATAAATGTGGGTTGTACTACTGGAAAAAAAATCTATTTCAAGATTAAAATAAGAAGAAAGAAGAAGTTTCTGCTAAAAAATTAAGAGAAAAAACTGACGACCAACAAGATGAACTACGAAAAATCTAGGTTGACATTTATTTTTTAAATATTAATTAAAAGAAAAGGTAAAGAATTGAAAACAGTGACTCAGATAGTTGTATGCCAATCTTTATTGCAGCATTATTCACAACAGTCAAAAGGTGGAAATAAAGCACATGTCCATTAATGGATGAATGCATCAATAACATGTGGTATGTCCTTACAATTAAATAATATTTAGCTATAAAAAATAAGAAAATTCTGATACATACTACAACATGGATGAACCTTGGAAACATTATACTAAGTGAAAAAAGCCAACATAAAAGGACAAATATCATATGATTCCACTAATATGAAACATCTAGAATAGACAAATTTATAGTGAAAGAAAGTAGATTAGACATTACCACTAGGTGAGAGAAATAGAGTTATTGTTTAATAGTTATAGAGTTTCTATTTAAAATATTTTTTTAAAGGTTTGGAAATAGATGACAACACAACATAAATGTACTTAATTATAAACTTAAAAATAGTTAAAATGGCAAATTTTATGTTAAATATATTTTTATCATAATAACAAATTTCAAAAAATAAAAAAGTAAGCCAATAACAGGTTTACAATAGGCTGTGTAGGAGTGATGTCATCAAATTTAGATTTTGCAAAGAAGGATTGGATGAGATCCAGGATGTTATGTGATCAGACCAGTTACATTTGCAGTAGGAGTGGACAAAAGGAGACAGATTTAAGATATATAAAATTTAGATGAGTGATTGGGGTGAGAGATAAGGATGTAATAAAAATGTTAGTCCAGATAAGGAATACTGTTATAAGTCCCAGTTTAACTATAACAGGTTGTGTGATGTCCATGGGGTGATATCAAGTTGATAGTTTGCCATATAAGTCTGGAGTGCAGTGGAAAGGTATGACCTAGAGCTATAAAACAAAAGCTTGGATCTCTTTTCTAAAGAAAACTGATGTAACTGAGGACACAAGACTTGCCTACGTAGAGAAATTAAAAGAAAATACAAAATAGTAGATGTCCAAGTGCCAGAATGTTTGGCATCAATAAAAGCTTTTTAAAACTATGGAGCTATAAATGTAAAAGGGAGACATAGTTACAGTCAAGAATTACTGATACATTGCTTGAGGGAGTAGGATAAGTGGTACTCTGGGAAAATAGGCAAGATTTACTTTATCAGAGAGGAAAAGAAATGGCACAAATTTCAACAGAGGCAGTGGGAAAGCTGTACTAATTAATTAGAAACCTCAAAGGTTCAGCAAAGATAGAACTAAAGAAACAGAACTGTGGATATGATGGATGATATAACAATAAAATAATATGATCATACATCACCACCCATTAGTCTCTTCATACAATTGACTCAAGTCCAGAGAAGTCCAGGTGTGCTGGCCTCTCCACCCCAGTGCCTCTGAAGCATTCTGGTGTCCTAGCAGGACTCCAGTTCTCCTGATGAACCTCTATCCTGAGAGCCAACCACATGCCCAACTTGGCTCTAACAGCCTCACCACTCTTCAGAGCACTCATGCTGTTCCCTGTAGGTGGGGCCACCTGTCCTCCGGAAGGAGCCATTAAACACTAGAGGCTAGCAATGACTGCCACAGAGTAAGCCAATGGAGGTGAGCCAATGAAAAAGCATTGTCCAAAGAGGAGCACCGCACTGGGACTTTGAGAACAGCAGATCCCTTTCAAGCACAGTGATGCATAATGAATCCCTACTGCTGAATTAGTGCTCATTTACAGTTTCTAGATCCGTTGCTTGGAACTTGGCCACATGAATGCAGGGCAATGGGTTTAGTGCCTCTACCCATACCTATCCTTTAATAGTTATGGTTTTGAAATTGAGATAATGTACCAAATCAGCTGAAATTTCAAAAAGAACATACCTATTGTTGAAGAAACTCTGAAACCGGCACACTTGAGATTTTATGTGTGTGTGTGTGTGTATACAAACACACACACACACACACACACACACACACACACATATCTTTTTTAAGCAATATGTCAATATAATAAATTTTTCTTAAAATTAGCACAGTCATTCTATCTCAAAAAAATAATCTTAAGAATATGATGTAAAATATGAAAATAAGTTTTATATACAAAGGTGTTTGTTATAGAATTATTTAAAAAGATGAAAAGTTGAAAAAAATCTTAATGTACAGTAATTTTGGAATGGTTAAATGAATTAAAATATTACCATGCATTGTAATAATAGTCACTAAAAATATTTTTATAAAAAATTATTTTTATTTGTAAAACTTAAAAATTTTATATTTTAACATTAACTCACAAAACCAAAATTTAGAAAAAAATGAATATAAATTGTTAGCCCAGCTTTGTTAAGTGGAAAAAAGACAATGGATATTTAACTAAATAAACCGTAGTTATATCAATGGTTCACGGAATTATAGGTGCTTCTTAAAATCTTCAGCTGTATTTTACAGATTTTTCTATAATGAGTCAATGTTTATTTTGTCATTGTAAATAAATAAACATCTAATTAGAAAAAATAGAAAGCAAAACAAAAATGAGAGAGTAAATTGGAAATTTTAATTGAATTTTTTTACGTAAATGGGATTCAGAATTATGTTGCATTCTATCTTGTCTGTTGACCACAAACGCTTCCTTTTCCCTACCCAAAGTCATCCTCCTTAGTCCCATATTAAATCAGTGGAGGTACCATTGTCAGATGAAATCCCAGGGCCAGCATTTTTTTTATATTTGCCATCAAGGAAGCTGGCTGGCATAGTTTTGGAGAAAGCTTTCCCACCTCATGAGTGTCAAACACTGATTTCAGTGTGGCCTCTGCCCTACCATGCCTAATGTGGTAAGATGCAAGGCCAGCAGGGACAGCCTAGACTGACAGCTGGTATCTTGGGCTGTGCCAACCCTGCTGAGTGGCTAGCCAGCTTGAAAAGGCAACAGGAAGCAGATGGCCAGCAATGCCTTCTTTGGCTGGCCTATGAGAGCCATCTGGAGAAGAAATTGGTCCGCCGCCTAGAGAGGAAGATGTTGGTAATAAATAATTACAATTCTCACATTTTACAATGTGCAGTGTCCAGGGAGAAACCCAGGAAGACTTGCTTCAGGTGTTGATGAAAAAACAATCCCATGCATCACAGCTCGTAGGATACATACACATAGAGTAGGTAACCATAATGAAGGGGACAGCTTTCTGGAGCCCAGGAGCCCCAGGACTTCACAAGCTCATCAACACAAGTGTGACTCTGCATGGTGCTGAGAATGCCAGAGAAACAGGCACAGAGAATGAATAAAGCCTTTTCTTCTCCTGAGATTACGGGCTGAACAATGTTCACACTGTGTGGATTTTGTCTCCCTTGGCACTTTCTTCTCAGTCTCTATATTCTCAGCTGCCCTTCATACCTCTGAGTTAAGAATCAGTTTCACAAGGAACCATTTGCAGCCTCAATCCTTGCTCCATAGGTCTTCAGTTGCTTTCCCTTTTGACTGAAATTACTGGTTTCCCAAAGGGAGGTTATATTGCCCAGTTCTTTAGTGGTGAAAATACTTAGATTTTGGAAGTTGAAATGTAAAAAGGGGGTGCTTAAGTGAGGGCAAGAGAGAAGAAAATGCAAGAGATGAGATGTTCAGCCTCCCACTTCTGAAAGTCAGTCTTCTGTTCCTTCCCTGTGCTTTTCTGCAGCCCCATAGCCCACAGAAGGGTCAGGTGGACCACCAGCCTTAGCTGAAGGCCTCCGGAGCCTCTTAGATACCCGCATGGGCAGCCTGGTGCAAAGCCATGCAGTGATTTGGGGCAAAAAGAAAAAGTGCCCCTCCAGGCTGCTGCAATCTTCCCAGATAGAGCACCTGACCTATAGGGAAGGAGCAAGAGCTGGATTTCAGAGCTCGTCATTCTTTCAGTTGTGTTATTGCAATAAACATAACTGCCACCCTATGCAAAGGCCCTGAATGTGGAGTTTAGCCAGCTTTGAGTTTTCATCACCAACACAAAAATAGGGCCCACATTTTATCATTGTCACAAAATGACATTAGTCAAGGACCTCAAAACCATGGTTTATTTATGCATGCACTCATGCACTTATTCAATAAATACTTATCAGGTGCTTACTCTGTGCTTGGTGCCAAGATGAAAAGTTGAGTGAGCCATGATCTCTACTTATAAAGACTTCTTTATGGTAAGATAAATATATATGAAATATATATCCCATGTTTGGTAAGCATGGCAGGAAAAACTCCCTCTCCATAGGGAAGTTGGGAGGAAAAAAGGCCTTTTAGCTGGCTTTTAGGCTGCGAGTTAGACTTATTTTCTGTCAGAAACCTTATATTTATGGAGGTGGACAACATACCCAAGTCAAAATCTACATTTTGCAGCTTTGCAAGCCGTTCTGCATGGCAATGTGACCAAGTTCTATACAATATGTGAGTAGATGATGTAAGGCTTCTAAGAAGTTTTCTTAAAAGAGGAGAAATAAATATTTTTATTTTTTCTTCTGATGTTAGCCTGAGTCTCAAATGTGATGGCTAGAACTCTAGAGCCACTTTAGGTTATGAGATATACTTAAGAAGTATGTAAACCATGTACTGACAATGATAAAACAGAAAGATAGGAGTCTGGGGCACAGATAACCGTAAGCTGCCACATCATCCTAGGACTGCCTATCTCTTTATTTCTATTATGTGAGAAAAATTAAATTTATATTTTTGTGATCCACTTAAAACATTTTTTTCTGTTCCATAAATCCAAATTTAATCCTAATGACATAGAGACTTAAAAAGGCATGCTGTGTTTGATAAATGACATAATATCCATAACAGTTGGTGGAGCAAAGATAAGGAGTATAGTAAAAATAAGTAAAGATAGATATTCTGGAGGCATATTAATTTGGTTTGAAATGTTATAGTAAGAAATTTGGATGTCATGTCTCTTACAAAAGAGACATGATCATAATTCTTTTTTGAAAACTGTATGGTAGGAGAGTGAATTAGAGAGGAGAAAAATCTGTGGCAAGAAAATCTTTTAGAAAACAGTTGTTAGGCAAGGGTTGACAAAGCATTAAGAAAAGGTGGAAGCAATAAGAATAGAAAAAAATGTGGCCAGTTCAGAAGACAGTTTTGAGGTAGAATTATTAGACTTGACCTCCCAATGGATAAGGGGATGGAATTTATGAATCTATCTTGGTAGATGGTCATCGCATTAGCTAAAACAGACATGCAGCAGAAGAAATGGATCAGGAGGCAGGTTTTAGACAAGTTCTGCTATTAATTATTTGTCTTATGACTTTAGGCAAGTCACTTAACCTCCATGGGTCTCACCTGTAAAACCAGATTGGAATAGGTGACTTCAGATACCCCTGATTCTTTTATTAAAAAAATTAGTTCACTATTTCACAGAAAAGTCAAACTCCCATCATACTGTTAGGTGGCAACTCAAGAAACAGAAACTATTGATTCATCTAAAGTATCAGGAAGCAAGTTCTTGCATAAGACATCTAAGGTACCATCCAACCAACTTTTAGTTGATCCTTTTCTTTTATTAAAATTGTTTAAGTTACCCTTTTATTTTAGTAAATAAACAATGGATTCATACAAGTCATAGGACAGACTAATAGATAAACAGTCAATTTTTCAGAGGTTGAAATTCCTCAGGAAGAACATGGTTTAGCTCATTCTAAACAGCTGAGTGGAAAATACATTATGCATATAGATGTTAGAAAGATTAATGCATTATCCACCTACTCATCGTTCTGCTCATTATTAGAAAAGATATAAAATAAAAATCTAACATGGAATCTCTAGTTAGAGAAACTCAGATTTTGTAGATTATTTTTTTCTTTTGACCAAATTTGTTAGTTGGAGTCTGCCTTGTTAGATCCATGCCCCTAAATTCAGATGCTAGCCTCTTGATAAGTACTTGTTTCTTTAGGTGTATTTTTTCCCTGAGATTTTAAGTTGAATTTCTCTGCAGAAATTTTTCTGATCTTGTTAAGTCTAACATGTGAGTAGTGAGGGTGAGGTTTGAAAATTGATTGAGTTGATATTAGAAAGTCTTTCCAGCTATGGAAGTCCCAATAAAGACCTAGCCTCAAAAGCCAACTCCAACCATTCATTCATTTATTCATTCATTCAATAAATATGTATTGAATGCTTTTCATGTACTGGCCACTCTTCCAGGTTCTGGGAAATGGAAAATAAAAAGATGAAAATTTCTACATTCATGAAGTTTATATTCTAGTAAGGAAAGGGGACATGGATAATAATATAAATAATTACGTATTCTGTGTTTGTGATAAGCACTGAGGAGAAAACATTTAACACAGGAAACAGAGATTATAGGTATTACAGAAGAAACTTAAAATGTTAGAAAGAGTGGCCCAGAAAGGCCTTACTGAAAAGATGAGTAAAAACCTAAAAAAAGTAACCAGACAGCAGTAATTTAATGGTTCTGTGTAGGGCCTGAAGGAAGATAGAGAAATCATGAACTACATAAGTGTCTAATCAATGTACTATATAATTGAAACTAATAATAAAATAAAATGCTAAAAAAATGTGATCTGAAGGATGTGATAGAGGAACGAATATCATAATTATGAGTGTTTGAAGTCCAGGAGCGTTCAACTTCCCTTCTTAAAAATGAACTTTATTTTCCAGCCTCCCAACAAGATGAGATCTAGAAAGCTTGTTTGGTTAGTGAAAGAAGGATGGAGTAAAGGAGGAAAAAAGGGAGGGAGGGGGGAAAGGAGGAAGGAAGGAGGGAGGGAAAGAGGAGGGGAGGGGGAAGAGCAATCTAGGCAGAAGGAATGATAAGTACTGAGGTGGGAAAGTCCCTGACATGTGTGAGAAATAATGTGCAGGCCAACACAGTTGGAATGAAGTAGGAAGAGGGGAGTAGGAGTAAAATTCAAAGAGGTAACAAAATGGGGACTGTGATGAGGTGAAGATGAGGAGTGAAGCCTGAGGTGTTTCCCTCAGATTGTTAGGAAGATGAATAATGTGGAATAATGTGTCTTTTCTAATGGCCTACCAGGTTACAAAAACAGAAGACGAGCATCAGAATGAGGTCATGGAAAGCTGCACAAACATCAAGGAGCTAAATTTTCTCATGTGTTAAGAAAAAATTTATTTTATACTAGACTCTTTAATTTCTATCCTGATTTGAAATTTAGCAATGTGAAAGAAACAAAAGAGAACTGACTTCAGGGACTGCCAAAAAACTCTGTTGAATGGTCTTCCTAAGGAAGACATGAAGTATTTTTCATTTTTATTTATAATAAACTCAATAGCCTTGTCCACAAATTAATTATGACCTCTAATGGCCACTCACAGTGTTGTCATCCTACAAGTGATCTATCTTTCTGACATTTTCCCAATCTGATTCTGCTTTCCTTCCCTCCTTCCCTCTTTCTCTCCTTCCTTCCTTCCTTCCTTCCTTCCTTCCTTCCTTCCTTCCTTCCTTCCTTCCTTCCTTTCTTCCTTCCTTCTTACCTTCCTATCTTCCTGCCTTCTTGCCTTCCTGCCTTCTTTTAATAAGCTCATTCTATCATGGCATTCAGCCTGATTCCTACTGCAGGCTGAATTCTGCAATCAGTTCTCAACCCACAATAAAATTTTTATCGGCTGAGACATTGTAATTGAATAGACATAATCATGTCCATGGGAAATGGACAAGATAATCTAATCTTTTTCATTTCTACCATTAGTGATACCATGAATACAGTGCAGCCAGCAGTGTGCTCAGCATTGTGAAAGAGCACAACTTCTATATTTTTAAAATAATCAGTGTTCAGTAGAAGCAGAATGGTGTAAATTAGTGATCTTAATTTACACTAATTTACTGTTAGTTATATCATGAACAATTTATTCCTACCTTTATTACTGATTTACCACCAAGACCTTAAATGACATGCTGCATTTTCTTTAGCTGGGGAATCTACCTGAGCCTTCTGATTGTTGGCACTAACAAAGATGAACAAGAATGTAGATAATCAAAAGTCATTTCCATTTGGCTCAAGAATTATTAGCCTACTTTTATAAAACTAATTTTTTGGTATCTCATTATCCACCCTTCCTTCCTTCCTTCCTTCCTTCCTTCCTTCCTTCCTTCCTTCCTTCCTTCCTTCCTTCTTTCCTTTCTTCTTTTCTTCTTTCACTACCCACAATAAATTCGTTCTTCCTCTTTGTTTTCAAATAAGCTTTCTAGATCTCACTTTGTCTAGATGCTGGAAAATAAGTAACTGCGTTTTTAAGAAGGAAAGGTGAACTCTCCTAGACTTTAAACACTCAGTTCATGAAGGATTATCAGCATTAATGCTAATCAGGAAATATCATCAAGTCTGTTCTTTCTACTTTAAAATGTCTTTGCTCTGGATTTTCCAGAATCCTGCCAAAAATGGTTATGTCATCTAAATAGATAAATGCCTCTAGGTAATTTATATTCCCCAATTACCTTCTCCATTAAACACTGAAAACTGGCAGAGGCTCTGGAAACACTTTGGAACATGGTTTCAAATTGATACTCCATCCCCTTTTATACACAGGACAAATGAAGTCAATTTTTTTCTTGGTAATCTTCATACAAAGGTATTTGATGATTCTTAATTCTCAAATCCTGGTATGACCTTCAATTTCTTCCTGGCAGATAGTCCAAGGTGGCTTGAACTCAGAGACAGGATCCTAGTTTATAAAACATAGCACATAGTCCATGGAATTATACTTGGGCGGAGTTCTTTCATACCACCATGCTAGACCATACCTAAGGCTCTGGGATTTGGGAATAATGTTGCTGGTGAAAATTCTTTAATATGGTCACATAAAGATTTAATTTAATTTAATTTCATACCTTGCAACCTCTCTACAATGTTTCTGGGAAGCGTATAGGTCATTTTTATTCTATTCATTGTTGTCACTCTGAAATATTTCTCATTCTTAAGAAGCCAAAACTTTCTCCTGTATCAAAAAGTTTCTTCTTAGTCTCTCCATTCCCTTACTAGGTACTGAAAAATCTTCAAAATCCAAGTATTTTGGCTTTCATTTGGGAGATACTATGAATGCAACTATAGTAAGAAAAGCAAAGGTTATGGCATATATCTCTGTTTGGCCAAAATGTCCATTTTCTTTTAAGTAGCAGCAAATAAATATGAGAAGAAAAGCGCGTCTAAATATGCAAGGTCTGCCTGCTGCTGACACTACTGGACTTGCTTTTACAAAAAATTGGAATTGCTACCCATCTCATTGATAGGTGAAGTCTAACTCCACTCCCCTTAAATGTGGACCTGCTTTAGTGACTTGATGATCAATTCACTAAAACATAAGTGACATTCTAGGACTTGTAAGACTAGATCATAAGGACCCTTGTCACTTTCACTCAGGCCTCTTAGAACACTTCCTTTTAAAATTCCCACTATGCTGTGAGGAAGAGCAAGAATACAAAAAAGCCCAAGAGGGCAGGAACTGACTCTCCTTGTTGAACAGCCCCAACTGAGCTGCCAGCCAAGAGCCATCACCAACTTGCCAGCCATGTGAGTTGAACTATCATGAAAATGTACCCTCCAGGCCCATTTGAACAATCCCACCTGAAATAGAGAACATTGATATATCAAAAAATCCAAAAAACTAAAATGTACCTTTATTATTAATTAATTATCTGACACACTATTATAGTATTTTTTTCTATATTTTTGGGCTATATTCTATTTGATCACCTCTTCCTATGACAATAATTTTATAATATTAATTTCTATAGTAAGCATAAATATAATTTAGTTTTTTCTATAGCTAGATTAATAAAAATTTGGTTTATTTATTTTTGATAATTTAATAAAGATTTTTTTAGTTTCACAGCTTGTTTGAGTTAACACCTCTACCCAGTTTCTTGTTCAGATGATGCTTCTTGCGCATGTGCAAGCCTTTGGGAGAACTCTAGCCTTCTGGTCTCATTTGGCCTGGCATCAGACTCAGCTGCTTCACAGCTCCTGTTCCAGCTGCACCAGAAATTAAGGCTATGGTCTTACCCACATATTTTGACCCTCCCCACCTCTAGGTGAGGCATAATGGTCCCTAGCCAGGAGAGAATCTTCTAAGGTCTTCTCCTTGGGATCGAAGATCAGGCCCCAATAAGCAATAGGGTCCATGGGAGCAGGTTGTTGTCAGGGACCTGCCAGAGATGGAGGTGGCCTTGACGGTACACTGGCTGCACCCAGAAATCAGGACTACCATCAGGCTAGGGAAGTGGCCCAAGCCTGGGTTCTGTGCATCTCCAGAGAAAACTCCACTAATTTTGAGAAGGGAATGCATGCAAATGAAAGTCCTTAAATTTAAACTTCATTAACTTTATATAAATCTTCCTGTTTCTCATTAAAATATTTTTCTCATCTTCATGTACCTGCCAGTTAGAGACAATGAGTTTTGACGTTTCAATGCCTGCTCTCTTTCTGCCTTTTCAATAACCCCTACTTAAAGCTCCACCAGCCTTGAAGGGAAGAGCACTAGTGTCATAACCAGGTGTGAACTGCCCTGGAAAAGGCTGAAAAAATCTTGGTCATGGACCTGTTTCCCCTTTCCTTATTTAATGGTAAGATTCTCAAACCCCAGGATATAGACTCTATACCCTTTCCTTATCCCAACCTTTTCTTATGTGCCTCTTGGTCCCCACAACACAGTAAGTGCCCCCCACTTTATTGGTGCTGGGCACTTGGTTCTGGGAAAGTACCAAATCCAGTACATCTTGGCAGTTAACTATTGGGAGGCCATTGGGGAACTCTTTTTCTGAAGCTGAATAAAACTGTAATAAAGAATCGTGTTTGTTTACCTCTTGCTTTCTCAGTATCTAAACTTTGGCTACTGTTGGCTGATACCCATTTCCAAGGTGCCCTGGCCTTCTTCCCTTGGCCTGGTCTCAGCTTTCTTCTCTTTCTTTTTTGGGGCCAGAGTTATTAACCAGAAAGAGTTTTAAGGAGTGGGGGATTGATCAGATCCTGTCTAGTTAAACTTAAAGCAGAAGATTTTGTATAGAGTATTTTAACATACCTGTGGTTTAAGCAATACCAACCTACATTTCTAGAATCTGAAGAGCATATGGCTAGTGTTTTCTGTCCCAATAGTCTTCAACTTCATCTTCCAGATGTCAGATATGTAACTTTTGATAGAAAGTCCTCACCAATAATAAAAAGAATGGCTAATGTGATTAATCCTTGACCATCATGCACAGATCTCTCTACTGTTAAGAAATGCTACACATATTTGCAATAGTGATTAGAATGAGGTTCTAGAACCAGAATGCCTGGATTTGA
The DNA here is from genome assembly GCA_030015415.1 of Cynopterus sphinx. Lineage (NCBI taxonomy): Eukaryota > Metazoa > Chordata > Mammalia > Chiroptera > Pteropodidae > Cynopterus > Cynopterus sphinx. The sequence goes on along the minus strand of CM057380.1, from coordinate 63,383,316 downwards.
ATCTCTGACACCATTTAAAGCTGTGTGCCTTTGGGAAAGTGTTATTATCTCAGTTTCCACATGTATAAAATGGAGAAATAATTATTTCTACTTCATGTATTGTTGAGATTAAACAATCTGTATAGATTAGTTATTATGTATAAAAGCACTTAAAACAATGCCTTTCACATAGCAAGTACTTAATGTGAATTATCATTATTACTAGGTGTCATCTAGGCTTCCACAAAACTCTTTGATACTGACTATTAATGGGCGTTCTACAGTCTCCTAATTTTAACCTGTTCCTCTTCTATGTGATTCTCTGAGGTCTCCTCTCTTGCCTCTTACTAACAGACATCTCAGGCCTCAATCCTTTCCTGGCTTTCCCCAGCTTGAAGAAGCCCAGGCTCATCATCTACTCACTCCAGGTGCATCTTTCTGACATAAATTCCATATTCTTTTTATCTTCCCTTTTGACTCTTTATGCTATAACATTCTTATATCTGAAGGCAACATGCATGTTCTCATCAAGGATAAGATTTCATACAAAAATGTTGTCTGGGGGAAGCACAAAGACAGACATTTTAAGATATGCTCTTTCTATTCTTAAGCATCAGAAAGGAAGTTCCCCAACTTCTTTGACTTTCTTGATCTGAATTACACCCATTCTCACTCTCTCAAGAATTTTGCTCTTTTAGTTATCTCTTCTTTCTTCTGATGACCAAATGTTCTTCCCTGCTGGGTAATTCCTCTTTTTCAAAGCTATTTTATTATCATTCAACTTAAAAAAAAAATAAAAATAAAACACCCCTGACTCAATAGTTCCCTCCAGTTATTGCACCAATATTATTTTCTTTTTCACAGCAAAACAAATTATAAAAACTTTCTACACACATTGCTTCTACTCTTCACCTTCCATTATCTTCTCAATCTACTATAGTCTCAACAATAACCTCAAACTCCTTCATGCTTAAGTCACCAGCAACATCACTTCTCCAACATCATCTGACTTGACCACTCAGAAGCGCTGACAGCACTGTATACTGTCTCGTTTTTTAATTACCCTTTTCTTAGCTTCCCTGACACTGAAGCATCAGAAGGATACAGTTCATTTCAATGACCCTGAGCCCTACCTTTCTGCACAGTGAAATCAAGAACAGCAGAATTGAAACAAACAGTAAGGATAAACCAGTTTTTTGTTGTTGTTGTTTCTTTCTTTTTTTATTTTATTTTATATTTATTTATTTTTTTATGCTCTAATATTTGATTGAAAAACAACAAGTTTTTGTGCAAGCCCATATGTTTCATATTTACTTTCTCTGTAGTTTTCTTTTGCACAGAGAAATCTGTGTTTACTTGTATTTTTCTATGTATTATGGTATTCAAGAACTCACTAAGAAAGGAGAATGGTTTTTGTCAGCTTATCAATCAGGCGGAAAAAAGAAAAATGGAGTGATACCTCATTGCCTATTATATGAAAATGGGCATGCTTGATCTCAATATGAAATTCACCAATACTTTATAAACACTGATGACATTGAGGTTATTGTAGTTTACAATATGATCCACATGAATGCTTAGTAAAATAACTATTGCAGAAAAGATCTTCAATAAAGGTAGTATATATAGATTTTGTACTATAGATGAAAAAGGGGCAAGCTCAGAGGAGTCCAGCATGGTGGCCCTACAAACTCAGAGACCAAAATTAACCACATAGGCTGCTCTCAACATATAAATTCCTTAGTAAAGTAGGTCAAAGTGGGTAGTCACATCCTGAGCCTGTAGATTTCTTGACAAAAGGCAATTTTTACCTTAAGAGAGCCTGTCTATTGTCTTTTTGTATGTAAGAAAACATACCTTTGGCATGTCAGAGTAATCTCTTTTATCCAGACTTCCCAAAGCACAACCCACTGCACCAAGGAAGGAGACCACAGAAGCCCTCATGGTTATCTTGTCCCTTGCAGACCATTTCTATGTGCTGTAAATGTTAATTATGAACTCTATGTAACTACCAATGTAAAAGAAGTATGTGTTCCTTCATTTTACTTTTTATTCAGTCCCAGAGATTTTGTCACTTTGCTTTCTTCTACCCTCTTAATCTGCCACCAGTAGATTTTATGTAAGCATCCTTATTCCTCCTCCTTTGATTCTAATGTATAAAACAAGCTGCTAATCAAATATATGTTAGCTGAAGGAAACTGGACACTGAGTAGTAATCACACAATAGAATATATAAATGTCAAATTATAATGTACACCTGAAAATTATATAATTGTATTAATGAATGTTACCCCAAAAAACTTAATTAAAAATTAAAATCAAATAAGCTACTAAACTGCCATTCTCAGGAGAATTTTCTTAAGCCACTGATATTTTGCTTTCTGGCTCAAATAAACTTATTAAAATTCTCTACAGTTTTTGTCATTTATTACTTTGACATTATACACATTGATATATATTTTCAACATGGAAATAGAAAAAGCTAGTGTCTTAAATCTCTTATCCCCATTCTGTCTGAAAAAGAAACATCGCAGACAGCTTTGAAAAAATAATTTAGGGGCACAGTTTCCTAACTATGCATACTTTCTGTTTTTCAACTCTAAATATGACATATTAAGGAGGGTGGGCAAGTAGATAACATTCAGTAAGACACAGTTTTTGATGTATGCTGACCCAGAGTTTCTCAGAATTAATATTCTAATGTCCATGGAATTTTTTATTAGGCTTTAGTAAGTCTACTTGATATGTTAACATTCAATCACATACTAAATGAAGCATGGCATTCAGACTGTTAATTTCAGCCCTTCTTTAAATGGTGGCTATTTACTCCAAATGACCTATCACACTGAATAAAGGTTCTTTTCTAAGACATTGTTTAAAGCTTCTCACTAGTGTCTACTGAATTAGTAGTCAAATATTAAACCATAAAAATCATTCATTAGAAGCTGAGGAACATACACCCCAAGATGGAATAAACTTAGTAATCTTTTGACAAGGTCAAAATAGAAGTAAGAGACTTTTCTTGATCCACCCAACCAAATGTGAGGAAGTACGATAAAAACATGGCCCTTCAGCAATATTCTCCACCAGATACTCTGGATTTGAGGAAATGGAACCACCAACCAGAAGCAGCCTCGCTCCATGTGGGGATCTGTATTCTGCTAAGCTTTGAACAAGTTGGCACGCAGTCGCTTCTTGGGCACAGGCACACAATCTAAAATCTGCTCTTAGGCACAGATGCATTGGCACAAAATCTGTCCTTAGGCCCAGAAATAAGAAATTTTGGCAGCATTTACGTAATATGTCATTCCAACAAAGTGATTGAAACTGCAGGGGTGGGCAAATTTGATAAGATGCAGAAGGCAGAACAGGAATAATTCAGATATTGTTGACAACAGACCCACAGTTTTAAGAAGAAAAAATATACTTCATGTAGAAACTTTCTGGAATAATGTATGCCACACTGTGAATAGTAGGTAACTCTTATAGAAAGGATTATTGAAATTTTTTTCTTTAAAATTATGTATTTCTGTAATTTTGATTTTTTTAAAGCATGTTGTGTAATAAGAAGATACATATAATTAGAAAGCAAAGGAAAGCCACACCTATAATCTAATCATCAGTAATCAGTCTCCAGGTCTTTACTTTTAAAATCACTGGAAAATAAATTTGGAATTTTCTCTTTTAACTTCCACTTACAAGGACATACTATATTCTTCATAAATGTTAAAAAAAAATCCTTATATTCCTACATAAAATAAACTCCCCACAAAGATTTACCTGGTAGTCAATGTGAAGCTGAATCACACATATAAAATAGACTTTTGATTAGTCTTCAGTAAAACAGAATATTCTTAAACCAAAAGTTCTAGCTCAAAGGAAAAATGATTTCATTAACAAAAAAATGTTTAGCCAAGATACCGGATGGTGCTTTTCACCTGCCAGAGCAATTAATATATCTCTAATAAAATACCGTAAGTTAAATCACAGTCTTTATTCAGAGTTTATCAGAGAAGATCTAATTTATAGCATTGACTATAACTTGTTAAAAAGTCTCTATTTAAAAGCTAATTTTATGATAAATTTTAATCATGTGGATAGAACTAGCTTCAAAGCTATATTAATTATACATTTAAGCTCTACACACAAACTCATACATTACAGTACAACCAGAACATGTAAAATATAGTCTGAACCAAATTAAAATGTGCCAATTTCCTCAGCAGTTATTTGCTTTTAATATACTGTAGTTATTTCAGTTTATTTTTTGTAAACGTGAAACTACCGCTGTGCTTTCTTAGCCATTTTTTTTTTCCCCTAGAGAGAATGCCAGGCTCTGGTTAACTTTCTGGCATGATTTTCTACTGCTGCAGATTACAAAGTAGATATCCAGTGTGTGTTTTTCCATCCAAGATAAATACTTTAATAAAAGGGGTGAAAGTTGCTAACAAGTTTTACCTCCTTATCCCAAATTCTGCCGACTATGTCCATCTTACCCACTGCAATTACTGGTCTCACCCTCCTAGTACTCTCTAGGTTTTCATTCCTAGGTTTTCAAACAAAAAGCTTGTGCCCAATACACCTACAAGACAAACAAAAAAACTAATAGACATAGACAATAGTTTAGTGGTTACCAGAGGGGAATCAGGGAAGGGAGAGCTAGATAAAGACAAAGAAGGTCAAAGATATGGTGACAGAAGTTTTGACTTTGGGTGGTGAACAAACAATGCAGTATACAGATGATATATTATTGAATGGTACACTTAAAACCTATATAATTTTATTAATCAGTGTCATCCCAATAAATTTAATACAGTAAAATAAAACTCTGACAACAACAACAAAGAAGTTTGTGCATATGTAAATGAATATTTAGTCCTCAATCAAAAAAGTCTTGGTACAAAAGTCAACTGAATTGAATAGTATGCTTAGTGCTGTAGTTGGGTATTGCATATATGTAATACATCACATGGTAAAAAATTCAAATGAAAATTTGTAGATTAAAATTTTAGCTTATGTTACTTCTTTTCTTTAGTTTCCTAGTTTGATTCCTTTAAACTCATAATTTTATTAGTTTACAGATTTTGAGTGCATATAAAAGCATACATGTTTAAATAAAGAATTGCATTATACAGACAATATTCTTTACTCTTTAACATTATATATGAAAATTGTCCAAAATCAATACATATCAAATAGCTTCATTCATTATGAAGGCTGCATATTATCCCCTCCCTGCCACACCAATACATAAATTATTTAACAAATTATGCTGCCTTCAATGTTTTTGCTATTTCAGACACCACTGTGATGAATATCCTTGTATGTCTGTCATTTAAGACATGGCAAGAATATCTGTAGATAAATTCTTAGAGTCAAATTGCAGAATCAAAGAATATGTGTATTTGTCATTTTAATAAGGTATTGCTGAATAATTTTTTATAGAGTTTATACCAAATTATATTCCTAAGAGAAGTATATTGAGTCCCTATTTTCTCACACCCTTTCAATAAACAGTATACTATTAAAATTCTTTTATCCTTGCCATATTGGTAAAAGAAAATGGCACTTCATTGTAGGTTTAATTTTTGTTAATATTTTTCTTATAATGTATAAAGTAAATATTTTTATATAAGATTCATTTATATTTCTTTAGTTACAGGCTGTTTTTATCTTTTTTTCCATTTTTTGTATTATTATTTTTTTTTCCTGCATATTTATTTGTATATGCTGAGGAACATATTCTTTAGTTTATGTCATGAGTTGCTGATAAATATTTTTTCCTAGTTTGTCATTCTTTTTAAGGAATTCTAATGCCATGATATTTTATTTTAATTCTATATGGTCAAATTAATTTATTTTTTTCACTTAGGATTTCTTAATTTGGAGTTAACCTTAGAAATGTCTTCACAACTTTGAAATTATTTACACACAGACACACATGTACATACACATCTGTGTGTATGCATATATAATTTTTTCTAGTATATATTTTTTCTATTTACATTTTTGAAACATCTGAAACTTTGGTATAAGTAATCAGAAAAGCATCCCAAAATAATTTTATTGTCTAGATGACTATCCAGTTGTTCCAATATCATTTATTAAATAATTCATCAGTTATTCACTGATTTACTATGCCATTCTTGTTTTGCACTAATATCTAATACATATTTGGGTCTACTTATAGACTTTCTATCTATACCATTTATCTGCATGTCTATTTATTCATTATTATTATGTTAGCATAACTACTTTAACTCTATATTTTAAGATATGAGAGGGCTTACAACTTATTACTCTTCCCAGAATTTTCTTAAATTTTTTTTATTTTCTATGTGAATTAACCTTTTCAGTTCAAAAACCAAATTAACAAATTAACAATATTCTTATTGCGTATATTGCTGTAAACTTAAATTATTTTTTAACTTAAATTATTAAATTATTAGGAAGAGTTGAGATCTTTATAATATTTAATCTTCTTATTTAAGAAATGTATGCTTTCCTTGTGTAGATTTTGAATGTTTCTTATTAAATTTATTTCATAATTTGTTTTGCTTTTGTAAATTTAATTTTTTCTTCCATTATCTCTTTTCATTGGTTATTGTCTGTACTTATGAAAGCCATTGATTGCTGTTTATTATGCTCAACCATTTATAAATTTCCCTATTATTTGTTATAATTTTTCAGTTGATTTTTTGTATATTTGTATAAACAAGCATAACATTTGCAAATAATGAAATTTTATGTTCTCTTTCAAATACTTATGATTCATTTCTTCTCCTTTCTACTTGCATTAGCAAATACCTTCAGAACCACATTTAAAAAAATGTAGTAGTGACAGTGTATTCTCTGGCTTTGTTCTTGATATTAATGGTGATTATTCCAGTGTGTTTTCATTAAACATGATGCTGGCTTTCAGATAATAACTATTAGTTTAAAATATAGCCATACATTCCCTAGTTTATTGAGTTTTTTTTCAATACTTCATTGGTATGATTATATAATTTCTCTTATTTGTGCTTTTCCAGGGGAATTATATTAACAGAGTTGCTAATGTTGAATCATTTTTCCATTCCTGGAATAAGCCAGTACTGTTATCTCCACCATGCTCAGTAATTGTTTGGAATAGCCCAGGAGAAGAAGTATGATTTTGGTATGAATGACAAATAGATCTGAAGGGGTTGGCAACTGGAGTCTGCCATCGATAAGCTCCTTACAGCAGGTCCTCTGTTGAGAAGATTTGAGCAGCACATTTCTGCAGATATCACATGAGTCAATAAAGAACTAGAAGTCAGAAAACTTGAGCTCAGAAACTGTCGCTACCAACCAGTTGTCTATGTCATCTTAGACATGTAATGCACTCTCTAAATGTCAACTTATTTCTTGCTTGAAAAAGGTGCACAATTTAATGTACTTGAAAGAGATTACGGTATATAGAGTGCACTATATATTAGCTGTTCTTATTATTGCTATTATTAAAAATCCCTTCAGGACAGAGCCCCAAAACCTGGAAAGTAGTAATAGCTACCATTTATCGAGCTCTTACTATATGCCAAGCAGTCTGTGTGGACAACGGAGATAGAGGATCAGAAGGGCAGAGAGGAGGAAAAAGGAAGGAATTTTGCCACTTGATTCTTACCACCTTTAAAAAAAGAGATTCTCTAGTATGTAGAATTTTCTAGAAGAAAGAGACTTCTGAGGAAGAAACAATATTAGATAAAAAAAATTCCTCTGTAGAAGCACTAAGTTAACTAAGAAGGAAAGACACAAAAATTTAGAGTGGCAGTAATGTTCAAAAGAGTGGGTACTTGGCTAGAGCTTTTATCTGGCTCTCTCCTGGGTCCCCCTGGTGGCAACATGGGTGAAGGGAGATGTGTGATATCAACAAATAAAGACTAGAGCAAGGATTTTGCACAGGTAAACGTAATTTCTTATCCTGCATCTTCCACATAGTAAATTTGAACAAAATCCTTAACTTTCTGGTCCTCATTCTTTAAATGAATTGTTCTGAAGAATATATGAGATAATTATCTTTTATGTAAAGCACTTGATGTGGAAAAGTTGTGTAATAAAAATAATTATTATAGCAGAACAAATTTTACAATGACTTAAATTTTACTTATAAAACTACTATCAGAAATTATGTTAATTTTTAATAAGTATTGTTAGCCACCAAGAATATTTTTATGAATTTTAATTTTAGAACTCTTGGGGAAAACTGCATATGCTACAAATGTTTTTCAATACACTTACTCAGGCTCTAATTATAGTTGTAATCTTACACTAAACAAAATTCAAAAGAAAATTTTGAAATAAATTTATTTTTTCTGGTCAAGCTAGCTAAAAAGATCCTTTTAAAGTAAATATTCACCAAAAGCTATTCTCTTTCTAACTCTAAGTCACATGTAATAGGTGACAGTATGAGAACTTCAGTCACAAATATCTAGTCATTATATTAACATGGTCTCCATTACTTCCTAGCCTTTTGGCTAAAACCAAGTGTAGTATATTAACATGGTCTTTTACGTAGACATGAATCAATATATACCTAACTGACATCAGTTTGAAGAGATGGAGGTTCCTGTTTCAATGCATGAAATATGCATGTTTTTGAAAAATTATAAGTAATGTTAAATATTTTTTTGTTTTAATCTAAGGGGAAATTAAAAACAGCAAAGATCAAGTTAAAAGCTCATGAGAATGCACACCAACTCTTTAAAAGGCAAAAACCATCATTGATATAAGATGGTTTTTAGAGAGAAAACATTTATTGTACAGCTTTGTAATTGTTTCCATTCACATGGAACAACTCCAGCTGCTTTGAAAAATCAACAAATGATAAGCAGAAGGAAATGAGAAGAAATAACAGCAGTTTTGTTATGTCCAACTGATAAACACTGGGTTGTATATATATTATGCCAAGCATAATTAAGCACAGAATTAACATCATTTGCAATGCAATAAAATAAGACAGCTGAGACAAATGCAAAAAGGTCTCCAATACATTGTTCTGACAATTTAAATAGACACTGCCAAGCTATATATTTATAATAAATATAGACAAAGGGTCAGACAATTAAATTTTTTCTGGATGTATGTGCATAGGTTATGGCTAAAGGTCTAAAGCAATTTGCATTTTGTTATTTATCAAGTGTGAGAAATCTTAAGCTTCCATGAACCATGCCTCTCACAGTGTATATAATTACCTAGAATACATCCCAAAAGAATCCTAACCCTGCGTTTTGGTAGTTAAAGCATCACGGCTAAGAGATAAATCTTTTCCTTGATAAAATTGTGGGGACACAAATTCACAAAAGAAGTCAAGAATAAGTAATTTAATGTGTTCAATGTTTTATATACTGAATGAGCACTTGAAATGTGTCATTTATTCACTCAACAAACTCATACTCTTAAATAAACTGAGCTCATATTCTTTGATAAGCAAGTACTAAATTAAGTGCTGAAGATATAAGGATTATAAGAACATCACAGGCCAGTGAGAGCGACAGGCTGTGATTTCAATTTCAATACAATTTTAATTTCAATTTCAGTACAATAAGAAATGCCATGATAGTACAAGGTCCCGATTTAGAGTGGGAGTAAGCGGAAAAGAGAAGGAACTCAAAGACAAAACATTTTACCTTATGTTTTGAAAAAGAGTCAAGAATAGCTTCTCAGAGGAGATGATGACCACATTGTGACCTCAAGAATTATTAAAGATTAATTTTCATAATAATCTCTAATAAGAATCATTAATAGTTAACTTAATTATTATCATTTTAGAGATGAAGAAATGAATGTACTCTGACTCTGAGCTGATAATGGACAATACTAAATCTACTTGATTCCAGTGTCACACATTTTCTATAGCCTTTGAAATTTGAGAAAAATACTCCATGTTTCTCCAAGTCACAAATTTTTTTCACCAATACATGTATCATCTAGTAATTCCAACACACCATTCTCTTTTTACAATATTCATTATATATAGCTAAGAGAATATAATTGATGACTCATATTTTTTCAGTATACTTTCAGAAGTTCTCATGAAAACACAAGATATTACAGATAACACAGAAGAATAGATATGAAGAAACAAAAGCTTTTGATAAGAGGAGAGGAAGTTTTATTAAGGCATTTATTAATACATATCTGAAAATATTTTATTAATTGACCAAACAATTTCAGATTTAGTTAGGGGGAGAAGACGCAGTCTGAAAGTCCTCTGGAATAAGAAGTTTATTTACCATTAGTGATGAAACAAACACAATATGAATTTCTTAATCTTTTGCCTACCTTAAAAGAATTAGGGGACAGTTTTATTTTCCGTCTACTAAATTCTCCAATTGAAAGAGACTATATAAGAGTTTTAGGAATTTGGGAGCCATTCAAAGTAGAAAACTCTCACTTCCATGTCGCTCCTATATTACTCACACAAAACATCATTTGTGACACTTCTGGTCTCCAGTGTGTGGGATTTTTTTTTTCCACACCAAGCAATTTTGCAACACCAAGCTGGGTGTCCTACATTTTAACTTAATTCTGATAGTACCTGGCATTAGATCCCACCAGTTAAGGGATCTTTCCTACAAGACTGCTCCCTCTTTGGAATTTCAGAATCCAAATGCAAATTCAGGTTGTCACCTATGCTTCTGATTTATCAGCTATAAATCACAGGTTCCCACAACTCTCACCTCTGGAACTGATTAATTTGCTAAAGCAGCTCACAGAACTCAGGAAAACAGTATATTTACTGTTACAGGTTTATTACAAAAAGATTTGATAAAGGTTGCAGATGAACATCCAGATGGAAGAGATGCATAGGGCAAGGTATGTGGGAAGGCGCATGGAGCTTTCATGCTCTCTCCTGGCAAACAACGTTCCCAGCACTTCCACATGCTCACTAACCCAGAAGCTCTCAAAAGCCTACTTTAGGGATTCCTGTGGAAGTTTTATCATATAGATATGATCGATCATTAACTACATTTTCACCCCTTCACCTCTCTGGAGAACAAGGGAGGAGGGTGGAACTAAAAGTTCTAAGCTTATAATCAGGAATGGTCTCCCAATCCAGGAGCTCACCAAGTATCACCCCATTAGAATAAAAAGAAGATTACACACACACACACACACACACACACACACACACACACACACAGAGAGAGAGAGATCTAAAATACTGTTTTCTATCTATAGTCAGTTGAATCCACGGATGTGAAACACACAGACAAAAAAGACTGCAGTTAAATTTTGGGGAAGTCAAAAGTTATACACAGATTTCCCACTGCACAAGGGCAGCAGCACCCCTAACTTCTGCAATATTCAAGGGTTAACTGTATTAACTTTTTTTATCTCATGCACCCTGATCACCTGCCTGCAGTTTATAATACTTCAAATTTATCTATTCATGAAAACACATGAAGATAAGTTGTCAATATCATATTATCATTGAGCCATAAAATAGGAGATCTGAAGAGATCTACAGATGTGTTCATTTAATAGACATTTATTGGTGATATACTATATGTTTGGGAATGGGTGATCCACTAAGGAATTGATGTTGAGCCAGTCACAGTCTCTGACCCCAGGAGCTTGCCATCAATGGTGGGAGACAATTACAATATAAATGCATAGGCTGCAGTTCACTCATTTTACACATGTAAAAAAGAGGATAAGAAAATAAGTAGTTTGCCAAACTCTCATCGTGCATTACTGATGAGGGTGGAAATTGGTATAAATAACCTTTTAGAAGGCAATTTGGGAATTCCTCAAATTTAAAATTGTTCTTATTTTTTGGTGCAGCTATCCTAAGTGGGAATTTATCCTTCACATGCACTTGCAGAAGTTCCAAAGATATCTGAAAATATTCTTGCAGTGTTGTTTATATTACAGAAACATTGGGAACAATTTAAATCTCTATCAATAAGTAACTTATTGAATAAACTGTCCAATACTATGCAGCAATTTAAAAGATGACATGGATCTGACATGATGTAATCATGGAAAGAGATTCAAAAGCTATTATTGATATATAAACAAAAGTTGTAAAACATCATAGATAATATTATTCTATTTTTGTTTAAAAAGACAAAGAACCACAGTATGTACATATTTAGAAAAATAAATATTAAGGAAATGTACACTGAACTATAAACAGTGGTTAATGTGATGGTTACAGATAATTTTTATCTTTTATGTTAATATTTCTGTAATTTTTAATTGGACTTTTTTTCTAAATAGAGTGCATTCAACTAAGTTATGATTTACAAACACTGTGTCTTTCAAAAAAAGATTTGATATTTTTAGTTTCTAATACTTATAAAAGTTCTTTGAAAATTGTAAAGCCTTAAATTACAAAATTATCTATTTGTATTAATGATGAATAATATTCCACATTATTTTGAGGTACTCTGAAAGAGAATATGCTTATGCAGGAAAAATAATTTAAACCATTAATAATAACATTAAGAATTAGGATAATAACATAGATTCCTAGTTTCTTATAAGCATTCCTGAACTTTCATCCTGGTCTCTCGAGTCCTGGTCTAATTCTCTCTCAATGCACTTATCTCTTGCCTTTTGGGTAATCTGTTAAAAACTTTGGCTTAAAAGGCAAAAACTCTTCTCAGCAACACTAATTCTCATAACAGAAAATTTAAATATTGGAGTTTTTTCTATGAATGGAAATGAAAGATGCTAATATTGCTAAGAAGCACTTGTAATGATATACTGTGAAAACTGTAAAGGTAAAATGATCAGTGACTTGGCCTGTCCATATGGAGTCCTCACAATTATCAAGAACTCATTTGTTCTAATGCATTTGGGAGGCATTTTTCTACAAAGTAATCCTAATTTTATACAAATAAAATATTTATATTTAGCTGGAAGAAGATGTAATGTGAGAATCTCCCCTTACCCAAAAATTGAAATCATAAACTCAATATGTAAGAATAAGGCACATGATTTGACATTTGAAATGCCCATGCATCTGAGAAAACTTCAGCAGGCTATGAGGTCATTTGAAGGAAAAAAGTTTTTGTGAATAGCAAAATCAAGTGAAAAACTGCTTAACAGGGTCTTTAATATATGGAGAGTGCTCTCCTTAAAAAAAATCAGAGAATTTGATTCAAGAAAAAAAAAGGAAAAATAATTCACAGAATTTGCATATCATAAATTGAAGAATGTAAAATTTAAGAAAATATAAAATTTACTAATCTTCATATTTGGCCATTTCAGTTCCAATGCATGGAAGTGAAAGTGAAGATGTCACTTTATTCATCTCAAGCATTGAATTGTGCAATGGATGACTGAGTATGTAAGAGGATATTCATGCAGAAATTTCCACTGAGACTTAAGACAGGAAACATCAGATAAAAAGACAGTTGTGAAATAGTTCTGCCTGTAGAATTTGAAATAAAATCTACATAGATATTCCTAAACTTCTCACTTATATGAAAGGCACAAACTGATATTCTCATATTAAGCCTGGATATAGGATTCTAAGGAACAATTTGGAAAGCCTATTCTATGTCCCTCAGTTTGGGGAACCCAGGGGACTAATGCTGGAGTCTCATCTGGGAAATCTCAAAGGGAGAGGCACACTGTCTAGAGGCTGGTGAAAAAGCCAAAGGAGAGAATATGGTATTAGATAATCTAAAATCTTAGAATATGATAGAATAAAACATGAAGGGGTGTTTCCTGTGGGCCTGATGTAGGTCATATGCAAGAGAGCCAGTGTGAGATTAGCTTAGAATCTATCTAAGAAGGTCATTAGAAGGAATTATAGACCTCAGCAAAGAGAAGCTGGAGGCATCACCAGATTCCATGTAGCTGGAGGAAAGACTAATGAAATGAAGATGTATTTGCTCATATCAAGGACTACAGATGAGATAGGGACTTGTGATGGGGACTGAAAAGCAATACAATAGACGATCTACTCTTAGGAATATAGTGGCTGAAATAGAGCGCAGATGCATTGCAAACTTGCAGAAAATTCAAAAATAGAAACAGAGGAAAACCCAACCAACTATGGAAGACAAGAGATAATAAAGATACTGATGCCAAAGTTTTCAAAAGCTGTTGTAAGGAAAACAAAGTTAAATTAAATTAAATCAAATTAAGTTGTAAAAGACAAGAGATATGCTTAAAAATAAATCAGAAGCAGTAACTTAAAAGAGAACTGGAGTAAATCAAACACAGAGCACCTAGAGTAAAATTGACTTGGAAACTTCTTAATAGTCAGAGTTAGAAAGGAAAGAACTAGATGGGACAAAGATGGGGATTTTTGCTGTTCTGGATATCCTGTGGTAAGAGAATCAGGCTCTGTAAGATTGACAACTGAAATATTTCAGTCTGGAGTGAATAATTTGCAAAAAGATAAGAGAAACAGGGTTACTCTAATAATATTAAGTTTCTGTGGAGCACAATATGACGTATTTGCAAACATTGGCAAGAATCTTTTTGATGTAATCTACTTGATTCATGGAGAGATTCATCTCCCAAGTGATCTCAGTATCTGTGAGTTTTGGTCACATGCTAAGATTACCCATATATTATACAGATAATGTAGTGCATGTTCTAACAAGAGCCATTTTAGTACTTTCCAGAAGTTGGAGACACAATTATCTAAAGATGAAATCTAGAATAGGACATTGACACAGCAAAAGATATAAAGTTTATAGAAACTGATCCAAGTTGTTTTGACTCAAATAATCAGGACAGGCTCACAGCACTGAATGTAGTGAGGTAAAGAATTCCAGATGAAACTTTTGACAGAAGATAATGAAATGCTCCAAAAGAAACTTGATGAAGTCACTAAATTGGTCAGAGAGCTCTAGGAGACCCCAAAGCATCTAAGCATCAGGCTTACTCTCAACATCATCTGTTTCCTGGGAACTCTATTACAGAGAAAAGCATCTTGCCGGACAAGTGAAGAATTGTAGTGAAACTCCAGGATATATTGTAAGTATGTATGGGTTTTAAAAGTACTGGGAATTTCCATTCTTTTCTCCATTTTTGACAGCAACTTTGAATATTTAATTGAAGATTTTGACACAACTATAGAGATTGACTTTGCTAACTACACATTTAATGATATTTAGACATTAAATTTCACAATATAATGTACAATATTTTTATTCTTAGAAAAGACTTACAGAAGACATTGAATATTTTAAAACTGTACATTCAATTAAAGAATGAAACAATAAATTTTAGTATTTTAAAGATTGGGTAGGTATTAAATAATAATGTTAAATCTTGGACTATAAAAATATATATGTACAAAAAATTGTGTGTGTGTGCACATGCATATATTTAGTGCATACACACAAGCCAAGAAGCAATGACATCTTTGGAATAACTGATGCAGTTATTGCCCAAATATTGGTTTGTATACATTATTCTTTATAATGAAAACATGGTCTAAGATTGGAGGGTTTCAAATCTGGGTCAAAAAACATATAAAGTCAGTCTGGGATATCTTATGACATGGGCAAAGGATGTTTCAAATATTAACAGGGTCATATTAAAAATATACAGCTTAAGAAGTGTTTATACATCAAATGTGGAAGTTTTGAGCCTATAATTATTACAAATAATAATATCTGGAGTTAATTGTAGAAATTAAAACAAGAGAAAGAAAGGAAGGGAAAGCTGGAGGTGATTATGAAACTTACTCATTCTGAAAATTGATAACAAAAAGAGTTAAACATCTACCCTGACTTTTTAGAAGCAAGAAAAAACCCTTTCTACAGAAGAATATAGGAAAATGATAAAAATAGAAAATCTTCAACCTGTAATGTACTGTAAAATAATTGATACAAGAAATAATTATTAATAGATGCTAAAATCTTTAGGTTAAATAGTTTTGAGAAACAGAATATTTGCATAAGAAGTAGTCCTGCAGTTTACTTGCTTATTGTAAATGAAAAAAAAATTACTTTTATAATGAAGAGATCTTACCACCATCATCTTAATCAAATGATTAAACTCAGCATCATCTAACATCTTCCTCCACAACCTGAGTAGAAAGACATCGTAGTAAGTAAGCATCACCTATGAACTACTCTTGCCCAGAATGTTTACTCAAAATCAAATGGAGCCTTTAGAACTAACTTCAAATTTATATCAAATTCATTAAACAGAGGTTCACAGTAACACATAATTTCACAACTAAACAGCCAAATACAGGTTATGGGGGAATTTTACAAGACAACTGGTTCATTTTCCTCAAAAATCCATGTCAAAAAAAGCAAGGAGGAACTATTCTTAGATTAAGAGATAAGAGAGACATAAAAACCAAATATAATGCATAGAATTTGATTGGTTTTTAGTCCAGAATAAAGTCATCGTGGGGATAATTTTGCAATGTGAAGATAGATTATAAATTATACTGGAATTTAGACATTTTAGATTTGATTATTGTATTAGGATTATGTAAGGAAACATCCTTATTTATAGGAGGATCATGCTGAAGTCTTCAGGAGTGAAGTATCATGATGTCTATATCTTACTTTCAAATGGACAGAAAAGAAAAATATATGGTAAAATGTAAAGCATAGTTGGATCTAGGTGGTGAGCATACAAGTTCTCTTTGTAAAATTTTATTTAATTTGGGGGGGGATGTTTGGCATTTTTTAATAATAAAACTTTGAGATAAAATAGAAAAAAATATTTGCCACTTTGATGAGAGACTTGTCAGAATTATAAAGAACTCTTGCAATTTAACATAAAAAGACAAATCACCCAATTTAAAACTAGGCAAAGATTTGAATAGATTGTTTTCCAAAGAAGGTATATGAATAGCCAACAAAGACATGAAACAAAATTTAACATTATTAGTCATTAGGGAAATACAAATCAACACTACTACTTGCCTTTTTAGGATGGCTAAAATAAAAACTGCAATGGCAAACATTAATGAGAATGTAGAAAAATTGGAGCCTTCATACGTTGGTAGTAGAATTACAAAGAGGTGCAGCCACTTTGGCAAACATACTGGCAGTTCCTCAAAATGTTAAATGTGAGTTACTACATTAACAAGCAACTCTACCTCCAGAGAAATAAAAACCTAAGTCCATACAAATATTTACACACAAATGTTCATAGCAATATCAATTATAATGGCTAAACAGTGGAAACCAAATATCTATCAATGGAAGAATTTGTAAATAACAGGTGGTGTATCCATACAATAAAATATTATTCAGTAATTTAAAAAATAAAATATTAATTTTTAATTAAAAATAATTTTTATTATGCTGTAATTTACATGTTATAAAATTTACACATTTTATTATACACTTTTGTGTATAAAAAAAATGAGAAACTATATAACTGCTCACTCCAGAGACTTAAAAGCCAACATTTAAGAGTGTTAGTCAAATAAAAACTTTTCTGTCTCCTTTACTTCTCTCCTCTCACCTTGCATCCCAGTCTCCAAGGGTCTAAAACTCAGTTAATTGTCTGAATAAGTAGAGTTGGCTGAAAAGTAGAGGCATCATATGAAAAAATAAGGCTACTGTGTACCTTCTCTTGATATTAGGCTTCCTGACTGAAACAAGCCTTAAGAAGAGAGAAGAAAACCGTTCATTTTATATTAAATTTGGAATTTATATTATTAAATTATTAAAATGGACATTTTAATTTCTGGATTACATTACAGTCCATATAAATGACCAAAAATATTTTAGTGCAACCAAAATTTTCTTCAGGGGATGGGAAAGGAGAAACTCCAATGAATAAATGTAATGATAATTGAAGACAAATTAATAAAATAATTGAAGATCAATTATGTTTACATCTGTAGGGTGTGCTGGTTCAATGTACTAATTGCACCTGAAAGATATAACTGACGATTCAGCTACTGAGTACCCCCAAATACAATAATCTTTTACTAGATTTGTTCAGAAACTCTCTTTTGCAGCTCTTGGCTGTATTCTGCTTCCTGAATCAGTTCAAGACAATCTCTCTACTTAATTCTGTAACCATAAAATATATACACAATGTGATGATGATGTATACTAACATTTTAACAAATAGAATCATTGGATGTTTAAAAAATGCACTTTTGGTTAACATAAAAATTTTGACATTCAAAATTTCCTCAATCAACTTCAAAAAAGGGGACAGTTTTTAAAAAGTAATGATTATAATAGCATATATAAAGTGCAATAGAGGGAGAAGGTAATAAGTGAAAAAAAAGATCTACCATGGAACAAGACAAACTTGGGTTCAAATCCTAGCTCTTATTCCTAAGAAATTGGCTTTGGGCTAGTTCTGTCTCTCTGACTCAGTTATATCTACTATAAGCACAGCATTTCTTGTTTAATTCTTCTCTGTATAATACTGGTTTGTTATAAGCTTTTTTCTCAGAAATTTTTTTAAGAGAACTTAGTTATTACTCCACTGAACAGTAAAATTAATATATTTTTCTCATGACTCATCAACCAGCATACAGAGTAAGCAATTCCATATGCTCCAAGACAATTTATTTGCTTACTCTAACATGATCTTTCTTTCTGTCATTAGTTCATGTTTTGTTGAGCAGTATGAATTCTTAGTGACCAATGAATGGCAAGCAAATTAATAAGTGTTGAAGATGCTGCAAGATGTTAAGTCAAAGTTTCACAATAAATATTAAAATGCACATTTTATGGTATGCAAGCACCTTCAAAAAACTAGTGGTGGTAACTAATGGTAAAGTTTAGCAGTCAGTCAATCAGGGGTTGTTGGGGGTCCTTTGACATGAAGGTCAACTTAAATAGCCTTTGAGGTCAACAGTTGTTTGTATAGTAGCCTGGAGATATGGTACAACTTCTGATTTGAAAAGAAGCAAATGGTGATCATCAATATGTGATATTGGGGAAGTTTCCTATGGCCCTTTGCTTTACAGATCTCATATAGCCCAGATTCAGTTAGCTTTTCCATATCAAATGGGATGACTCTGTGCTAAATGGGATTTGTCCATAATTCTTATTGTACAGTGTTGTGTGCATTAAATGAGATAGTCTGTAAAAGTGTCTAACCTAAAGTCTAGCACATAATATGTTCTCAACAAACCTTCTAATAAAGGCTTTTGCCAGGAGTTATGGCTGGATACAGAAAAACAAAGAATAAAGAGGCCTAACTCGATATGAAGAATCAGATGACACAGAAAATAAATCCTGAAGAATAAATAAGAGTATACCAAATAAAGAAACTGGGTGACTCCATTCAACAGATGTAGAGAGAGAACAGCATGAGCTCTGGATAGAGTATGAGAGCACTGGACATTTTGAGGCAACTGTGAGTAGATCCAAATGGCTGGATAAATGATGATGGAGTTAAGAGGAAAAGTGGACTAGGGTAAGATAAAAAACATTAAGCCTTATTCAGAAGGCTTGAGGAATGATGGAAATATAGTAAGTAGGGATGATAAGGAAGGACTTTAAGGTGGTATGAGTAGTTGGAGAATGAAGAGATATGTACAAAGGAGTTGATGGATGCAGCATCCATTGAAAATGCAGAATAAATCATATGCATGTGGTTGGAGTTCATGTGTACATTTGAAGCTAGACAAGATCCTCTAGTACACAAGTGTTATCCACTCTGTACTGTCTTCTCTCTAATTCTACATGATTTGTTTGCCTAATTCCTAAGATATCGATTGAATATCTACTTGGATGTAATTTCTATGCACAGTTCTCTAATTGTTGCAAACTCTGTGGCAGAAAAGTCATTTGCCTATCTGACAGCTATTGCCCTTATTCCCTGTTAACAAAACACTACTTTTGTTAGTGATGATGATGTATCCAGCCACACATGAATCAATCATGACTGATAAGCCAATCACATCAGTCTCACTGTATTTTTCCTCATATTTTCCCCACTTTCCATTAAATTACAATTAAATGTAAAGGAAAATTCACTAAGAGGTTTCAATGAAACTTTTCTCTTTGGGTTAGTCACTTGAGACTGCATTAACAAAATACCATAAATTGTATGGTTTAAATGACATCAATTTATTTTCTTCCAGTTCCGAGGCTAAAAAGTCCAAGATCAAAATACAGTCAGCTTGCAGATGACCACTGTCTCTCTGTATCTTCATATGACAGAGAGAAAAAAGTGACATCTTTCTCACTTCCCTTTTTTATAAAGCTTTCAATTCTATCAGATTAGGACCCCATACTTATAACCTCATTTAACCTTAGTGACCTAAAAACCCCATCTCCTAATAAAATCACATTTGCAGTTAAAGCTTTTGAGGCAACACAGCTCAATCGATAGCACCTCCCAAATAGGAACGAAACCCTTTTCCCTTTCTCCCAACTTGTTTCTTTTTATTTCTGCTTCAAATGCCAATGGTGAGAATGATGCTTAAAGCTATATAGTCCATTAATAAAACAATTCAGTGTTATAAACAAGTCTTTTTGTTAAGAGTCTCAAATTTTTTGAACTTAGAAAAAATACTAAACATACACTAAGAAACCAGAGAAACTAGCTTTATCCTAGACTATCAATATCACATTTGGAAAATCAGTTCTTTTTTGTTGTATTTTATTTTTTTAATCAATTCTGGAAAGTTAGAACAGTGACAGTCTCTTGTGAATAATACCAGAAGTCAGTTGGTGGTAGGAAAATGTCAATGATTGCATAATGACCCATATGATAGTGTGCAAAATTTAGTGTGCATAAAGTGTGTCTTTTCTTCTGATTTGGTCAGTGCACCATTTTCCTGTTCTAGAGTGTTGAAGTTTAAAAGAAATCTCCTTAAAAGGAACACAAAGATTCTATCTCATGATACTGAGAAAAAAGAAGCTCTAGTGGGCCAAACCTTAAAGTACTTCCAAAAGATAGTAAAGACTTTTTAATCCCTCCATCATGACTCTTGGACTAGGGTTGCAGCCACATAATTGCAAAGAGCTTTGATTCTGTGGAAGTGAGGCCAGTAGGTTCAAGAGCCATTTGTAAGTGGCCTTTTGAACTGGAATGAGACAGGAAAATCAGTGTTGCCTCTGATCCTGGATCCAATGCAATGATAAAATGCCTTTATCTACTTTCATTCACTTTGTAGCCAATTCAATGTTCATTTTCCACATTAAATACTTCAGTTATATTTATGACAGCAAGGTGTTCCACTAGAAAATGAATATCCCTAGCCTCTCTTGCAGCTAGAAGTGGCCACATGTATTGTTTTGTTCAATAACACACTTGATCAATAACATCAATAACAGATAGAAATCTGCTAGGGATTTCCAAGAAAGTTTTATTTTCTTGACATAGGCATGACACTCTCTATTGCTCTTTTGCTTCTTTGTCCTGCCTAGAATACAGGTATGAAGTTGCACTGTCACTACAAAGTAATTAATGGATAAAGCTTCTCTTTGAGGATAGTGAAATAAAAAAAGAAAGGAAGACTGAGACACTTATGACTTAACCCTTGGCTGCCTATAGCGAGATTCTCATTTAAAAGGGAAAAAAAATCCATCCGTTTTATAAACATTATAATGGTACTTCTTTTACCTGATGCAGATGGGCATCCCTGAAATATCCTTAAGTGGGATCAGCTTCCAGCAAAACTGTAAAGAAGACAATGTTCAATGTAGACGAATATTTTCTCTCATACTCTGTACCTCTCTGTTCATGCCATTTCTTCCATCTGGACTGCCCTGTCCTCCAACCATCTCAGTTAGCATGTACTCATTTATTTTTTAGTGCAGCATTGTGTTATCAAAATTAATCACATATACACATTAAAAATTTGGTCACAATCTAGTAGGGAATTGAGATGTGCAAATAAATCCTTAGGATTAAATGAGCTAGCAATGATAATCTGACAAAATCTTAACATCTCAGGTGACAGAAGGCTGGGCAGCCAGCACCAGTGGGTCAGAGGTTTCCCAGTGGAAATGGTGACTGACCTGCTCTTAAAGAATCAGCTAAAGTGGTTTTTCGTTGTTTTGTTTTGTTTTTGTTTTGTTTTGTTTTAAGAGCCCATTCTTTCACAAAACAGCCCTGCAATGGCTTCCATCAGAAAAGATCTTCCCTACAGAAGTTTTTTTGTCCTTGTTAACATCAATCCTATTCTGCCCAGAAGGTTAAGATTGTATCTTTCCTCCTTTATAAGACTTAATAACCCTGAAGGCAGGGACTACATCTGACTCAATCTTTTATTCTCCTGTGTTGTGTAAAACATCTTAAATTCATGGTGTGTATTAGTTGAATGGGCACTACTGATTTGTCTTATGATGTTAGACAACCAGTGCCTTTGTTTTAGGGAGAGGGTAGACCTGGGTGGTGGGTAAGGGAGTCTGCAGGGAAAAAATTAGGGCAGCAATGTATTATTTTCCTGTGGCTACTTAAGAAATTACCACAGACTGGGTGCCTAAAAACAACAAAAAATTACTTTCTCATAATGGTAAAGGCCAGAAGTCTGAAATTAAGGTCTCAGCAGGTTTAATTCCTTCTAGAGGCTCTGTGGAACAGTCTGCTCCATGAGTGTTCTAGCTTCTGGTGGGGTGACGCCAATCCTTGGTATTTCTTGGCTTATATGTGCATTACTCTGATCTCTAACTTCACATGTCGTTCTTCCCTGCATGTCTCCTCCTTCTCTCTAATCTCTTAAGGACACTTGTCATTGGATTTAGGACCCACTTGAATCCAGGATGATCTCATCTTGACATCTTTAACTTACTTACAACTCCAAAGACCCTTTTCTTCAAAGCTTCCTGAGAAATGTCACACTGCAAGTTAACTTTGTAAAAATACTTATTCTAGAAGTGAATGCCTTATTTATTTGTTGTAGCCACCTGCCCCCGATAGACACATTGACCATCAGAAATCAGTGAGTTATAGGAAACACACTCTTTATTCAGGCAGCTGGGTCTGCCAGGGGTATGCAGACCCCAAATTAAGCAGCCCCGAAATGTAGAGGTACAGGGTTTTTAAGTCCTAAACCCCATTCTTCATTCTGTTTGAACACAAAGGTCTATTTTTCTTTTTACTAACAGTCAGCCCACAGATCGGTTATGCAAGTGGAAGGTACAGAAGCAGAAAGCTTATTGTTAGAATGCTATGTTCCCATGGGTGATAGCCTATGTTTCCATGGGTAATAGCCAAGCAATAATTTTCCAGCCAGCACATGTTCACTGGACAAATCTTAACTCATCGCTCAAGACAGGTCAATTTTTAACTTTGCCAGAAAAACTTTTCTGACTGCCACAGTCAAACTTTCCTACCAATGCACTTCTATTACACTCCATTTATTAATTTATTAATTCATCCATTCATTCACACATCTAGCAAATATTTATTGAGTACTTTCATTGCCCAGGCACTGAGATAAGCACAAAAATAAAGAGAACAAACTTGTTCATGCAGGAGAAGCCAGGAAAATAGACGGAGAAAGAGGCCAGTGAGAAAGGTCAATTAGTCAAGGATGATGATACAAAGCAAGGGACAAGTGTTTCATGAACAAAAAGATAATTGACTTTGTTATATAATGTTGAAAGGTAGAGTACAAGGTGAAGGGGAAATAAACGGCATAGATGATAGAGGTTCTGTTCATTCTTCTGGCGACCAAATCAAAGTTATGACAGAAACAAGGAGCAGCAGCAAGGAAAAATCACCTGGGATCTTGATGAACAAGTCATACGACTAGGGAGAAATCCAAGAAAGCCTCCTGCAACAGTAGAAGGTAGGACGAGGCAACGATGCGGGGCTGACCAGTCTCCAGAGACTGAGCAAGATGGAGGCTGTGGCGCGACAGACCCCTCTTAAAGGAGCCGCGTCCATGAGTGGATTTTCGCGGTGATGGACCTGCTCGCTCTGAGCACCTGTGCCAATTCAGTTGCACACAATGGGCACCAGGGACTTACAGGGAGAAACTGTCAGAGTGAGGGCCTAGGCAAGACTTACTCTGTACAGATGTGTTGGCAGTATCCGTGGTTCCCTGTTGAGTCCTCCCCATTCCCAGTGCACAGACACAGCGCTGCCATAGCTGAAATGTTATCAAACTAGATAACAGAGGTTGCTCCCCCAGAGGATTTTCTGAAACCCCACCTCGCCTAACTCATGGTCCCAACAAAGCCACATCCAGATATATCCTCAGCAAGCCAGGTATTCTTTGATGAGACTCATACTGGCCTTGGTTTCTGGCATGGCTTCTTGAGGCAACCGACTATAAGCACAGCATCTGTGGATTACTTGTTGAATCTTAACAAGTGGCCCAGGAGGTGTAGAGGCTTGGACTAAATTTGGCCTGCAGCTGAACCCCTCTCAGGATTGTGCCACTGGATACCTACTTCACAAAGCTACACTACTAAGACCAGGAGAATTAATGAGAAAGGCAGCCAAAATGGGAAGACAAAGAAGCAGAAACCATATGAGAGAAGAGAACAGAGATCCAGATATAATGGAATCAAGTAATCTAACAGTTGCAGATTTCAAAACACTGGTTATAAAGATGCTCAATAAACTTTTGGGAAATATAAATAAATTCAGTGAGAACTTCATAAAAAACATAAAAATGGAAATGGAAATTGTAAAAAGGAACCGGTCTGAAATGAAGAACACATTATCTGAGATGAGAAGTATATTAAATGTAACAAATAAAAGAATAAACAAAGTGATTTTAAAAAAGTATCAAATGCCCTATCTAGAGGACAGGAAAGCCAATCTGGACACTCAAACAGAATGGCAAAAAAAGAAAGATGCCAAGACTATATAAATAATTTAAGGAAGATATGGGGCACTATTAAGGGTACCAATATCTATCTGATTGGCATAACAGCTGTTTGAAGAAATAATGATGAAAAATTTCCCTAACCTGGTGAAGGAAATGGACACAAAACTGCAGGAGGCTCAGAGAATTCCAAAAATCAGAGATCCAAAGAAGGCCACACCAAGACACATCCTAATTACAAAGGTTAAATACAAAGAATATTAAAAGCAGCAAGAGATAAACAGATAGTTACCTATAAAGGAACACCCATAAGACAAGTAGCTAATTTCTCAAAAGAAACTATGCAGGACAGAAGGGCTTGCCACAAAAATATTTGACGTCATGAAGACCCAGGATCTACAACCAAGAGTACTTTATCCAGCAAAGCTATCATTTAGAGCTGAAGAAAAGGTAAAGAGCTTCCCAGAACAAAAAAATAAATAAGCTAAAGGAATTTATCACTGCCAAGCCAGTATTACAGAAAATGTTGGAGAGACTTCTTTAAGAAAACAGGAATAAAGAATGGTAATAATTACATTCTTATCAACAAGTTCCTCAAATGGAAAAGAATGAAATGCTCCAACCAAAAGATGGAGTGACTAAATGGATAAGAAAGCAAGACCCCTACATATGCTGCCTACAAAAGACTCACTTCAGATTAAGACACACAGAGACTGAAAAGAAGGGGATGGAAAAAGATATTGCTTTGATGGACATAGAAGGTATTTAAGTTAGACAGAAAAAGATAAACACTATATAATTTCACTTATATGAGAAATTTAAGAAATAAAAAGAACAAACTAATCAAAAACAGACTCACAAATATAGTGGACAATTTGTTGATGAACAGAGGAGAGGAGGGTTTGGGGTGCTGGGAGAATGGGGTGAAGTATTAAAGAAGTACAAATTAGTAGCTGATGGATGGTTATGGGTATTGGGAGCATGGCATAGGGAATGCTGTTAGCATTAATATGTTAGCTAAGTGGAGGGTCAGAGGAGAAGGGAGCAATTGGGGGCATCATTTTACAAACTATATAGATGTCTAACCAATGTACTATATATTTGAAACTAATTAAAATAAATTATTTTTAAAGAGAAAGGTAGAATATGATAAGAACCATGTATGTGTGTGTGTGCACACATATATATATTTTCAATATATTTACATATATTGAAGATGACAACAAGGACATCACTGATGACTTTGGCAAAGGCAGTGTCTGTGGAATATCAAGCAAGAAATCTGACTTAAGTGAGGTGAAAAAAGGTCAAGGATGTAGAGATAGTAAGCATATGCAACTCTTTAGAGAAATTTTTCTGGCAAGAGAAGTAAAATGGGGTCGTATCTGAAGAGAAATGTGCAGTTGAGAGAGCGTTAAATCTTGAAAAGAACTGTAGCATGCAGAATGCTCCTGGAAATGACCTGACAGAACCAGAAAGGCTGATGTGCAGAAAACTGGTTGTGGGGTGGGGCAAAAAATCTACCTTTTTGGTCTCTATCATTCTTTGTTCAAACTTATTTTTCTTAGATATTTCTTTTCTTATTTTAATCATTGTTCCAAATTAATAATAAGTGGAACATTTAGATTTTGAGAAATCTAAATTAGTTTTATTTTTACTAACTTGACCCTTTTTTGGTTGTTTTTTGCGTGGTCTCTTCTGTGGATCTTAACTTTTTTTCTGTCTGCTGAGAAGTTATTTATCCTGAGGGTAAAGTTCTGACATTATGTGAACTTAGGTAAGTTGCACAGCTCTTTTTGCTATAGTTTCATGAAAATGGGATTGATAGAAATATCCAACCCACAAACTGTTTTAAGAATTAAATAAAACACAGTAAACCACAAAGAATACCTGATACATATTAAAGACTTGATAAATGTCAGCTGTTGTAGCTATTGTTTTCATAATATTTATCTTCATCATCTTCACCATCATCATCATCATCATCATTTGAGGCTGAGAGGGTTGAAGAAAGGATACCTTCAATATACATCATTTAGCCTAAAATCTGTCCCCTTAAGTAAAGGTAGGGGTACATTGTCTCTAATTTGACCTATTACACAAAAACACACCCATACACACATGCACTTATAGCATGGTTATGTGGTACAAACTCTGGTATTGGGATGTTAAACGTTTTTTTATGCTGGGGTTTTCATTTTAAAGTAGTAGGCCAAATATTTTCTATGAAAAACATTTATTAGCTTTTTCTGAAATCTCTATAAATGTTGCATATGCAATAAAAGTTAACCTTTGAGCTTATTACTTTTAATTATAGCTGAAGAACTTAGCAAAACCAAGATGGTTTCCTGCAGTTGTTGTCCTTTGCTTTGTGTAAAACCTACCTGTCACATCTCTGTACTTTTCCTGTCTGTGTTAGGCTCCCAACCATGTTCTATGTTCCCTGAAATTCTATCTCCTACCAAAGCATTTCATTTTTTAATAACTAACAAAAAGTTTAATTAAGAAATACTAATAAACAACAGACAATTTAATGTTTAGAAATGTGAGAAAGTTTGAGGAAAACACAGAAAGTGAAATTTTTCAGTGACATATTTAAACTTGACTCAAATAAATGTAAAGGACGAAATTTTATATTGTTGCCATAAAGAAAACAAACAAACAAAACTACAACAAAGACATGAGCTAAGGGATGTGCACCTGATTCTCAGTCAAACCAATGTCCTAACAAATTTGTTTCCAAATGGTCAATGCATCACATTAGCAATACCAGCAATTAAAATAAGTTTGATTTACTTATTTGCAAAGGGTGATTTTAAATAATTTTTACTATCTCCAGACTATTGTAGAGTGTTTAGTTAAACATCCTTTAAGGAGGTCAAATACGAAAACGGTTAAATTCTTCTATGACCATGATGAAAATGATGGAATCAATTAGAGTATTAAAATATGAAAAATTAAATATGAAAGGAATCTTAGAAATAATCTCAATCTAATCTCTTAAATTATAGAGAGGAAAATTGAGTGTTAGAATATGTGAAAGGTAAGAGATTTTGCTGTTTTCAGCTAATGCATTACCTTGCCCATAGTCTCATATATGCTGGAGGAAGATGTGAGACCCCTTGGGTCAGAGACAAAGGACTTTGGTATACAGGGCACAGCAGGCAACAAGAGCTTCATGTTGAAATTGGTTTCCCAAGTCCTATTCAGAGATGAGGATGTGGACAAACAGTGGATTTGTGTCACAGCTAAGAAATTTTGAGTTTAGGAGACCCTCAATTTTATAGGAAAATGCTAGTAAATCTACCTGATATTTTCTAGGAAGGAAAAATTATCTTTATCACCCTGGTCAGAAAACAAATCTGTTAGCTGCCCTAAAGGGAGACATTATCTCTACAAACATCTGTGCAAACAGGACAAAGATATCAGTGCTCTTGTTCAGATTTCTTGTACAGAAATGTGAGACATATAAAGACATATAAAGAATCTCTCAACACTAAGATTTAGTGAAATCACCAACTAAAGTGCTGAGTTCTTAGTAAGTACAATAAAATATGATACAAATATAGTGTTGAATATTTGATGGTTAGTGGGACTCATCCTAAAGTGACACATAATGAATTAATCTCTTTTCCTTGAATGCAAGAACCTGTGACTTGGTTTTAACCAAAAGAATATGCCAAAGGTGATGATATCACTCCCATGATTTGGTTACTCTAATCTATCATCTATCATCTATCTATCATCTATCTATCTGTCTGTCTGTCTATCTATCTATCTATCTATCTATCTATCTATCTATCTATCTAATCTATCTACCATCTATCTTATCTTAGGAGACCTATGGCATATAGTTTAGAAAGATAAATATATCACCAAAGATCATATATCATGTGTGCATGTGTGTGTGTGCGTGTGTGTGTGTGTGTGCGTGTGTGTGTGGGGGGGGGGGTGATTTAGCAGACCAAGGCCAAGATCTGCTGGTCTTAAAAAGCAAATTTCTGTATTGTGACTGTTTATAGAAAGTTTCATGTATGTAGCAGGAGATTATGAGTGCCCTCTAAGACCAAAATCAGCCTCAAATCAATAGCCAATAAAAAACTGGCATTCTCAGTCATATAGATACAAGGATCAAAATTCTGCCAACAATCTAAATGAGTTTGGAAGCAGATTCTTCTCTACTTGAGCCTCCGGATAAGAATGTAGGCTGGTCAATGTTTTGATTGTAGGCTTTTGAAACCCCGATCAGAGTTAGGCTATGCCCAGACTCTTGACCCAGAGAAACTATGAGTCAGTAAATATGTGTTGTTTTAAGCTGATAAATTTGTGGTTATCTGTTATGCAGCAATAGAAAACTACGCAATACCTCAGCACGAACCAGAACTTAATCATTTGGATACTGCTTCTCTTTTATCTCAATGAAATAAAAATCAGATCTTCTTGAAATTTACCCTGTAACTCTATTGATCTATCCCTAGAAGGCTTAAGCTGACCCTATGTACATCATTATAAGTCATTTCCACCCAAAAATCCATTTGGTAGTTTGTTTGTTTTTGCTTTATAATCATCTCACAAGAATAGAAACAAAGTTAATAAGCCTTCAGTTGATTCCCTGTTTCCTTTGGTAAGACCTTATTATTCCAATCTAGTTTATTAAGCCTATGATTAGTATATTACTATGAAATTGAGCATTTAATTTTTCTTCTTAACAGTTGTATATTGTTTCTCCAGTATGATTGTGTATGTCCTCTGTCTTACAGATATTGTTATATTTCTCACAATGTTTGCATAAGTGTCAGGCAAAGAGAAGATGGTCATTAAATATCTGTTGATTGACAAACATAATCTGATTTTTTAGATGTTTCTGTTAACAATTGATCTGCCTGGATACAGAAACATTTACTCAGTATGAACTTGCCCCGCACCACCCGTACCTCCTGCTCCAGGCTGTTTAATTCATTCACAAAGCCCAGAATTGAAATAACCTCTGGGGGAAAAAAATGAGGTCTTATGTCAAAATCTCTTTCCAGGTTAGTTCTATTTTCAGTCACTATGTGGCATAATTTATCCCTATCTCAGAAGGCACATTCATTTGAATACTCAGGATCAGTTTTAATACATAAATTAAATCAGAATTTCAACATATTTGCTACAAAAAGAATAATGGAATGGATAATTAGATAATTATAAAAATGAGGAAAGAAATTTCACAAAGATATTTCTAAAAATAGGCCTTTGTAAATAAGTCTATTTGTTGTAAATAGATAAACATGTATCTATTATTATTGAATACTGATAAATCTAGGTTAAAATTTTATTAGCCATTATTTTTGGCCAGTCACTTCTCATCTCTAAAACTCTCTGTAATGGCAAGCAGCCAGTATTCTTGGAATTATGTGTAATAAAACTAATGTATTATAAACCTTTTGCATTTCACTTCAAACTGGAGTATATCTGACAAGATAAAATACTAGGTAGCTTCAAGTTTGGTTTTATTCTTTAATGAAGAACAAATTAGACCCCCCAAAATTGATAGTTATTGTCATAACTTGTATGCTTGTTCATTTTCTACAGTGTCTAGAAGGGGATAGAAGCCAAATATTTGTAAAAATCTATTTATTAAAAAAAAAAACAGAATAAAACAAAAAAATATATATCTTTTTTTAACCTAGAAATAAAGTGCTATAGAAACATTTTTGACCCATTCATATTTGAGGAGCAGTCTTTCTCTGTCTCTGTCTCTCTCACAAACACATAATTTGAAACTTCTAACTTATTTCTTATTTACACAAATCTGTTTGAGGAATTTTAAAATTGTAGAAACATAGAACCAATCACCTGCCATTTTTTGCCTTAAGCCAGTAGCTTCTTACTGCTTTCTTCTGAAAATAACTTTGGTAAATCAATTGTTATAATTCTAAATGACAGTCTAAGTATAAAGATAGTGATAATGTTAAAAATTTAGTGAAGCTTTTTGTTATTTACATTTCTTTTCCATGAAATTACTTGAATTTCCATTTCTTGGATGACTTTAAATAGTTTTAGTTGATTCTGACTTGCTGCTGCTACCTATTGTTCAGTCTATACTAAAAGCAAAAAATTTTAAAATAGAATTTCAAAGCAGTTTCAAAACATTTATTTCCCTTATGAAGAATACATTAGACAATTATTTAGTGCCTTGCTCATATTTTCTCCTCAGTGTAGATTTTAAGAATTAAAAATAGCAAACAAAACAAAATAAAACTGGGAGAGTTTATTACAAGCAGACCTGTCCTATGAGAAATGCTAAAGAAAAATTTTCAGTCTGAAGAGTAATGACACCAGATAGTTTTGTAAAAAAAAGTGAAGAGCACTAGAAATACTCTTTTTAAAAAGACAACAGATTTAATGCAAATATTATAATGCTGTTTTGGGGGTTTATAACATATCTAGGTTTATGATCATAAACTACAAAGGTTGGTGGAATAGGTGGAAATATAGTATTATAGAGTTCTTACATTATGCATAACTTAGTATGTTATATATTAATTCAAGGGGTATCAAGACAAACTATAGATGTATAATGTAAACCCTAAACAGCTACTAAAATGTAAAATAGACGTATTTTAAAAGCCAATATAGAAAAGAGGGTAATGTTAGAAAATTGGTGGTGTAGGGATTTCTAGCATTTGTCTCTTCATAGAAACATCAATTTAAGCAATTATTATATTAAGATATATACTAATCCTACACAAACTGTCCCAGAAAAATAGAAGATGAAACATGTCCCAACTCATTTTCTGAGGCCAGTATAAAGCTTTCAAAACAGACACAAACATCCTTAATAAAATACAAGCAAATAAAAATCAGCAATATACAAAAGGGATAATCATCAGGACAAAATTGAAGTAATCCCAAGAATGCAAGGAAGATTTAACTTTTGAAAACCAAAATAACAAAAAAATATAAATTTTTGATCTCAACAAATGTAGAAAAAGTTGACAAAATTCAGCAACCTTTTGTGATTAAAAAATAAAAATTCTAAAAGTGGTAGTAAAAGGAAACCCTCTAAATTTGGTATCAAGTTATGCTGACCTTAAAATAAGATATTTATTATTTTATAATTCTGAAAGTCAGAAGTCCAAAATGGGTCTCACTAGGCTAAAATCATGGTACCAGTTGGATTGAGTTCCTTCTGTGAAGATCTAGAGAATACATTTTCTTGCCTTTTCCAGTTTCTAGAGGCTGTCTGCATTCTTAGGTTTGTGGCTTTCTTCCATCTTTAAGCTAGCAATGACTACTCAAGTCTTCCTCATGTCACATCACTGATTCTGCCTTTGCCTCCCTCTTCCTCAAATGAGGACGCTTGTGATTATATTGGGCCCACGTGGTTAATTTAAAATAATCTCCTTATTTAAGGTCAACTGATTAGCAATTTAATTCCATCCACTACTTAACTTCTGGGAATTATGATATGGATATCTGTGGGGAGCCTCTATTCTACCTACCACAATCTATACGTTCACATATTAGCAACCACCCCCGCAATTTTTCAGAGCAAATCTCAAACATCTTATCATCTCGTTTCTTAGCTATTTCAATATAATTTTTTTAAATAATTCATTTTAAAAAAGAAAAAAAGTTACACTTAAAAATTACAATTTCTCGGTAGTGCTGCTCCCTGGTGTCAGAATGTCATACCTAGGCTATTCCCCCACAGGCTACCCACCTTTCCCTGGGTTTCCTTCAGCAGGTCAGGAGTCATCTTTTTCCCTTCCGGGTCAGTATACTTATCCTAGTGACCCTCCTCCAGTAGAAGGTGCCTACCCACCAGTGCCAAGTAGTAGCTACCCAGGAGCTGGAGGCTGTCCTTCCCCTGGCAGTTATCCAGCTCCTAGAGACTATCCTGGTGCCCCACAGCCAGAGGGAGCTCTTCCTATCCTGGAGTTCCTCCAGTCTAAGGGTTTGGAACCCCACCAGCTGGAGTCGGCTTTTCTGGCTATCCACAGACACCCTCCCAGTCTTATGGAGAAAGCCTAGTACAGTTTCCACTACCTGGTGGCTTTCCTGGAGAACAGATGCTTCTCAGTATCTCAGAGGACAAGCCCCATACCACTGGCCAGCCTGCTGCAATGACTCAGGGAGTTCAAGGAACAGTCTGACCAGCTGCCAACTTCGATGCCATGAGAGATGTGGCAATTTTTCATAAAGGAATGAAGGATTTGGGGATAGAACAGGCAACTGTGGATGTTGTGGCCAACCATTACAATGATCACAGCCAAAAAATTCAAGCAGCTTTTAAGACCATGAATGGCAAGAATTTAATCAAAGATTTCAAATCATAGTTAAATGGAAATATGAAAGAAGTGATCGTTTCCCTGTTCATGCCAGCTGGTTATTCTGATGCCTGGAGTTTACGGAATGCAATGAAAGGAGCAGGAACTCAGGAACGTGTATTGATTAAAATTTTATGCACAAGAACTAATCAAAAAATTTAAGAAATTGTCAGATGTTATTAATTGAAATTTAGACGAGACCTTGAAAAGGACATAGTTCAAATACATCAGGGCATTTTGAACATTTATTTGTATCCATGTGCCAGGGAGATCATAGCGAGAACCAGAATGTTAACCACCAATTGGCTCAGGAAGATGCTCAGCATCTCTCTCAAGCTGGCAAGAGGAGACTGGGGACAGATGGATCTAGCTTTAACATGTTTCTTGCCGGTAAAAGTTTTCTTCAGCTGAAAGCTACCATGGAGGCCTATTTCTTAAGCAGTGTCAGCCTTGAGTTTTCAGAAATGTTGAAAGTGGTTTGAAGATCATCTTGCAGAGCGCCCTGAACCACTCTGCCTTCTTTGTTTTGAGGCTCTACTATTCTGTTAAAGGTGCCAGCACAGGTGACTCCACCCCTGGTCAGGATTGTGGTCACTCGAAGTGAGATTGATCTTGTACAAATAAAATAGATGTTCAATCGGATGAATCAGAAGACCCTGGGCATGATGATTGTGACACAAATAGAGATTTCCAAAGGCTTCTTCTGGCCTTCGTTGGCCAGTAGAGGGATTTTTTAAATAAATGAAGCTAGTCAAAACTTATCCTTCAAAGCAGTGACTGACCTGCACGCAGCAATATCAACTATCACTTAACCAAAAGAGCATTTTATTAGGGGCCGTGTCAGAGTATTGTGCTTGGTTTGTACATGTGGTTATTGCCTTAATTCCACTGTTATTTTTTTCTCTACATACAATCAATGTAAAGCCATATCATAATAATGTAGTAACGATGCAGTGTTTGTAAAGCATAATTTTCTTACTGCTCTTATTCTAATTAGAATATCAAATTGAAAAATTACAACAATCTCTAAAAAATATGTTCCTTAAGATCATCAACTATACAGTAATTATTTAGATTTCCTTTATTCTATTATTTTAAAAATATTTTGCTGTTTGAGAGAATTCAAATAGATCCATACATGGCATTAAATATTTTTTCCATTATAAAAATAATATTTCTGAGGATCCCTAATATTACTTTAAATCATTTAATCATACTTGGTTAAATACATGCAAACATAAAATCAGATACCAATTCTTCAAGTGTATGGTTGTCATATATCTGTAAAATAAATATATATATATTTTTTTTTTTGAAGCAAACTTGTGGATTCAGTTTGAGAAACTTTGTTTCTGTATCATTGTCTGCATAGTTCATTCTGAAATTAGTTGTAACATGTCCTATGAAAGTTCTTTATTACTGCCTAAATTTATTGCTTAATATCATCATTTAATTATTATTCTTCAGGTGACCACATTTTGGTCACCTACTATTTGCCAGTCACTTTTTCTAGGTAAGAAGATACAAAGGTTTGAGCCGATTGCTCATAGCGAGTTTTTCAAAGGCTATGTATTATCAGAACAACTGGACTGTAAGCTCTGTAAAGATGTGAACCAGGTATCATTCATCTTTATATTCCCCAAGGGACCTAAAGAGTGCATCTATAAAGTCAGTACCCAATCAATGTTCAATAATTGATTAGACTTGAAAGCCTATATTTTAAACACTCAGTTAAATTTGGCAGGGAGACCTTGAGAGTGAGAATCATGGCTATATTTCTTTTCTGCTTTAGGATGAAGAAGTGTGTATGTGTGTTGGCAGTTGTGGTGAAGGGAAGGATGCTTGGTGATAGCAATGGTGTGACAACAACTACTTAGAGCTAAGCAAGTCAGTCATAAGCTGACCTCATCAGGGGCAACTTCTTACCAGTCAACATAATAAATGGATCAGCTATTATGGGTCAACAGTGATGGATGGAATTTGCTCAAAATAGCATAACACGTTCAGCTCTTTGGGAACCACGAACATTCATCATTAATGATTAATCTTTTCATGAGTCCATTTTGAGGTTAACGAAGCTCTTTTCTTGCATTCTTTGTTCTTTGAGTATCAGGCCCATAGTCCTGCTCATTCAGGAAATGTTTACTGTCTGGGTCCGTTATGAATATAGTTCCTGAGTAATTTAATCAGGAACTGCACAGCAGATTTGCCGCAACTCCTAGAACTACTTCATAATCTATTTTTCAGCATTTTCTCACTCTATAGAATTTCTCCCTTTGGACACATTTTGTGGCTTGTGTCATGTGATAATATATAACCCTTTGAAAAATTTAAGATGAGCAAGTAACTAATTTTTATTCACCTGGTACAAATTTTAGTATAATTATCTGAAAGAAATTAGACAATAATACACATTAACATATGTTAAAGTAATAGAGTGAACATTAATTCCCCAAAGGCGAAAGCCTCAGGAAGAATATACTCATGGAGCACAAGTGAGTTTTAAAATGCATGGTATATGCTGTTTCTGTAAAGAAAAATATTTGAGAAGAATAGGACTATGCAAACATTATAAAATAGAGAGCTATATCACACTTACATAGATCTGGGGTGTTAATTACTCAGATCCAGGTTTATTCCTGACTATAGCATAAATTCCTTAAGGGTGAGACCAGAATATGTACATCTTTGCATCACAACTTTGCCATAGAACTCAAAGTGTGTTTCATAAGCCAACATCATCACCGTCACCTGGGAGCTTATTCAAAATGCAGAATCACAGGCCCCAACACAGACATACTGAATCTGAATCTGCATTTTAAAAATCTCCAAGTGACTTTAATTTACCCTGAAGTTTAAAAAATAACTGCTCTACCACACTAGCATAGTACCTATGCTCCATAAGATTCATTACATGTGTTAATTACTCTTAAAAAGCAAAGACTTCATAAATTGTAAATATATCAGGTATACGGATCTGAGACAAAACATAACAGTTTGAGAAAAAAAAAGAAGCATGAAAATAACATGCACATATCGGGAATATTGTACTTTTTTGGGAATCCACAATAATTATATGCCAAAAGAATGGAATTGTCTAGTACACTTATCTTCCAAGTAGGTGTTTATGAATATGTCAAAAATAATCCAATAAAATACAGGAAGAGGAATATTAGAATTTTATTTACATTTTTATTTTTAGAAGAGTCTGTACTAATATTTAATATTTAGGTTGACATTTTTACCTACCTCATTATGCTAGAAAGTCCATCAAACTAGTAGCAGCACTCTCAGTTTATTGAAATTTTCTGCAGTTTATGTGTGCCTTGTTAAGCAAATGTAAATCAATGAAAAATGATTTCAAAACATTTATTTCCAAGAAAATTTAGATAAAGAAATAGTAGTCCCCCCTTATTCATAAAAGAAATCTTCAAAACCCCCAGTGGATGTCTGAAACTGCAGATAGCACTTAACTCTATATATACTGGGTTTTTTTCTATACCTACTTATATACATATCTGTGATAAAGTTTAATGTATAAATTAGGCACAATAAGATAGGATAATTGTAATATACTGTAATACAAGTTACGTGAATGTGGCGAGAATATCTCTCTTAAATATCTTACTGTATTGTACTCATCCTTCTTCTTGTGAAATGGATGTATGTAATTGTCCCTATTTTACAGAAAAAGAAGGCAAAGCCGATCAACTAGCTCAAGGTCACACAGCTGGATAAAAGTAGCACTGAGGCTGAAACCCAGGCAATTTGACTCCAGGGATTTTTTTGTAACCATTAGTTCATACTGACTCCCCAAGAGCATGGAAATGCCACCAATTAAAAAACAAAAAAGAAAAATCAACTTCAGAAAAACAGAAAATGACATAAAAAATGAAAATTATTGTTTTGTACATGATTATACAGTGAATGACACTTTCACAATCATAAAATGAATATTAAATACTTATCTAACCAATATATGGTATAGTGATATCTAAAATATTGAAAGATTTGGAGAGTGTTCATGCAGTCGAGCGAGGAAAAAAGAGGAGAGCTAAACCCTTAGCTTTCATAGAAGAATGCCAATGAAGTCTCACATAAAAAACCAAGAAGCAGCAATACAAGCAGATTCATTAGCAATTTTGAGGCTAAAATTTAAAAAAGCAACTTAAAGCATTAAAAGTGCTGGCCTCTGGGGAAAGGAAGATGAAGTAGAAGAACTAGAGACTTCTGTTGATCTTAACTCTTTGGAACTGGTTGACTCTTTATATACATAGTTAAACAACATGCATGCATTTAAACTACATAGATGAAGGATTAAAATAAAAATTGCAGAAGAAAAAATAAAGTAACACATTTTAAGGGAAGGGAGAAATCACCTATATTTTCTTTCAGTCCTGTTCTTGTCCTTGAAGGAGTTCAGGATTTGGCATATTCTTTTGAACTAAAGATACTTGAGAAACAGCAGATACAGGAAGGGCTCTCTGAACCTACCCTTTTCTACCTAAAAACAGTCCATGAAAACTTCCCATGAGAGTACAGGTGTCCTCTCTGTATCAGGAAGAGATGTCCTTATCATCAGAGACTGGAAATCGACACTGAAATGCATCTGTTCAAACGAAGTCACTAAAACAACCTTCATCTTCCACAAATTCTGTCCACCCCAAAACCCATCTCACTGCTTCCCTACAATTTACTATCCCTTTCCCAGACTTCTTTGTCTTGTTGCTTCCTCAGTTATATTTTTTTGGTCTAAAGGTATAAAACCTTCCTGCTCTGGTTACTTCTTCAGGTCTTCATTTCCTTATGAAGGCCCCCATACACATGCAAAAAATTAACAAAACTTGTACACCTTTCTCGTGTTAATCTGTCCTATGTCAGTTTAATTCTTAAACCCAGCCAGACATCCTAAGAGGGTAGAGAACTTTTCTTACTCTGCATTCTCATGGATGTACATGCTGGTTCAGTTTCTTTGGCAAGCAGAAACTGAGACTGAATTAGGAATGCAAATAATTATTGGGGAGGAAAACTCGCAGGAATAAAAATAATAAAACACAGGATTAGACAGGGAGCTGTTAGACTGCCACACAGAACTAACAGTCACCCTCAAACCCAGTGGGAAGCTCTGGAGCAAAGGTTAGGGGAATTTGACATTGAGGGAAAGTGGCCTGGCCCTACCTCACTTGTTCCACTACCTCACTCAATCATCAACACAGAGCAAGGAAAAGAGAATGGCCTCAGCTGGGATATCTCATTGGAGAGCTGTCAGCTAACTTCTCTCCTTGTAGCTAGCTTGTTAGCCCTCTCTTGAAAGGAGAGGATATTAGTTACACTTTTGAGTACTGACCATAGTACATTTCTTTTAAAAAAATTGCGGACATAGTGCACTGTTTGCTGTTTTTCTACTTACCTATGTTGTTTATATTATTTTAATATTAATGAAGTGATTATATCAAAATTATCTTAAAATAATTTTGTTAATATTAAATGCAATACAATGTACATGTTAACTTCAAACCAATATAAAAAGATACAGTGAAAACTAAGTCTCTGAGACAGAATCTAGTTGGCCTAGATTCTCTTCCCAGAGGAACCACAAAGACCGGTATCTTGCATATCCTTTCAGAGAAAGCCTATAGATCAAGTTAACATATGTGAAGTTCTTAAAACACCACTTAAACCAAATGCCATATAAACACTCGCTATTAGTAACAATAGCAGAAGTGGAGGTAGTAATACTGGTAGCAGTAGTGGTGGTAGGATGTGTATTTATCCACCTCAATCTTTTTTAGTAGCTGGGTGGTATTATGTAATATTTTTAACATTCCTGTAACTTACAGTAGGGACAATGAGTGACAAAGTTACTCTAATTACCAAAATCCCTTAAACTAATATAATAAACAAATACAAAATAAGATGTCAAAAAATGAATTATCTATAAAACTCTGCACAACCTAAGATTTGAATAAGAGCATTAGTGAGAAGTAAGAAGACTTGTGCTAAGTCAATGCTGAGGGTGAGGGAGTTGCAGGAGTCATATAATTACTCAACCCCACCTCTAGTTAAATGTAAGTACTAGGGAAACTTAATACCTACCACAGTCCCCTGGCATATCCAAATATATTTATTGAAGGTTGTGAGGCAGGACCATGAACAAGATTTTTCAATTAAATCAGTTCCCCTCGAGGGGTAACTCCTTAAAGTCTCCACTCAAAATATGAGGTAGTCTGAAAGCCTCAATGCTACCTTTGTGTAACACATGCTAAATTATGGAGTTATCTTAATTTCAGCAACTTATCTCACAAACAGATATGCTCTCTTCTAGCCTTTTTTTTAAGAGAAATAATTTTGGATCCACAATGCCTTGGGGTTTGAATTGTGGCTCTGCCATTTATAGTTGGGTGACCAAGGGTCAACTACTTAACTTCTCTTAGTTTCATTTACCTTGTTAGTAAAATGGGGATGATATGGACTGAATGAGTAGAGTGTTTGCTATGAGCAATGGTATATCTTATTTTCTGATGTAATCTAGTGCTAGTCACTGAACATTTTTATGCTGCTATAATTAAAAATATCATCTTTTAAAAGGGTACCATATTTAGATGTCAGGTCTCACATGATTTATGAAGCCTTAAAACTGTACCTAAAACCCAAAGTCATTATTCCATCAACAGGCATGTTTTAGCTTTGGCACATTTGAAAATGGAGCTGAAGGATATGGCCTTAGGAAAGGTTTTTGTAGTAGACCTGGTATGAGAAACACCCAAAAGCAGTACATGGCATTTCCCAGAGGAAATCAAACCAATGGTATGTTTAAAATGATTAATAATGTTAATGAGTATTTAGCCCTCTTGGAAGAATAGCTTAATTGACTACACAGTCCTAGGAGACTAAAAGTGCAGTGTAAGACTGGAATCCTGGCTCTACATAAGTCAAATTTTGAAGCCAAAAAAATAATAAGGATAAGAATCCATGTGTTTCAAAGACATGATTTGAACAGTGTTCTATTTAAAAAGTCATCAAGAGCCATTGGGGCATAGTGGGATTAGGAGGGGAAAAACACATTACTAAATTACATTGGAGTTGCATCATTGCTTCAAGAATCCTGTATTTGCTTGTAAACTGAAACTTCGGTATTGAGAAACGGTCTCTAAATTTCAGGAAGCATATATAATCACACGGCCATTTGCCCAATAGGGTGCGCTCCTGAAATAAGATGATTTACAGCGGAATAATCACTTGGGAGAAAATGCTATCTGAGGCAGAAATAGATGAGAGAACTGCAGACCCATGTGGTTTTTGGATAAGAAAGTCTTAATTGCTTAGATGCATTATCAAAATTATCAGTGAAGGGGTAATTGAATCCGCAGACCCCTTCCCTAGAATTCTCTAAGGAACATAAATGACAGCTATTAGTGTCTTGGTTAAACACAAGAAATATAACAGTACAATCACTACCTTGAGGAAACACTCTTATTGAAAAGACAAATGATACTCCTAATGCAGTTAAATTACAATAAAAGGCAGTATATACAATATGAACTTCAAAAACAAGAGAGGCAGAGGGTGGCCCCATTGTGTAGTAGTTAGCACATCTGCTTTACATGCAGAAGGTCCTGGGTTCCCACCCAAGGTGGAGCCATAGACCATGGGACAGGACCCCAGAGTGTGTGGGTAGAGGGGAAGGGGAATGAACCTCCTTCAGAGATCCAGCTCTAGGGGGAAAACAGAGGTTGAAGGGGGGCGGGATTAAAGAGAGAATGAAAAAGAGAGAGGCCACTCTCTACTCATGTGAGGACTTTGCTGTTTGCTCCTTTTATTGAAGGGGGTGGAGGACAGGGAAAGGTGAGTGGAGATGACAGGGCAAGGTCACAGGAGGTCAGCCTAGACATGGAAGACGAGAAAAAGACCTTCTCTATAGTGCCAGTCAGCAAAAATAGAGATTTAGCACTGGGAAATTTCAAAAGTAAATTAGAAAATAAAATAACAGATTATGAACAGACATGAACTTCTTATTAAGACATTGGCAGAGGGAGATTTCAAACAGGAGAATTAAATGAGAAAAAAAATGCTCAAGATTATTTATTTGACAATCAGGACATTTTAGAGGAAATTTCTCCTGGAAGTACTAGAAAAAGTGCCACTCAGCCCCTTTATAATTTTCCAAGGTTCCTGCCTGATAATGGCTTATGTTCTCTTCCCTTTTCCACACTTTCTCCCATCTACTACAAACAAAAATAATAACTACCACTTATTAAAGATCTGTTTTCTACAAGTTTTATAAGCATTCCCTGACCAAACAACAACCCTCCTGGTGAGAAACATCACTATCCTTTCACTGATGAAGGGTAAGAAGCACTCTACTTTCTCATAACTGTTAAGTGGTAAAATCAAAATTCGACCACTGCACTGTTTAATTCCAACATCAATATTCTTTTCACTATGCCATTAAAATCCAGGAAGGCTTAGGAAGACAGGCATGGGGGAACCTAATCTTCAAAAGTAAAGATAGAAAAGGTTCTTGAGATGTCCCAGTGACACACATTTACATGCCATGCATTTCATTATCTCTTACACTATTGTTTAATTTAAAGTTGGCAAGCTTAATTTTTTAAAAATAGGTATAAACCTTAATTCTATGGAACTGCTTATATTTTGAATTTCAGAAAGCACATTTTACTAATAGGAAAGTGCTTGTGGACTTTTTAGAAAGCCTCCATTTTTTTTAAATCTAAAGTCACTTTAGAGTAATGTTAGTTTATAATTTTGGCCATATATCCACTAATTTGCCTTCATACAAAAGATGATAAATAGAAGATGTTTTCCTAGTTGTTATCTCCTTTCCTGACTAGTACATGTTGAATATTATAGATTAATAATATAACTCTGAAACCACTCATTTTCAATTACTGGTTAATTCATTTGTGACACTTTTAAGACAGAACACATAGCACTTTGTCCT
This sequence comes from Cynopterus sphinx, assembly GCA_030015415.1. NCBI lineage: Eukaryota > Metazoa > Chordata > Mammalia > Chiroptera > Pteropodidae > Cynopterus > Cynopterus sphinx. The sequence continues at coordinate 63,341,393 of CM057380.1, read as the reverse complement.
AGATCTATTTTGTCCCAAAAGTCCAGCTAAGCACTCTAAAAGGAGGCTTTCAAATCACACCTGACTTTTCAATTCTAGTCTCCCTGCCAGTTTGGGCTCTCTCTAAAACAAAATGACTAGACAACTATACCCTTAGCCATCAATAGCCTGACTTCTAGGTAGCTTCACTTTAATTCTACAAAATATATTGCAGGTCACAAACACTCATAATCTCAAGCTTGTAGAGTTCTAAATGTAAGCAATAAAAGTGTAAAGGGTGCGATTAAGTGTTTACTTGAGACCATATATCCTTCCCTGTCCTCCTCCCTCTCCCTTCCCTAACAGAGCTGAAGACAAATATGAGAAATTACAGGCCACTAGGTTTAAAAACAAAGGTCTGAAACAGAAGTCTTTGGAGAGAGTACAATAACAAGAAGCACTTTGCTCTGCTCGAAGACTAGATATAAATTTGACAGAAAAGGAGAGCAAATTCGGGACCATGCTTAGACAGAGTAACAATGATGTGCCCTGGCTTGTCACCAACTTTGGGTATTCCTGGAGGTTGTGGAATCCTGCTGGCTTGCCAAAGAGCAGAGCTACTACTGCCTTTAATGGTAGCATATACTTACTCTGGGCATTTACATGGCTATCTGACAGAAGAGAAGGGAGAATCTAGAACTCCTTGTTCAGCATCACCTTAGCAATACCAGTTTTGGTCTTTAAGACACAAACCCAAGATGAAATTATGAAATAAAAGTGAGAACTATGAAGGAAGAGTTAACAATATTTAGTTAAGAACCCTAGAGGAGGAGAAAAGAATACTAGGAACAAAATGTTTTCAAGAAAAAATGACAGAACTTTGCAGAATTAGAACTTTGCAGTTCTCATAAAGAAACTTCTAGCTTTAAAAAGTATTAATCAGCAAACAAGACTGAATATAAATGAATCAAGAATTTAACTCAAGTAAGACTACAACTCAAGCTAAGAAAAGAACCTATGAATACATTCAAAGAACTGAGGAAGTAAAAAAAAAATTAAGATAACAGAAATTAAGGAAACACAAAACAAGACAATAGGGCAGAGAGTGATCAAAACCAGAAATCAACTGGAGGGAACTTGACAGGACAGGAGATGCCTAGATTCTCCTTCAGGAGAAAGAGAACGTTATTAGGAGGCCTCCAGCTGTCAGCCCGTGAGAGCACCACCCTCAGTTGAGGATGAATGCCCTTGCACCAGACCATGACCTTCTCTAAGCAGCTCACAACCAGTGACTAACTTGGCCAGGTAGAATAAAAGGCACAAACATTTGACCCAAGGTGGGATAACCCTGACATTTTAGCTCCAGAACTTCCTCCAGGTTGGCCAAGGCTTTGCTTCCATTCCAGCTTGTATTGGTCTGATTTCTCCCTTCCCCCAATCCTGCTTTCTTCCCTTCTCTTCTATGGGTATTAATCCCAATGTGCTTCCAAAAATTCTGTACCCTACATTCTCAGAGTCTACCTCCTGAAGAACCCTACCTGGGCATTTGTCTTTGGAAAGATTAGTAAAATGAAGAAATCTCTGACAAGACTGAATAACAAGACAAAAATTAAACAACATATCAAATCTAAGAAAAAAAATTAACTACTGACAGCAAATAAACTATAGTGATAACTTTGAAAACTTGGAAGAAACAAAGTTCTGGAAGAATATAAGATGAAATGAGTACCATAAAAATAGAGAACTTGAATAAACCAATAATAATTTAAAAAATTGAAATAATCACATACTTCTCTTAATATACATCCTTGCTTAGATATTTTTACATTTGAATGCCACGAACTTTCAAGAACAAAATTTCCTTATTATACAACTTATTCCAGAAATAGGAGATATTTCCAAACTGTTAATGAAACCAATTTACCTGTATTATAAAACTAGGTAAATTGGTATGTAAAAAATAATAAAGCCAATCATGTAATACAATAATTTTAAATGAGTTCATTGAATCCAAGAATATTTTAATGCATCAGAATATTTTATTGGTCATAGCGCATAACTAAAAGTTAAATTTAAAATCAATTTTTGTATTTAAATTTTTTTTTAATATTTTAAACTCATGAGACCACAATGGTACTCAAAGAGTTCTTTACAGAAGAATGCCAGCTAAAAAATGAATAAAGGCTGACAAGGTTCTGTAACCTTCGAAGTAACAATTCAGACATGAACGACCTCTGGATGCTAAAATTCATTGGGTAAAGAATTGTTGAGAAGGGGCAAAATAGTAACAGGCTTTCAAAGTATCACTCTACAAAGTAGTTATAAATCTAAAGTGAAACTGCACCTAGACCTTGGAGAAATAAAGTGGTCATCACTTAAAGTAATAACATTTTCAATATAATGAGATAATCTAAATTATGTACCTTCTCATGCACTGAAATATGAAGACCTCAACTTCATGCATGGAGTATTCTGCCAAATGTTCTGTCTGAATCTAATCAAGCCTCCAGTCTTATTTTGGAGTTTACGTAAAATAAAAAAATTAGTTAAAGAACACCATGAAAAAAAAACAATCCAAAATGTGGTATATTGTACAAAAAAACTGACTTTTTGTCCTCAAAAAGTAAATATCATAAAAATGTCTTTTTTGATTAAAACTACAAAGATATTGCAGTCAAATAGAATGCCTGAAACTCTATTGAATTCTGGATTTTTAAAAAAGTACAAACATACTTTTGAGACAATTAAGCATATTTCAATATGAACTAGATATTAGATGCTATTATGAAATGACTTTATCTTAGGTTTGATGATACTGTGATTATATACAAGAATGTCTTTACTCCTAAGAGTGTGCATGCTGAAATATTTAAGGGGCAAAGAATGTGTCTGCTTATTCTATATGGCAGGGTAACCAATCCAAAACAAATTGAAAAAGGTTCATCAAATGTGGCAAAAATGTTAATGATGAACTCTTTCTATTCTTTCAACTTTGGCAGAAAATTTTTCAAATAAAATATATAAAATATAATAAAATGCATCATATGCTAGCAGTATAAAACACTCAAGTATGTTTCAACATTTGAAACTGATCAGTGTTTTTTACCACACTGATAAACTAAGGGGCAGAAGTAATTTATTTCAGCAATGCTTTGTAGTTTTCAGTGTACTTATTAAATATCTTGTAACTTGATACATGTATAGTCATTTTTTTGTCAGATCACTGCTAATATACAGAAATACAACTGATTGAGATTTTTATATTCTCCAAATTTTCTGTATTTAATTAGCTCAAATAGTTTTTTGAAGCATGATGTAGAATTTTTCTTATGTAATAGCACATCAACCATAGAGTTTTACTTCTGCCTTTTCAATTTAGATGACCTTTATTTCTTTTTCTTGCCTAACCTCTCTAGCTTAGGACTTCCAGTAGCATCTTGTTTAGAAGTTGAGAAAATGGACATCCTTGTCTTGTTCTGACTTCAGATGAAAAAATTTCAGCCTTTTACCTCTTAGTATGTTAGCTGTAGGCTTTTCATACATGACATTTGCCATGTTGAGGTTGTTCCCTTCTATTCTTTGCTTGTTGATGTTTTCATCATGAAAGAGTGCTGGATGTTTTTAAATGCTTTTCTGCACCAAGATGTGTTTTGTTTTATCCTATTGATGGATCACATAAAATGCTCAATTAAACTCAGAGAAGGAAAAGAGGGGAAGACAAAAATAAGAACAAAGGTAATGAAAAATATCTCAATCCATCTCTATTACTTTAAACATCACTTATCAAAATATAAATGGGCAAAAGAAAAAAACGGACACCTCACCAAAAATACAGATTATAAATAAGCATATTAAAAGATTGTCCTCATCTTATCTCATTAGGGAATTGCCAATTAAAAGAACAAGGGGATATCACTACATATCTATTAGAAGCCCAAAATTCAGAACACTGACAACAGTGTATGCTGGTGAGGATATGAAGCTAGAACTCTTATTCATCACTGGTAGAAATGCAAAATGGTATAGCCACCTTAGAAGACAGTTTGGTAGTTTCTTACAGAACTAAACACACTCTTAACATAAGATCCCAAAATCAAGCTCCTTGTTATTTACCCAAATAAGTTCAAAAAATATGTCCACAAAAACTGAACACAACTGTTCATAGCATCTTATTTCATAACTGTCAAAATTTGGAAGCAATCAAGATGGCTTTCAATAAGTAAATAAACAAATTATGGGGCACCCAGATGATGAAATATTCAGTGCTCAAAAGTGAGCTATCAAGCCACAAAAAGACAGAGAAATCCTAAATCCATATTACTGTGAAAGAAGTCAGTCTGAAAAGACAATTGTATGACATGCTAGAAAAGAGAAAGCTATGGATACAGAAAAAAAATATCAGTAGTCAGGAGTTATGGAGAGGAAGTGTTGAATAGTGGGGCACACAATTTTTAAGGAAGTGAAACTATTTTGTATGACACTATAATAGTGGATACGTCATTATATATTTGTCAAAATCCATAGAATGTAAAACACAAAGAGTAAACCCAATGTAAACTATGGGCTTTCAGTAATAATAATGGGTCATTGCAGATTCAATGTACAACTCTGGTGCAAGATGTTGATAGTAGGGAAAACTAAGGGATGTGGGGCAGTATTTGAGAACTCTACTTTCTACTCAATTTTTTCTGAAAGCCTAAAACTGCTAAAAAATTATATTAATTAAAACAAAACCAAATTCTATTCTATATTAGCTAAATACCTGAAGCTATAGTGGCAGTCAATTTTTGGCAAACCTCAATTACAGAATCTGGACGTTCACATCTATACTCAAGGCATCAGGCAAAACTGGGGATGGCCAGGACAGAACACAGCAATCATTGGGAAAAAAGTCAATTTAGCTATAAGATCTGTACCATTTATTCTTTATTAAGACATGGCCTATCCAAAAGGAAAGATGTAGATTTGTTCAAAGCAGGTTGCTTCTTCTTCCTCATTGTAATTAATCTTTCCATTATTCTCTTATTCCTATAAAACAAGTTAGAAAAAATTTTTGAAAAACTGTCAGAATAAGATTGACCATTCCTTACCAGCCCCTTGAAAATGACCAACAAAAAAAAAAAAGAAATTCACTTCTGGAATTCTTACCTAAGAATTGTGGGTAAAAGAATTTTATGTAGTAAACAAAGAAACAAGAATGTCAATTTAATATCAGGCCTCATATTCTGTATAAAATTGATTTCACTTCCTTTATTATTATATTATCCCTTCCCTCCCCTCTCACCCCACACTCCCTGTTTATACATGCTCATGATTTTCTCATTTAAAAAAAAAAAAGAGGGGAAGGAAGGAAGGAAGGAAGGAAGGAAGGAAGGAAGGAAGGAAGGAAGGAAGGAGGAATACAAATTCCCATTACCGTTTCTGCTGTTATCACCTCCTTCCTACTCAGGTAGTAGAAATTATTAATAATTCCTGTCTTATTCCCTCACATGGTCTACTCCAACTTGTCAGTATCACATTTCTGCTTCTACTGATTCTTTCAACCTACTCTCAAAAAAGCCACCAATTGTGTCCTAAACGAACATTTTCAATAGCACTTGATTTGTCATAACCTTACATGGCCATCTCACTGCCAATCATTTACTTTGAAACTCTGCTCATTGCTTCTTTTCCTCACTTATCTCCCAACCTCTAACTGTACTTTTTTAGTCTCCATTGTTCACTTGCCATTGATATACTAATTCTTCTTAGGGTCTTTTCCTATGTTCCTTCTAACTCCTACATAATCTTATGTATAATTTAAATGCCAATGATTCCCAAAGATGTTTCTCTTTAATCCATACTGCTCTAGGAACTTTATACCCATGTTAAGCATGTTCCATGTAACATCACTGAACTGGACTTCTACCTTTCCTCTAATAAAATAGCATCCTGTTCTTTTTACTCCTACATCTCTTAAATTTGTCCCATTCACATTTAAATTCTTTGTCAAGGTCATAAATTATCTTTCCAGAATTATTCTAGCAATCTTTACCCTCCAATCTAGTTTCTATTATAAGATTTAAATTCACTTCCTAAAAAAAGAGAGAGATTTAGTTTTCCTCCACACTTATCTGATATCACCTCCAACCAATTCTATCACCAAAAGCTGAATTTTGTACTCATGGATAGACCTCAGGAATTCTACAGTCTATATAAAATTTAAAGCAGTGTTTATCTATATGCCCAATGTATATATTCCAGGAAAGAAGGTATGTAGATATATTATATTCTCAAAGGAGTCTATGTCTCAAAAGTGACTGAGAAATTATGACCCACAGGATAATATGAGACCTTTAATACAGATAGAAAATTTTGAGTGGTCTCCTTCTCCCCTTCCCAGACTTGTAAATGTAAGCTTCAGTCATATTGACCTACTTACAATTTCTAAGTATGCCATGTTTTTTTTCATTTCCTTGTACTTATATGGACTGTTTTCATTATCAAAATAGTCAAGTTATTACTTCCCAACTGGTAAGCGCTTCCTAAGTACATGCACTGAAGTTACCTAAGTTACCCTAATGTAGGTGCTACCCATATATTTTCATAGTATCTTACTCATTTTTATTCCAGTATGCTACGTGGATTTTGTTTCACTGTTTTTTGTATCACAAAGTATCTAACATAGGGTAAAACTCTTTCTTTCTTAAAATATGTCTCTAAAATTGAGGCAATTAATATTCTAACTTGTCAGATACTTTGCCAGGGCTGTTAAGAAGTAGCTGCATTTATCTGAATTCTAATCCACTCTCAAGTTCTTTTTCCTTCCTATTTCTGCCTGATCTATATATGGCAAATTAAGAAAACAGTATGTTGGCCTTCTGCATTCTCCTACTAAATTATTTTCAGAAACCCATCTAGATATCTACTTTTCTATGTGCCATACAGATAATTAAGGGTTACCTACCTCTTAACACATTCAGGGCATAACATATTATCTTCTAAGTCTGGGTATGGGAAAGTGCAAGCTGGTAACAGAAAGAGAGAGATCATCTTCTTGGGAGTGTCAGGCACCCACGGCTGACCTGCATGGAAGTACAGGCGAACCCAGCCTTTTATATCTGCCAAGAGAGGTCTGCCGTGGACAACACACCACCTAACACCTGGGGAGAGAAAAAGAGGCAAAAATAGACAGCTGAGATCACATAACCATGTCCCAATCTAATCTCTCAGGAAGTCACTCTTAACTTTGCTCTTAACTATTGATACATCAACTGAATGAGAAGCATGAGAAATGTAGACCAAAAGATATTATAATCTAATTTCACAAAATGTAGCATAAAGAATAACAATGAACTTTTTGGAATGCTTGCTTTGTGTCCAGGATATTGCAAAGCAGTTTACCTGTATTTATACATTTATTAAGAACATTACTATTTACCTTCTATTTATTTTTCTTATGTATAAGTGAGGTAACTTAAGCTTATATTGTTAAATATTAAAATTTTCCCGGAACCAAGACTTAGATCCAGATATTTTGATTTACAGCCCATTTGCGTAACTATTACATTGCACTATCTCAAATATAGAAAAGCAAAAGAATCTTTCTTTAAAAACCTAAGGAGCAATCTAATTTGGGAGATGAGATATTTGAGAGAAAACAAGTCCTAAAGATCTGAAATTGAGAGAAAGGAGCAGTCTCTGTGGCCTTAAATATCCCCAGTCAGACTGTAAAACAAGAGTGGAGATTACATGTGTTTAGCTCTATATACCCAATAGCTAGGCATATTCTTGAATCACAGTGTTTAATAAGAACTAAATAAAGAGTAACTAAAAGGATGATTGAGTGTGGGATGTTTCTAGCTCATAAGGCATATTAATGAAAATTAGAAAGAGGCGTCATCAGAGACAGCTTTGTGACTGGACAGTGCTTTTGGAAATTAGCAGAAAAGAGTACAGCTTGGGGAGCAGATAGTAGGTCAATTTCTGTTTCTGTCTTTCTTTTGGTTTCCTTCCTTGTGTAATGAAAAATTTGCCTGATCATACAAGTCAGCCCTGAATAAAAGAGAATCCAGAACACTTCTAGGAATGGGCTGGAGAGAGGAAAAAAATTCAAATGAAAAAGGAGGGTGACTGTGCTGACCTGAGATAGAGTTTGCTAGAGATGAAAACAAAATTATCAAGGAGAGAGGAAGATTTGGAGAAAGGTGAGGCTAAGTTATTTTCAAGATTTCTTAAAAAGAAAGAGGCCCCAAACATTCTAATTATTTTTGCCTACTTTTAATGTGCCACTCAAGTTGTTTCTCATTAGTCTTACAATCATTTTATGAAGTAGAATAGTTGTAATCTTCATTTTATAAATCAGGATATACACAGCACTTACACTAAGTAACTTGCCAATGCCACATACCTAGAAAGTTGTAAGACAAGAATTTAAACCAAGATTGTTCAATTCTATCATCCCCACTCTTATTCAGATTCTATAAGGGCCTTCAGAAAGGGAGAAAGGCAAAGATCTCAGGCAGTGGCTGATTGCTTTATTGGATTATGCTTTCTTCTCACTTAGTACTTATGTTTACTGATAAGAAATCACCTGGCTTAGGAAAGAGGGAGAAGAGGGAGGTAGACGGGGTAAAAGAGGTCAAATATGTAGTGATATTAAAGAATTTTTTTTAAAAAAGAAGAAATCAGAGATCCATCTGGACAAAACTAGGTTATCAAAAGATAAGCTCTTTAAGGACCTAGTAACTAATCTACAGATATTTTAACTCACTCTTTCTCTTATTACCTTTCAGTATCGAACTAATAAAAGTTAACTTTCTTTCTCTGAAATGGTACTCATTCTTTAAGGTTGATCTTACCAGAGGTTTGCAGCAGAAAGTTCTCTGCAGAAGTAGGAATGAAACATGAATTCACAGTCTTAGGCTGAACGGCTCTTGCAGCAATTCTTGCCCATGCTGCCAACATGGCTTCTTGAGCTGAAGTTATCACTTCAACTGTATTGGTCCCTTTCTCTCTTTCACTCTTCTTATAACTTTTCTGACTCCTTGTTCTCTTGGTTACCATCTTGCATTTCTTTGAACTTGACTGCAAAGTGGTTTCCTGTGATGTTTCAGGAACATCCTGCAAATGAGATTCATGATGAATATTCAGTAAAGCGCTACTGCTGAGATAACTTCTGTGTCAATTTTATCATTCTTTATACATTGACCCAGGTAGATCAATGTAGGCAGCATTTGGGACATTAGTTCCTTTAGTGGTTCTCAAGTGGAAGAAATTGTTGATTTTTAAAACTCTAAGGGTTGGGCAGAGACATCTAGGTAGAAGACAGGAATTAATCTGCTAAACATCTTAAAATATACAAAATAGCCTCCAAAACAAAAAGAAATTAATTGGCACAAAATTTCAGTAGTATTAATTGAGAAACCTTGCCTGAGAGGTACAACATATAGAGTGATACTGGGAGAAGAGGAACAATTCAGTCAGAACTTACCTTTATACTGTCTTCATACTCCTCATTTACTTCTTTTTCTTCAGTGTAAGCATGTTCCTTGAGCCTCAGATAAACATCTATTTTCTAAAGGAATTAACAAAGGAAAAACAAATTAAAAGTTGACAAAGCTTACCATATTTACTCTGAGCAACAGATTCCAACCAATGTACTCACCTTACCATCCGTACTCAAATTAAATTGTTGGCACCAGTTCCGCAATGTATCCCAACGCACTTTATTAATTGAAGGCAAAATGGTTGGCAAGGGAAGAATTGATTTGGGGCAAGCTTTAAAGTTTTCATGCATTTGAGGCAAATAAACTGAGAAAAAAAAATCAAAGTAAAAGTAATTAAAAATTTGCAAGATTCTTTATAATTTTACAAAGTTCTCACTTATTTCTCAATTTGCACATATACATATCAAATAGTTTTCCTCATATTATTAGTAAGGTAATAGACTCAAGAATTAAAGAACTTGTGCAAGATCACATCTCAATTAAAATAGCAAACTTGGGACTCAAACCTACATTTTGAAATTCTAAATTCCATTTTATGGACATCAGCAATCATCGGGATAGAACATTATATTGGATTGCTTCTCCAAAATGTCTAGATTTTGGACCTATAGAAATCAAAGAAAATACCCCAACCAAAAATAGTCTTCCGTTCTGTTAGCCTGCCTCATTTTTTCTTTACAGCTCCTTGTTTCAATTCACTTTGTTTAGCTGTAAACTGTCATTATCTACACTTCATCTTGAAGTTCTCGTTACTGGCCCAGAAAATAAAATCATTCCGAAAATACTTATTCAATGCCTTTATATGAAGCGCTGAGGACAAAGGGTCATGGCATAAAGAACTATTAGATATTTGATCAAATAATTACTCACCATTCAAAATACTAGATGTTTTTCAAAATTATTTTGTTTTCCAAATACTTTATGATCTCATATGTGGAATCTAAAAAGCAGAACTCATAGAAACAAAGTAAACTGGTAGTTGCCAGGGGTTAGAGGCAGGGTGAAATGGAGAGATGTTTACCTCTAGGAACAAGTTTTCAGTTAGAAGATGAATAAACTCTGAGAATCTAATGTACAGCATGGTTGCTATAGCTAACAATACTATATCATATGCTTGAAAGTTGCTAAGAGAATAAATCTTACATGTTCCTTACCACAGAAGAAAAAAGTAACTGTGTTAGGTGATGAATGTGCTAATTAACCTTATTTTGGTAGTAATTTCACAATACACTCATGTACCAATTGTCAAACTGTACACCTTAAAATTAAGCAATGTTATGTGTCAATTATATCTCTACAAAGTAAGAAAAATTAGTCTTCATAAGAACTATGTAAAGTATGAATTAACAAAAATAAAGACCCTTAAGGATTGGAAATTTGCACTGATATCTAGCTGCCCCATGAGATTATGATCTGCCTAAAACCCTGCACATGTTTTGTTTGTTTGTTTGTTTGTTTTTGGTCTTATAACCAAGGCAGTATATTGTATTTAGCAAACGAGAGGTATGAGAGTTTGAGAAACTCTTACCACAGGTAACAGGAGAGATTTAAGCTGGACATTGTGTAGTCAAAGGATAGAGAAGAAAATTGATACTTTTCCTGGGTTTTCCAGAGCTGCAGGGGCAGCAAACTGAGTATTCCTTGTCCTCATACCTTTATCATCAGTCCCAGGAGTCTTCAGAATGGCTTCTGAGGCTGAAGAAATGCTTGGTTGCATTTGATGTTCTTCATTAGGGTCCTCGTAAGCTGGAACCAATGTGAGAATCACACTTTCTTCATCTAATTGATCCTCAAAAAAATCCTGAAAAGGGAAGGAATAATCACTGATTCTCATTTGATGCTCACAATTAAACATTTTACTTTCAAATCACTACTAATGAATAAGAAACTGAGAAAGCGAAAGGAGTGAAGACTTACTGAAAGTTCCTTGAATTTAATATTGATTAGTAGACCCTTTACTAGATAAGAGGGATAAGGAAATGGACAAAAAAAAATTTACAAGTGGGTGATAGAAAAAATGGAAGAGTAGGTCTTGGGTGTGTGGAAACCATTTCCCCCACGGCCTTCCTTTTCATCAGCTAAAACACTAAACACTTATAATTTATTGCCTAAATCTGTATGAAATATATTTCTGCCTTTCCATCTTCTATCAAATGATTCACAGTTCAAGCTATCCTTAACTCTCCTGTTATTCCAAAATTCATTCTGACTCTTTCTTCAGGTTGCTGTGCTGCTTGTTTAAAATACTTCAGTGGCTTATTGATTGCTGAAGGTAAAACTCCCTTGAGTAGCCCACAAATTCCTGAACAGTCTGGCCCCTGCCTACCACTCCAGCTTGAGAGTGGTTTCTGAGATCCAGCCACAATGGCCTTATTTCAGCCCCATGACCTGAGGGAAGTAAATGTATTTGTTTTACTACCATTGCCATGAAAGTAACTGACACAGTACCCAGCAAAGTTTGGGCTTCTAGTTCTTTTAATGATCTAATGACTCAAAGGTTAAGTGGATAGGTAGGAAGAAATTAACACGTACTGGTTTGTACAGTACACACGCATTGTGGCAGGTGATTTCTGTGTTTCTCTCATTTAATACCAGTAGCATACTTGTAGTAATTTATTAGTTTTCCTACTTTACGAATTAGGCAACTGAGTTTTAGAAATGAAATGACCAATGCCACTGAATAATATGCTTGAGTAGATTTCCGAATTTAGCTTTTTCTCTCAAATCCAAGGGTGAAAAAACTTCATTCCAGACCCATTGTAATACTTTTCTCCCCACAGCAGCCAAGCGGGATCTGATGCAGCCACCACGTTTCCCTATTTAAATTATCTTAATGGCTTCCCATTGCTCTCAAATTCCCAACTTGCATATAGGGATTTTGCATTTGTATACCACTTTTCCAAAACACTTTCACACACATTTACTAGTCAGCTTCAAAAAAACATTGATGTTATTGGGAAAATATTACTTGAGCAAAGTCGAGGCTCAAAGCAGCTACATGACCTACTTACTCATACTCATGCACTTAATATCGGCCATTCAGTCCGCTAGCCCCATACAGCAGTCCCTGTAAATAGCTACGAAACCGCAATTACTTTCTCTCCAGTTCAGAACTGCTCAAGCCTAGTCTGGAAACCCATTTCATACCAAAGCCCCTGGAAGTAGGTTACTTCTTACTCTTGGAGGAAAAAAACTAATTGGTCACTTCACTTTCTGACCTTATCCACATTATCCTTTTCCACTTTATTTTTAACCTAGCTCTCCATTTCCTTACCGTTTTTATCTTTCCCAGCTACAACAAGTCTTTCTACAGAATAAATCTCCTACTTTGCACTGGGAAAAAGAATCTTTACTTCTCTTTTTTGCTCTCACCCAAATGTACACGGAGCTACAATCACGTGAATGAAAAGTAATAATCCACCACATAGAGGAGATTCCAAAATGGAGATTTCTTTTATCCAAAAATTAAGATTCGTAGCAAAAAGGAAACCGATAAGTGAACTCCAGAAAGGTTTGGAAAAGTGAATCTGTGGGAAAATTAATTCTCCTTGAGCTAAACTCACCTTTTTGCTGCTGTCAGAATTTGCCATTTCCAGGAACACTCAGAGGAAGGCAAAGCCAGCACTGTTCAGGGGACCCGCCGTTTACTCCTTTTAACCTGAGGGTTTCTAGCCTGATTTCTCCTTTTATAAGCAAATGTCTCCTTCTACTTCCTGTTTCTCAAAAGAGCTCTTTTCTTTTTCCTCTTTCCCTGCACCGCCCCCGCCCCCAATACCTGACAGTGTGATAATTTTATCAGTTCTATACCCTACCTTGTCTATTAGGTGAGCTTTAAATTACTGGGTAATTAATATCACTCCTAATTTATATAAAAAAAGATTTTTTTCTTTATTCCTTTAAGGTGAAACAGGAGAAAACTGGAAGTAAAAACTCTTACAAATAAGTTACAATTGAATAAACAAAATAGTTTTTAAACATCTGGGGCAATAGTGACAATGGATTAAATGATGTTATTATGGAAGAAAGAAAAAAGATACAGAGGTATTTACAGCTGATTTATGCCCATGGGTGTGTCACCCACTAGGAGATTAGATTTAAATTTTAAGGATTGAATGACCTGATCTCTCTCGGATTTAGTTCTAAACACAAATGTTAAGTTTGCAACACTGGTGGGCTGGATAGAAAAGAAAGGGTTTGGCTGTTCAGAATAGGAGCAGCAGGAACCAAAATACTAAGGCAAGTGATGAACTAAAGTATGCAGAAGAAACTGCAAGCACATGAGAATTGCTGGAGCATAATGTTAGAAGCAGGGTGTGACAAGAGATGAGGCTGGAGATGTCACAGATGTTTTTATGTCACTCTAAGGAGCCAGAGCTACTAAAAGAAATATTAACACATAATATGCTAGCACTGATATCCTGTGGTCTCTCAGGGGGTTTTCTCTGCCCTAAAAAAATGGTTTGATCCATTAGTCTCAGAACCCAGGGAGCCCAGGTCAGTTTAATTTAGTGGTATATGTACTATATTCACAGTGTGGTCTGCAAAGGCTTAGCTTGTTTACTGAAGAACTGATTGTAAAAATAAATTATAAGACTCCACCCCATGCCTCCATAATTGGATGCTTAGAATGGGGACCAAGGATCAGGGCCTTCACAAGCCTACAGGGTAGTTCTTCCTACCTAAAGTCTAGAGGCATTGGCTAGATCAGGGTGTGACCAGATAGTTTGGGGTTAGGCAAGTAAAGTTTGGAAAACTGAATCCTCCCTTCCAGGATGGAAAGTGAATTGGCCCATGGAAATTCAGCCTTGAAAGCACTCCAGCTACTTACTTGGGAATGGCCTCACCTGGTGGGCTTTTTCCAAGTAATTTAGGGAGGAGCTGACCTAGTAGCTTGGACTGATTATCCCAGTGCCTTAGGCTAAGACAAAAATTCTAGTGAGAAAACAGTTTTATTTACCATTATTTTCTTAATATTTATGACAATATAATTATCTTATTTGTTTTCTCAGATTTTTTTTCCTTTTTTTTTGATAATGTTGTATTAGGAGAAAGTTCAAACATGTACAAAGCAGAAAATAATATCGCAAATCCTCATGTATCCATCATCCAGCTTCAACAACTCTTTCAGCAAATCTCTTTCCATCTAAATCATCATCTATTCTTCCTCTCTGGATTATTTTGAAGAAACTACCAGAACTCATATCATTTTACTTATCAATTTGGGGGTCAAGATGGGGATAATTTTGCTGATATAATTACAATATCTTTTTCATATCTAAAAATAATTTTAAATAATTATTTAATATCATCAAACTATTCAGTCTGCTCAAATATCTAATGTATTTAAGTACCTAATTGTCTCATATTTTCTTTCATTTTCTTGTTTAACAGTTTGAATCAGGAGCTAGATAAGGTCTACATGTTGTCATTTGTTTATATATACCTTTTTTTAATCTGTAAATTCTCCTTTAATCTTTTATTTTTCTTACAATTTTTTTGTTGTTGTTCTCGTTCTTTTAAAAGCTGTATAAATCTCCTATAGTTTTCTAACTGGATTTTGCTAATTTCATTTTTCCTCTTTTTAGCTATTCTATCATATACATTTACTGCATAAAGGGATGGCTTTTATTTATTTATTTTTTTGCGAGAACTCTTTTACGCCCGACTCACTCATCTGACTGCTCATTTTTTAAACATATATATTTTAAATTAAAGTACGTTTGACATACAACACTATGTAAATTTAAGGTATACACCGTGTTAACTTGATCAATTGATATATTGTAATACTATTGCCGTTATAATGACAATTAGCACCTCTATCACGTTCTTTAAGCCTAAATGCCAATTTCTTGGAGTCTCCCTAAAAGAGTTTGCTCCTGTTATTCTCTCACTCTCTTGCTTCATAAAATCCATTTGAATGTGTAATTCTGTGTGTGTGTGTGTGTGTGTGTGTGTGTGTCTATGAATGATTTTAATTATTTAACTTCACCTTCCAATCTTTAATTGTAAAGAGCAGGCTCCAGAAGGCAATGGCTAGATATGTTTGGGTCCTCCTTGGTCTACCCAGAAACTTGCAATGTGTCTAACTCAGAATAGAGACTCAATTGATGCTAGTTATCCAGATTGCATCAGCCTCCACCTGTCTTCCTCACCCACTCCAATCCCCTTTTGAGTAGATGTCCTCTCTGTGGTACTACTAAAAGAATGTAGTATAAATACTGACCACAGACTGAGGTGATTCTTTCCTACCATACTATGCCACTCTTAAGTTTTCAAAGTCACCTTTATTCTCCTGGCACTCAACAAGTGCCTAGTTCAGAAAAGGTTCTTAATTAGGTGCAACAAATTACTCTAAATTAGGTCACACCAACTTGTTTGGGGCTCAGTATAAACTTCAAAGCTCAAAACCAGCTACTAAAAGAATGTAAAGCTATAAAAAACAACTTAGGCTATAGGGTAGATATTTTTTAAAGAACATTGTTTATGACATTCTAATAATGTCATGTATTTACATGTCAAACACTTACATTCTAATATTTACTTCAATAACTGATTATAGTTCTGAAATTAAAAAATGCATTTCCTATTTTAAACATATCTTATTTACTATATTGTAAGTTAAACATTTATTAATGCTTTCTACTTCTTATTTAGACAAGCGTTTTCCAAACATCTTTTTTTTTTTTTCAATTACACTGACGTGCTCTAAAGAGTAAATGTTTGTGGAGCACCAGTATATAATGGATATAAGTAAAGCAACTTCGGCTGAGAAGTAAAACTCATAAGGCGTCCTGTAAAGCCCTCAGGTTTGGAAACTATGATTCAGTATCACTTCCAGGTTGAAAGAACAGCTACTGATTCTTCAGTTTTCTGAGGAGGAAAATAAAAATGCCCCTAAAAGATGTTTCCAATTTTGCAACAACCTTCATCTCAAGGAATTCCCACTTAAAAGAACTGTTGAATTGTAATTTCTACTCTAGAGCAATAGTTACAGATCTTAACCTTCTAACAGGGAATAAATGGGCATTTTTGCTTTTTTTTTTTTTTTTTAAGAAAATCTCTTTTGAATCATGGAGAATCAGTGTTTAGTTCTGTCTTATGCTTTGAGGAGCAGCAAAAGTTATGCTCAGAGACTGACTTGTCTTTGCCAGCAATTTATCCAGCACAAGTTTGCTTTGGGAATTACAATTTCACAAGCCAATAAATAACATATGGGATAATATCATTTAATAAGAAAAAGAAAAAAAGAAAAAAACCCAAGACAAAAAAATATCCAAACAAACCACATTATTGTTTCAGGTTAGGGAAGGTAAAGAAATAAAGTCTAAATATAATATCAGGGGTATCTTTTTATCCAAATAGGAGCTCAGGAGTGATGGCATCAAACCAGAGTTGATTCCCACTGCCAATGAAAAAGTAAAAGTCCCAATTGCTATAGCACGTTGCTAGGGAACGAAGACTCCAGTATTGGAGGGTGAACTGATGTGTTTGTCTTGGCAGCTGCCTCGTTTATCACTGTGGTGTCAGGAATGTCATACCTTACAGGAGAGAGCGCCCCACTGGCCTTGGGAGAGTCTTTAGATTAGCGAAGAGTCCCCTTGCCCAAATAGAAACTCTCGATAGCCTTAAAAAAACTCTCAATATTAAGTCTAAATATCCCTGCCATAGTTGCTTCTCTATTTGTTCTTAACCATAAGTCCCCAGTTGTGCCCCTCAGTTGCCGAGCTTATCAATAACAACAGACGTACAATTATGACATCCTTACTTATGTCAAAACAACTTTACTTCTAAAAAATAAAATAACTTTTTGTCTGTTATTGTCATAAACAAGTGGATTAAAACAACTTTGTTTAAGTCATAAACAAGCGCATTTGAAATCATATTAAACCTCTACACAACAGTCGCTATTAGGAGAATCTTAAATTCAGAATCCAGACCAGTAAGGTCCATCCTCCTCCGTTCTGTATAACTCAGAGGGTGGGGTTAGGACAGAGTGGCAGTCATGGGGAAGGAGGTGGGAAAAATAACTTTTGATGGCTGGACAGGGAATTGATTTGGCTATAGGTTCTCTAATAATAGTTTCTAATTTAGGGATAGCCCTACCAACAAGTATCCTTATGTTGGGTGAGGGGGCTGACAGACAAAATGGGTGCAGTCAGGCTCCCTCCAAGCAAGCTGTGAGATTTCCGGAGGGCCTTAGCTACTTAGTTATTTCAGCGTCCCAGGCGACCTTAGACACAGCGTCCCACACAACCTGTAGAACGCATGTGCGCTGTAATTGACTGTGATTCTAGTGCCTGGCAGTAAGCCACTGCTATGAAAACAGCCCTGCCTGTGCAGGTGGGGAAGATGGAGCTGGAGCTGTGCCTGTGCCTTGCTGTATCCTGCTATACCTGAATAAAGCTATGTCTCATCTGCCCACAGCTGCTCACATATTCTTGCAGTTGCCAGAACCCGACACCCCAAGCTTCAGTACCCCAAACCAGCAGAACACCTTAGATGGCCAAACCAAGTCCTTTTTTGTCCTCCTCTTTGCATATTGAATGCATTTTGCATTTCATCAAGATCTTATTCCCTGAGACAACTGGATTGTGTTAGAAGTGGAAAGCTCAATTCATGTTGTCCTCTTGATGTGGCTGAAGATTAGTGTTAGACTTTTGGACTTCTGAGCAATTGCCCTATATTATCTGAGGACTGTGGATGAGGAAAATGGGGAATCAGGCCAAATAAAATAAACCCAGACTACTTCCTCTTATGTTCTCATTGGTCGCTTGTTCCTTCTTGGGTTTTCTACCTCTCCCGCTTTACAAGTTCTTCCTCACCAACACACAAACCTTTTTAAGCCTGTCCCACTTAAAACAAAACACACACACACACACATCTCTTAACGCTATCATTCTGTTTAAACTACTCTTCTCTCACAGTTCAACTTTCTGAACAAAATTTTTCTACTTTGTCTAGTTCCTTTTCATTCTGGTTTAATGTAGGTTTTTGTTGTTGTTATTCGTTTGTTTTGTTTGGTTTTTATTTTTTGTCTTTTTTTCCCCCCACCTAATTCCTAAAACATTGATTTTTCATAGGGTTTATCTCTCAATCTTGATCATTCCTAATTCTTTTCTAGAGCACCCTCACGCATTTCTCCATTTCAACTCCCACCTGCAGGCTGACTGCTCCCATATGTGTATTTCTAGCCCAATCCTTTTGATTGTATTACTGACCCAAGTTTTGCCATATCCCTTTATGCACTTAGAACATATTAAAAGATAAACTTCCCCACCAACTTCCAATCTTCTGCATTTATTCTCTTTTGGGATGTGTAGTCATCCACTCAGTCATCTAAAGGCAAAAACATAACAACTACCTTAAAACTCCTCTTTTTCTTAAACTCTAAATGGCCAAAGTCCTATGAAGTAAAACATGTACACATCTTGCTTAATTTTGTTTCTCCTGTTGTTTTACTACCATTGCCTTATTTCTTGTCTGAAGCATCTCCTACCAGTTATTGAAATAACTAGCTGGTCATGTTACCTCCCAGCCAACCCATTCTTGATGCTACAAAATACTGATTATATGCTACATTAAGAAGAGTTTTATGAGTTGGAATTTAGAATCAATACACAACAGAGTAAGGAAGAAAGCAGTTTCAGAAGATTTGAATTGGCCTTCCCGCTATGATATGGCTCTTACTCTATATAAGCCAAGGGCCCAGCGTGAAGGTCATTTCAACAGTCACGTGTAACAATTTCAATTACACATTTAGAGACTGCGGAAATGATCCCTAGGTTATGTTCATAAAATCAGTGTGCCTTCCTGAGCTAGACATTAGCCAGGTCTTCAGTTTTGACCTGGCTCCTTTAAGTTTTCAATCTAACAAAGGGGAGGTCATAATGATAATCTGAGTATCAATGTTTATTTAGCCCCTGTGTCCATTAATCTTCAAAATATTTTTTTTCTTTTCAAGTGTATAGTCACATGGTTAAAGAGCTATAGATCCCTTTGGAGAGGGATTGGGAGCTGGTAAAAATACTTGTCATGGTAATACAGAATCCAGGAAGCAAGGCATCTTGTCACCTAATGGGTTCTGGATTTGAAAATCAGTTCAGGTTTGAGAGCCGAGCCAGAGATGATGACACTTAACTAGGGTGACTACCCACAGTCTCTTGTTCTTCTAATCTTGACTTCTGATTATAGATGTTAAGAAGCAATGGATACATATATCAAATCATTATATCGTACTACATCCTAAATTTGTACAATGTTATATGTCAATCAGATCTCAATAAAACTGAAAAAAAATAAAAATTCACTTCCAAATTTATATATACATATATATATACACACATGCATATATATATGTGCATATATATATATATATATATATACACACACACACACCCATGGCACATGCACGTGCACACACACACACACACACACACACACACACCCTTATTGGCTGTCATTGGCTGCCCATCTCCTTTGCCCTTAGGGACATCACGTTTTATTAAACATCTCTACAGATCCCTGTGAGTCAAAATCCCTTGGCTGTCCTACAACGTTCCTGGTAATTGCAGCCTCTTGGTTTCTGCTAGTTAAGTGCTACCATCTGGCTCATTTACTTCAGAGCCCATCATCCCCAGAACGACATTAGTGAGCCCAACTCTGTGACTGCCTCATCTACCATCAGCCCTATCGGTGTCTTTCAGCAATGCTGTGCCTCCTCTCCAGCACATTCCTGATGTCTTTAGTGAATGCTGGGTCCTCTGGCCCACCTGAGGAACAACCTCTGGTAGGTATTTCTGGCCTCATATTTACTATATCCACCCCTGCAGGCCTACTTTCTTCAGCCTCTTTATTTCATCCTCTATCTTCAGATAGGGCAGCTTGGGCCGTCGTACCTTGGCCAGTGCTGACAATCACTTTCTCTGGGCCTCTAAGAATCATCCTAGCAGTGAATTTATTTAATCTCCTGGGATCCTTGAGAGGTTGTTAAATCTTGTGCAAGGAAGTATGCCCCATGATGAATTCTTGCTTAACTAGTGTCATATTCCAGTTCTTTTGATCAACCGTTCTCAAAATCTAATTCAAGAATTACTCTCCTAACTCCTGCCAATACATATTGGCAAGTGTTTGCAGAATCTTTGGTGTCTATTCTCTTTCCTTCCTTGCCCAGCGGATTATGCTGGAACTCACATCACTTCCCCAGCCGGATTATGCTGGAATTTACTTCTCAGTTATTTGACTAGTAGCTGGGAGGACAGTTTGGGGAGTTTTTGAGGGAGCATCTGTTACCTGTTATCTCTGAGGGGGAGGGGCCTTGAAGCATCTTTCAGCATGGAAGTAGTGGTAGCTGTTACTCAGGAATTAGGGACTGCCTCTGCAAGTTCTGAGACTTCACATGGGTCTAAAGAGCTGACATTTTCAGAGGCACCTTTTCCAACGTTCCAACCCAATGTTTCAGGGTGCATGATTTTTCCAACTAGGTGCTGACTTTAGCATAACAGACTTGCCTTTGCTAACATTTGATGTCTCCATAGCTCTGCAACTTTAGCTACTAGACTTTCGTTTACTGTTCAGTTATGCCCATTCTTCTAGAAACAGGAAATATGGGCCTCTGTAAACTGCTAAAGGGTCCCTGGCTCTCACATCTCATACTTACTCTTTAAATGCTTGTTAATGGCCCTCCGTTTCTCATTATCCTATTGACAAACATTAATAGAACTTACCAATAACCAGCCAACTCTACTATCTTTGTAGACCCTTTTACACCTATATTTTCCAAATGACTAAATTATTGCATTTGCAAAGATATTCCCCGCTACCAAGGCATTTTTTCAGGTCATGTCTTTGAAAATCTTCAGCAATTACACCACTGTTATGAGTCAGAAACTGTTCATTCCTTACACAGCACTCAGAACGGTTTTCTTTTGTGTCCACCAGCAGGTCACTGAGCCAGATTTCAGAATTCCATGTTATTACTTCTCTGACTGCTCCTGGTATTTGTTCATGTTCTCCAAGCAGATGCCAAGGTCGAATTAAGTGCTCAGGAAGTTTATTACAGAAAAAAAACTGAAAATAAATGAGAAGAGAGCCTGGAGGATGGGAGAGCTGTCTGACCATGATATAGGTCTAACCTCTGGTGAAGGAGAGGGAAGGGAGTTTGGGTAAGAAGAGTCTTGAACTGCAGTGCAATTCTAAGAAAGTTAAAGTAAGGAGTCCTCGAGTCTTGACCATAAGAATAGCCCTGCTTTAGAATCTGCTACATTTAGTGGTTGATAATAGCAGATGGGAGTTACAGCATAGGCATGAACATAGTGACAGTTAACGTTGGGGTCACCAACCAATTACTATTCCTACAGTACAGAGCTAAAAGGCACATTTGTATGATTACCACATCATAATGCTATACCTCCTTTGCCTGAATGCCTTAAAGAAAAAAAGGCAAATAAAGTATACTCACAGTGTGGAACTCCTTTTCTGATTACTTCAACACTTTATGCATCCCTGTGAAATTATAATTACACTAAATGATAGGTGAAGCTACCACTATAGGGCCAAATCACTTGGCTTAGAAATTAATTTAGGAAAAACGTTAACATATGCCAGTAGAAAGTGACCACCAACAGACAAAAAAAATAACTGACAAGAAACCATTTTCCAACCTATTAAAAGGGAAGTGGCTTGTTCAATCACCTTTTTTTTTCATTTGAAGCTAATTAAAATTGAGGTGTTTCTTCTTCTGGACTAGCACTATTTTCAGTCTTACTAGAGGCCCCCCTTTTATTTAAAAGTGGTAGTAACGATAGGTGAGGCTACTGCTATAGGGTTGTCATATTTTGGTCTTTTTCTTGAATATGGTCTAAGTTATTCATCATAAATCTTTTAGCCATGTCAAGGGTAGTGGCCTTTTCAGTCTTCTTCTCTCTTTCAGCTCTGTGCTGAGGCATTGCTGAGCTGGTCAGTATCAAGCCTCTTCTTGAATATGACAATTTCAAGACCACTTCTGCTGAGGTGAGCATATTCCACAAACAGGTCTCATAATCAGAGTCCAAAAGTGAGGTGCTACAATCATGTTTTAAAAGTGAATGTTACTATCTCAGTAGTTCAAAAATAGGTGGAGGTGGGAGAGGGTATGGAAGGAGTAACGTATGGAATAGAAACCAAGAATAACATCCTCCCCTTCTCTATTCTTCTGCTTTCTTTGACCTTGCTTTATATCAAAATTAGGTAAAAAGATTTAATATAAGAATTATGACTATAACATTATCACTGTCCCAACAAGTGACTTGTTTAAAATGTTTTACAGTCTCAAATTATTTTTTCTACAAATAAATGACTCATATTCCCATCTTTGTTCTGAGCAGCACAAATTCCCAATTTATTAACCCTACTAGTAGCTCTCAGATTCTGTCATTGTCACCAGCTACATAAAGTGTCAAGAGCCCATGCATGGGAGCCAGACTAGTTGGACAGGGGAGTGTTCTGTTTGGGGAAACTTAGCATTGAAGAACAGAAGCTAAGAAAGGACTTAATAAAATATTCATAAATAACATTTGCATAAACCTTCAATTTGTAAAGTGTGCTACACATATTCTCATTAATTCTTACAGTTGTATGGAATAAATGTGATCGTTGCCATTTAGGTAACAGATACTCAAAATCAACCAGCAATAAAAATAGCACAGGTGGTCCTCAAACCTGGGTCATGACTTCTTACAGCCTTTTTATTTTCAGGTCATTAGCATTTCACCCAAAATACATGCCTTCCTTTTTTAGTTGTTGTTTTGGGGCCCCCACTCACTGATCAGGTCATTGTATCACGTTGTAGCTGTGTTATATTAACCATGCAGTAAGTAATACATTAGATAGAGAGGACAAAGATCACTTTTTTTATATTGATTCCTAAGTAACTTGCAGTCCATTTCCTTTCATAAAATTTGCATCAAACCTTTTCATTCATTATTCATCTAGAAAGCTAGAGGAGAGTGATGGGTACAAATGGTGCTGATAAAAGTTGAGAAATCACTTGTGATTTTAAACAGGGGGTCAGAGTATACTTTTTTGACAATGATATTTAAAGACCTAAAAGTGAAGATGTTTACCATATTGATATCTGGGAAAAGAGCATTTCAACCAGTGAAAAGACCCTAAAGTTGGAGCACGTTAGACATGGTTAAGAAACAACGAAAGCTGGGTACTGGAGATGTTAGAGGTGAGCATCCACAAAGTAGGGTACACTTGAGGTAAGGCCTTGAAAGTTGTTACAAGAACTTTGGACTTTCCTCTGAATAAAATGAACTCCATGAAAGGATTTTGAGCAGAAGTGTCATGATCTGATTAGCATTTCAAAGAGATTTTTCCATATAGATAATTGAGTATTTTATTTCAGAATTAAAGTTTTAATTTAAAATTTTTCAAACACCAAAGTTGGTGCAACGCTCATTATTCTGTGCCTCATGAACTAATTTTCAATGGTTAATGCAATATTATTTCTGTATTTTCTGTTTGGGCATGTGTGTGCACGTGTGTGTGTGCATTTATAATAACCATAATAAAACAAAGTTGGATTATATATACATGTATCATTCTATATAACCACAATCATTACAACCAAGACATTTAACATGGCTGTAGTATCAACTAATTTTCACTTAATATTCAAATTTTTCCAATTAATTCAAATTCTTTTGACTACAAGAACCATACTTTTTAAATCACTTTTAAAAATATAAAGCTTACATATAGCAAATCACACACATCTAAATGCATAGCTGTGTGAATTTTTTCATAAGGATACACCTACATAACTATCACACAACACAAGTTTGATTATGCTGAGTCAACTGATATAATCAGGACGAATTGCTTTGTGAGACTCCTATTAGGATTTTTGGCAAGTGTCATATATTGTAACCTGTTAGAAAACACATTTGTTTGTATCATTCCTGATAAGTTTAAATATATTTTTGTCTATAAGCCCCATCTTGCCAAATACAGAAATTTACTTGAGGTATGTTCAGAAAAATTCCAATTCTATGATTTAATATTTAAAAGAAATTTTTTTCACCTTTCTTCCTACCTCTGCTTCTCAGAGCTGGGGATCCTTGGAGATGTACCCACTTCTACTTTGTTTACAGGATTTCTTCATGCAGATTGCTTTAGTCAGTGTCGGCCAGAACCTGACTCCAGAGCTATTACTTCAGCACCAGCTCTTCAAGTGTTAAATATCCCTTTGGAGTGAAAGCAGGGAGGGAAGATCCCAGATGTCTCACATTCATCTTACCTTACAGCTTGCCACATGTACACAAGAACACGTTATAAAAGTGCTTGTGAGAACATCCTTGTGGACGCTGTTTTTGGTTGGGAAAATGGCTCCTCTTAGCTCCCTGCAATCAAGATCATATCACAGCATCCCTTTGCCATGGAATTTATGAGGCACAAAATATATAGCCCCAACTTGTCTCTTTTGAATATTCTGAGCATGAGACTGAGACAGTGAGGGGAGAATAGAGTAAGATAGTTAATATATAAAAATATGAGGGGAAGCATATAGATTTTAGGGAGTTGGGAAATGTGACTTTAGAACTTTTATCTTGCCAGGGACAGTAAGGAATAAATATACCATTTTAGTGGTAGAATGATTTATTTTATAGAGAGAATTTTAAGTTTTAGTACGTTAGGGACAGGGAGCTATCTATAAGCAAAATCAGAAAGTAAAATTCCCAAATTAATAAAGGCAGAGAGGAAGGAAATAGAATAGAAACTTGAACAGTCTAGTGAAAATAGGGGGGAAAGTTTAAAAAAGAAACTATGTATACAATATAAAGAATAAAACATGTTATTTATACACTGAAAAATTCTGACTAATGATCTGCCTTTTGACTTAATCCTATTAAGAACATTAACAATAATTTGCATACAAATATCCTAAAAACAAGATTTTATATATACATTTTAAACATTATGTATGAGTCAAAAGTAACCTTGCACATTTTTAATAAAAACATACAAAACCATTACAAATCGAAATACCAGCAAAGTGCCCAGTGTTTTTATCTCAGAGACACATTATAGAAATCTTGGGTTAAGAAAACTTTAAAAAACATTGCATTGTTTATTGAGAATGTGTTTTGGAGTGAACAGTTTCCCTTTGGCTTAACATAGTTAACCATTTGAGGTCATTGAACTTAGAAGGCAACTGCCCCTAAAGGTGTCAGAATTCTGAGATGGAAATACAGACTGGGCGCACACTATTGTTTCTTCACTCAGCTCTTCACAATGCTCAACTCAGGTGCTCACTTCAAAATATGAGTCTCTCTATTCCAACAGAGAAGCAGTAGGCACTGTTGGGGCTTTGAGGGTTAACACCTACAGCCTACTGGCTGTAGGCCCTGTAAGCAGGAAGCACTGAAGGTGGGGAGCAGCCTGGAGTTCAGATGTCAGGGGCACTATGAAGTTGATTGCAGTCATCTTTCTATCATTAATATCAGAGCTGTACCCTTTTTTCTTGGCATTGTAATCTTATTGGAGGCTTTTCATCAACACCTTATTCCTACAAAGCAAATAAAATGTGGTTTTAAAAAGATAATTAAGAAATACCAAGCTGCATTCATAAAAATAGCCAAGGAACCCATTGCTTAAATGCTATAAATTACTCTTAAAATTTAAGATAGTAGGTGGAAACATCATCTCCTCTAGGAATGACATTATCAGCCATATCATGTCTCTAACATGTTTCTGTTTTGTGCAGCCCTTGGGCAGGAGAGGTCCCAGAATGGATCTTTTATCATTTGCCTAGTGGCCCACATATGGGCTTATCCAGTGTGACCTCAATTATTTAACTTGCTTAGCACAGAATTGTGGCAGGAAGGAGAGCGAAAAGGGGAAAATACAAGTACATACTCACATACTTCCTCCTGTGGGAGCTGGTAATGGGCCAGGGCTCAGGACCCAGGGGGGACTGCCACTCCTGGTTGGCGAAGGGGGAGCCTAGCTCACTTTAGACTTTTATCCTCACTAGCTGTCCTAGACCTGTGGTGGTCAAGGTGACACCAATAGCCCTGCCCACACCTCCCTTCCCCCCCCAAAAAAAAACAAAAACAAAAACAGAGCTTGAAATGGAGCCCAGGATGGCTCCTGGACTAGAGTGGGGAAATTGACCCTTTGGAAGCCAAGACCGGCTGCACCAAATCCCTCCATTCAGAGGGATTATCTTTTCATTCTCCCAGGTTAAGCCCAGAAGCATACTTAGCCTCTGCCCTCTAATATAAAACAAATGAAAATTCTCTTTAAAGGCCCTATTACTCTACCTCTCCATCTGCACTTTCAAAAAATATCTTCAGTTGCAGTCTCTACAACTCCCCTCGTCAATGGACACCTAATTCTCTGTATCCTTTACTGCTTCAGATCTATTACCCAATCAAGCATGTTATTTGTACCTTCTTCAGTTTTGCTATTATTTAAGACAATTACCTCATACAAACTTTCTCCACTAACGTTATATTTCAGCTTTTGTTTTCTGCCTTCTTTAACATGCCCCCTAAATACTGCTGTTCCTTGAAGCTCTGCTCTCAAATCCTCAGCCCTAGTGCAACTGTTAACCTTAGCAATATTTAAATAACTATCAAATAATTGCCTGGAAGCCGCATTTCCTTTTTTTCACCTATAGAAGGTGCCAGGTCCTTTAAATATATGAAAATCAAATTTACCTAAGATTATTCTGATAGACCTTACATCCTTCCCTCCTTGGCAATATAAGCCCTCAGACCGTTTACTTCCTTAAAAATGCTCAGTGGCTCATCACCCAAGGATGAGCTGCCCGACTCTAGATTCCTTGTTCACTCCCGACTTCTATGAATGGTTTGCAGAATTTCGCAGATGTACATTTTTCTTGTTTACTCATTTAAATTTCACATTATCTTTAGATAGGCACCATTATGCCTATTTTGTTGTGACAAAACTGAGGCTTATTTTCTACCATATCACCGTATTGTCATACTGCACTACTTAGCAATTTCTGTGTTGTCCTAAGTTCTTTCACAGCCTTTGCATTGGTTCCTATACTGAAAATTGGCTTTACTTTTTTCCACCTAGTCAATTCTTCCCTTAAGTGATTATCAATCACCACGTGGTATTACAGCTATTTACAAACCAACCGTCCCCAATAGACTATAAGCTAATTAAAAGGTTTTTTGGCTAGTCATTTTTTTGTGTAGTATATATATCTGCAACATAGTAATTGTAAAGGTCTATTTCTTAGAATGGTCTCCAGGTAGAAGCATTAAACCCTGACACATTATTGCTCTTTATTTTTTTAGAAATATACTTATGGGTAATACCTTTTTTAAACTATTGATAACATGCTTAAGACACAGCGCTAATTAAAATTAACATGCATCTCCCCTCTCCCTCAACTATAAGGCAGGTATATACTTTTTGTCTGTAGAAAAGCACTAGGTGGATTACCTATGAACACATTTGGGGCACAACATATTATCCTCCAGGTGTAGGGGTGGAAAGTTGCAAGCAGGTAACAAGAAAAGTGCACACACTCTCCCTTGTTTTTCAGGAACCCAGGCTTGCCCAGCGTAAAACTGTAGTTGGACCCAACCCTCTGTGTCTGCAGGGAGAGTTCGCCCATGGACCACACACCACATGACACCTGAGGAAGAAAAAAGAGGTAAGATGAACTAACAAAAAAGGTTAACAAGAGAAAAGCAGTTTATTAATTCAAGAAAACACATGACAAAAACTCAAAATGGCAGTTCAGAATTCCATCTTCTTTAACATCTTTTACAAATAACAATAAATCTGCAGGAATGACAGGACAAAGGAAAGCAGTTTTAAGCCCTTATAGGGTGTCCAACTGTGGGATGGTAAATTTATAGGAGGAAACTGAGTGAAATTAGTTTGCAGATTCCTCTGATGCCATCCATCTCTTAGTTGATGAATGTCTCCAGCAAAAGAATTTATATCCTATCTTTAGGCAGAAAAGGGAGAAATTTTTGGGGGGGGGTTGTTAGGGGAGGCATTGCTTTTCTATTGCTTTCAGCTCAAAATATATATGTATATATTTTATGTCAAAGAGGCATATTTGTGGGTGACCTATTCTAGTTTTCTTCAATAGAAATAGACTAAACCAGAGTGGTCTGAGATGGCCTTCATGAAATAAAATTTTTTATTTCCAGTTTATGGTCTTTATAACCAGTTTATGGTCTTTAATTGTATCTTCTGTAATCCTTACACAACATTATGAGGTACATATTATTAACCTATTTTACAATAAGAAAACTGGAAACTAGTTTAAGCAATTATCAATGTCACTCATTTTAATAGATGCTACAACCTCCCAGGCCTCCCAGGCTTAGGCTCAGGCAGTTGATTTTAGAACCTGCCTTTACTTCTAAATCCTTAAAGAGAAAATTAATGAAAATGAATTGCTATTTCCTTCTGATGACATCAGTAATTTAGAGTAGTGGTTTTCAAAGAGCGGTCCCCCAACTAGCATCATCAGCAATGCCTGAGAAATTGTTAGAAATGCAAATTCTGAGGCCCTACCTCAGACCTGAATCAGAAACTGTGGGTGATGCCCAAGAATCGCCAGCCCATCGGTTATTCTAATACACTCTAAAATTGATTAGAGGTTAATAACAGTTAAACTTATTTGCTCATCTAATCCAAAATGAGCTCTTAACATTGGACTTACGAGAGGTTTCTTGCGATGATTTCACTGCCTCTATCTTCCCAGCCCTGGCTGCAATTCTGGTCCAGGAAGCAAACACAGCATTTGGGGCGGAAGTTGTCATGACAACGTTGTCCATTTCATCAAGGAGAGCAGTAGACCCTTCAAGAACAGATGCCCCTTCCTTAAGGACAGCAGTCACTTCAGAAGGATCAGAACTTTCCAGTGTTATTTCTCCCTTTTTCAACTTTAATTTTATTTGTGATTTTGTCAGGATCTTGGCCTCCTTCGCTGTGATAGGAATGTTCTACAAATGGGGTTGAAAAGATTAAAGTGCGATTAGAAGTGCACCCTCATTTTTTTTACTCTTCGTAGAGCTGGTCAAAAGTGGTGGTGAGGGGGTTGTTTGTTCCTTCTTAGGAGGAGTGCAGGGGGAAGAAAGGTCAAGGACAACTGCTCTACTCACTTTTTTATAATAAAATGGGTAATTAGGACAAGAACTAAAACTTCCACTCTGCCAAATTTTCTACAAATTACTCACCTTTTGATTAGGATAAGCATATTCACAGAGTCTCCTGTATACATCCAATTTCTAAGACAAGAAAGATCAAGGAGTTAATAATGAAAGTAAGTTTTCTACCCTGCCTCCCCCAAATGCTATATAACACCTTGGGCCCTCACCAAGCCTTTGGTGCACAGCTTTAATTGCTGGCACCAGGCCCTCACGATGTCCCGGTGTAGGAGGTTGACTGGTGGCAGTTTGGAGGGTAATGGAGGAATTGGTATCTTCTTTCGAAGTTTTACTTTTTTATCATCTTGTGCTATCTTTTGTGGACAGGAAGCTGGAAGGGAATGGTATAAAATTAGTAATAATTAACTTTTGTGTAACTTTTTAAAATGGCAAAAGTATGGGAGCATGTGAGATCTTGTTCCCCAGCATGTTTGGCTCAAATACTAAAAAACTAAATTAAATAAAAATAAATATCAAAAGTACAATTACTTAGTTCTCATAGTTCAGTCCACATGACTTACCAAACACTACTAATACTTTACTCAGTGGTGCCTTGTTCTGTCACAATACAAATAAACCGCACAGTAATGCTATAAGCACAACCACTATTACCCATAATTCTGCTAGCCCACTCCCTCAGAGCAGTAGTGTTCTCACTGCATACCAGTCACCTGCTGATGCACCTCACACACAGGACCATTCAGGAAAAGGCAGAACACAGCTCCAGAATAGACACAAATACGCTGATGCTAATAATCCCTAAGGTTGACTGAGTCCACAGTACTAGTCAGGTATAGCATAGCATTTTACCCAATTATCCCACGTAAATTACAACTGACCCACCACCCCACTCTGACTCAACATGGTAGGTTATTAGCCTCACTCTTTTTAGAATAGGTAGTGGAGTTTGAAGAATGGGATTTCATACTTACATTGGTTTGTCCCCAAATTGTTGCATATGCTGATATTCTGAACACCAAGCAGTGAGTCGTTAAAACAAAATGTTAACTTCTACAGCTGAAAGTCTTTTCTAAAGAAAGGCTTTATTGAGCCAAAAATTCTAGCCAAAAAGAAGATAGATCTTGGGGCATGAATTCCAAACCACCAGAAGCTTGGCTAGGTAGAAGATATACATATTCATAATGTCAGAATTTTCAGGTATCTTTATGCATCGAGTATTGAGAAGGGGGAAGAAAGACAAAAACTGTCTTTAAAGAATTTACATTAGCTATAGGCAAAGGGGTGGGATAAGGTGAACTGGGGTCCCCTCTGGATAGGTGCAGAGTCCACGAAGTCCATGTGTAAAAGAAGCTGACAACAGAGGGAGTGCGAGCAGGCTTTCCTCAGCTGGCCTACGGTCATGAATAGACTAGCAGTTCCATCCCTTCCTTCCCTCTTTCTCAGGCTGCTGTAATTTAATTTAGGAGATTTCAGAATTTTTTTCTTGCAAATTGATGAGCAGAACCTGGTATACTTGGCCTTTTGAGCCACACTTCTCTTGCTCAGGCTGCCCCCTTCCATGTCTGGAAGTGTACTTTCCCTTCTAATAAA
Source organism: Cynopterus sphinx (assembly GCA_030015415.1). Lineage (NCBI taxonomy): Eukaryota > Metazoa > Chordata > Mammalia > Chiroptera > Pteropodidae > Cynopterus > Cynopterus sphinx. Next base: position 63,310,204 of record CM057380.1, on the reverse strand, counting down.
ATTCTCCTTTTTTGCTATTAAAAAAAAAAAAAAAAAGAAGAGGAACCAAGTATACTGTGGAAGTTTGGAGATTGAAAGTGACAAGATTTAATTGAAGTGACCAAAAGAAGGCTTCTGGGAGGTGAGATTTAATCTAGGCTTCAAAGGAATTGTGGGATTCACAGAATAGAGGACAAAAATTTCTTTCTGACTTTCTACTCCAGGAAACTCCCTCAGACTTCTTAAACTCAAGGAAATGGGATATAAGCACTTGCGGACCTCTTACCTTTGTCAGCTTCTATAGGTCTTTTTCGTTTGGTCCCCTTCCCTGAGGTTTTTTGATTACTTGGTTCACCAGCAGCTCGCTGTTCCTCTTCAGCTTCTACTGACACAGGTTGGAATTTACAAGTCATATTTTTCTCCCCTGATTTCTTTGTGGAGTTCCACTGAGGGTAGAGGAGCCAGTAAGTCATTCCTCTAGTGTCTGACCCAACATATCAACACTACCTACCTTTAAGGTAACCCACAGTCGAGACACCAAGACAGTTACAGAACTCTGTGCTGGCAGTGTGTATTTTCTGGGTATCATCTTAATGCCCAGGTTTATTTATCAGAAAGCAAAACAACGATAGGGAAATGGGAGAAGGCCAATATGAATGTACGAGGAAAAGACAGAAAGTACAGATACTAACAAAATAGAGGAAACCATGCTCCGCTTTGAAGAACTATATTCTTTTCTCTGGAAGATTTTTTCCCCATCCATTTATTTTTAACCTCTTCCAAACAAATGTTTTCTAGAGTAATGCCATACATCCGTTTAACGGTTTATTGTTCTTAGCAGGAAAATACCAATACTATCAATCATCTTTAATACAACCTATACCAGCCTCCCATCTTCCATTCCAGTTGCTTCTCATACTACTCTCCTTTGCCCAACTCTGGTCACAGCATTCCTTTCCAACCTAGTTAGTCTGGCTTGAAGGAATTATATTCTTAGCTCTACCCCTACCCACTTTTCAGTTTACATTTTAAAGTCTCACTCCTTTTACAATCTCAATATTAGCTCATCTGGTGACCCTTTCTAGTCTTTACAGATTAAGTCAAATCTACTACATATTTACTCATTCCCTCCACTTGTCTGTTGCAAGTTTACATTTGCTTGTGTGATTGGGTAAATTCCTGTTACTCTATTCAATTGTAAGCTCCAAAAGGGTGGGATTTCTTTCCCTTTCATCGTAGGCACTCAATACTTATTGAATCAATAGAAACAAGAGAACGGTGGGGATAAAAGTTTTTTGCTACGGAGAAAGTAACATTTGTTGACCCTCTGTTTTAGGTGTTGTTTGACACATTATTTTCTTTCATGTCATCCTCACAGCAGTCTGGTGACAATTTATTACTTTTTCAGATGCTGAGGCTGAGAGGTTGGATAACTAAAGGCACACAAGTAGGTATTTTAGGTAAAAATTAAACCCAAGGTCAACTATCTCCCAATCTAAATCCTTCCCATTATCAGTTAAAGTGGGAGTACTGGACAAATTAACGTTTGAATGGCACTTTTACATCTCTGTAGCAGTTTGTCCTGCATATTCAAATCTTACTTTTGCCTAGCGCTTTCACAAAGTACTCACTTTGGGGCCTCACAAAGTCTTAAAATTGAGAGGGCAAACAGAGAATTTTGTTCTAGAAAAGAAACCTTAAAAGTGCTCAGGTTTCCCTAGCACATTAGTTCAATTTTTCCGTACCAAGCCTCAAAACCTGTTCATCTTAGTTTCTGTCTGTAGAGCTCATCAATATGTCTGGATGCTAATGACTTTTTGGCCCTAGCAACCCTTTGTGGGGGATGGGGGGGGCGAAACTCAGACGTATAACCTGTGGTTTAGGACCTGTGTCTGTCAAAGGAAAATTAAACCATCTCATTTTTTGCCAGCCTCAGTTTAACTACCTCTTTCTAATGAGTTTCTTACTTCTTTTCCTCCTGTTACTATTTCCTTCTAGCCCTGGTACTTGATTTCTCTTTCTGACAAGACAAAACATATCTTCAAAAACAAAAACAGGAAACCCCATTTATTTTCTTCTCACTCTAGTATACCAGGCTGCAATCACATCCAGCAATTCACTTTTTTCTTAAGAAGTCAAGAGGAGGAAATTCTAAGGCACATTCTTTTCTCCTGAAAAGGAGAAGTGTTCTTGTGGTGAGAGAGAAACATGAAGAGACTCAGACAGAAAACAAACCCACTAAAATGTACTTACCATCTGGCCTTTTGCATTCTCCATACTCAGGAAAGAAGTTGAGGTTGATAAAAAGAAAATCTAACTTCTGAAATGGCCCCTGGCCCAAGACCGGTTTTTTAAAAAGTCTCCTCCCACTTCCTACCACCTACAGGCACTTTTTTCCCTCTTCTCTGTTCCCTCCCCCACAATTTGTGAATGCTAAATGTGTGTACTCTTATTCCTGAGAGGCCTATTGTATGAATGAATTAATTTCTCTGGCTCTTTGTGAGCTCTTTAAAACCATTATCTAAGGTGTGGCTCAGGAGACTGAGAAGTTGAACTAAGGAAAAACAAGTTTCTAGACTTCTGTACAAGATATATGGATTTAATGCTGAAAGTTATGGAAATAGAATTCTGGGGCCAGACTGGTGGCTTGAAGAAAGCAAATTGTTTTCATGTATCACATACATTTCATTTCTTTAGCAACTTAACCAATTAAGACTCCAGCTTTTCATCTATACTAAGAATAACTAGCACCTTACCATCTGCCTATAAATAATAATTTTTAGAGTCCACTGAGTATTTGTTATGTCAAATTGTAGGTTTAAAAATTCACAGCCATTATTTTATTGTTCTCCATTTTATAGATGACAATGTATTTATAAAACTGTATTGATATCTTGCTCACTGACTCAGTGAGAGAAGCAGAAATCAAGTCAGACCAGTTCTACCGCTTGAGTGCCCAACCTATCGCCCCAAACAAGGTCAAGATTCTCTCTTTAAAAATAGTTCGAAAAATGCCTCCTGAGATCATTCCTCATTGCCAACTGTCCAAGTTTAGAGATGTGAAGTGAAGATTTTTCCTATGTTAAGAATCAGTGACTGTTAGGATTCAAATTTTTTTTTAAATCAGATTACAAAGTTTGTTTTACTCCTTTATTTGTTTTCCCTACATTTGCCCTAAAATGATGAAGAAGATCTATTTTTATTTAGATGGAGGTGAGAATCTGTTCACAGTCTTGAAAAATGGGACCTAGGAGTAGAGAAGGAAGTGTAGGCATGGACTGAGCAAACCCCAAAGCACCAAGAAGAAAGCGAGTATTTACAATCTAGATTTTCTGAGAGGTTGTACTTGGATTTTGGCTGATCAGGTTTTTCTCTTGCTCATAGACAAAAACCAGTAAAGACTTACCACTTAGAATTTATATAGAAAGTGTTTGATTGGGTTGTCTTTGGGTTGTCTTTCTTTTCCCAGTATAAATGGCAGTAACAGTGTGTGCTGAGATTATGATTTAGAAATTCTTAGACCCATTATCATTTTGAGAAACACAGTTCTTAAAGATTTGTACCAACTTAAAAAAAAATATTTAGTGGATGTCCTATATATAAAGAGGATTAGCACAGTTTAATTTAAAATATATGAGCATAGCTGGAAATACTACTATTGAGTTCTTGAATGAAGCAAAAAGCCAGTATTTTTTTGTGAGGCTTATTTAATTGTGATAATTCATGAGCAACCTTGGGCAAGGTGTGATGTATTTGGGCTTTAGTTTCTCTAATGTAAAATGGGAATACTTGTGTTTATTTTGTCTTTTAGAGAAATAGCTAACACAAATTTATGTGTAAAATTTCTTACAAATGTTTTATAGTCAAAAGAAAAACTGTTTACCACTTTTTAAAATATTATTATGTCAATGCCTAAAGTTCTATCTATTCTGAGTTCAAAAAATATTTGTAATGTATTCTCTCATTCATTTGTTGAACAAAAACATATTGGATATCTATGTGCTGGGCATGGGAGATACAACAGTGGACAAAGCAGATGAGCACTCTGACCTCATGGGCTTAAAAGTCTCTTGGACAAAATAAACATTAAGCAAATCTTATTAATAACTAATAACATAAGCAAATACTCTTTTACATGACTTTTAAAAGCATTTTATTTAGTTATGTGTATTATCAGAACAAATGTAAACTATTTAATTATGACACTTGGAAAACAAGAAAGCTCCCGAAGAATGGTGTCCTGCAAGTGCTTTGATCTCGTCAAGAAGTCAGGAAAGTATCAGATCTGAAAGGATCAGGTCAATTGCACTAACTGAATAAAGAAAGGAGAGCATCTGCCCAGAAGGCAGCCCTCCAGAAGTCGTCGGTTTAGCTCAATTCAGGAACTGAAAAGGACTGTGTGGCTGGAGCTTGGAAGGGAAGAAGCAAAAGGTAAACTGAGTCTGGATAGGCTGCCCTTTTAATCTCTAAGGTAAGAGAAGAGGAAAGCTATGGAAAAATTTGAAGTGGGGGTGATGGTGGGCTGACTCTCATGAGAATTTTGTAAAAATCTCTCAACTGCAAAAAAAAAGTGGAGATGGATCAGAGAAAGTGAATTCGGAACGTGACAGAGGAAGGTGAGTTAGAAAGCTACTGAGGCAGATTTCAGCCTGAGACACTGGTGACAGGAGTGGTAATGTAGAGTCGTGGTTAAAAGACAGGCTCAAAGCCAGACTATATTTAAACCCCAACCTTCCCTTGAGCAAGTTATCTAAGATATTTAGGTCTCTTTCTTTCTTCACCTGTAAAATGAGGATGATAATAGCCCCTACTCAGAAGGCTGTGGGTGAGTGAAGTAAGTTCTCACATATCCTGAATAAAGTGTCTGGGGCATAGTGCGTGTTGGGTTAAAATTGGAAGTTTCTATTATTAGAATGTTGGAGAGGAAGACAGTTTTGAGATGTGCAGTATTCCTGCCAGGTTTTCTTTTTTTCTGTGTGTCTCTGTGTGTGTGTGTGTGTGTGTGTGTGTGTGTGTGTGTGTGTGTGTGTTATCTTCCTAAAGAGTAATTGAATAAAATGAGCTGAGTTAATGAGGCCTTTAGTTGTTTACCTGGAGGCAATGAATCTTCCAAAGTCATTAATCTGCATTTATGAGAGATAAAACAGGAACATATCATATCTAGCCACCATTTCATATTTGGTGGAACAAAGAGACTTGGTGGGAGCTATGACTGTGAAGGCTGTATGGAGCACTCGTTTGAATTTCTGTGCTGTGGATTCTTAGAAGATCTGGGTCAAAAGCTAGGCTTATTTAAAATTATATATAGTTCAATTCATATCCAGAATGATTTTACCAATTTATAACAGTGTATGAGAACACCTCTTTCTCCATATCTAAGTGATTGGTATTTTAACGAGTACAGTGCAACTTGACACATCTAATTTATAACAATTACCTGTTAGGTATCTCCTATAGTGGGAAATCATTGCTCTTAACAGGACTATTTTAAGAAACAGGTTAGTCATTTAGAAGGAAACCTAGAGAGTATTAAGCTGGCCCATTAGGGGAAAAGGGGAAAGATTTGAAGTTGGTTTCTTTTATGACAATAAAAAAAAACAAAAAACAAAAAATGATTTCTTTTTAAATTGTCTCCCTCCCAACTTCTTTTCCTCCATTCCTTTCTTCTTTCCATCACGTGTTTAGGCAAGAGTGAGTAAAAAGGTGCTTAATTATGTCACAGTAGGCGGGGTTCCAAAAATATGAGCAAGCATTTTATCACAGAATTATATATCTAGTTTCCTTAAGCATCTATTTTAAAGAATGAAACGTGTTAACAGGGGGCAAATTTCCCACGAAGCTATGAAATTTAAGGCTTCAGGTACTTGTGCCGACCCATTACTGTGAGGATCCCAGAAACTTTACACTCATTTTATATTCTTTTTCTTAGAGGGAAATCCAAATTTGTATAAGCTTTAGGCCCTTCAGATCTGCCCCATTAATGATAAGTACTGAAATGTTTGTATAAAACAATAATGTTCTTTGAAAATTTCACCTAATATGCTCTCCTTTTGCTTCCCCTTACTACTTCCCACTCTCCTCCTGATGAACTTTGCAACAACAAAATCATTACTAGGTTAACAGGTTTCCAGCTTCTTATCCTCCTGTGTGTGCTAAGTATGGAAGTAATTGTGTGTCTCAGGGCCATTACTAGTACATATGGGGACTAAAAAAATTATAATACCTTTCCTCCCACTTTCTAAATTCTTCTAGCTGTCCAATCAAATTACCAGAGACAGATTAACAGGAAAAAAATCAAATTTTTAATACACGTGCATGGGAATTCACATAAGTATGAAAATTCCAAAGGCAGGGACTTACATTTTAAAAGTGAGAAGAGGTGTTTTTCAGGTAGTTGAAGAAGAGTCTTAACAAACTTGACAGGAAAATTCTTGCTAGGTTAACTTAGAAACAATGGGACACAAAGCTATCTAACTAACTGACCCCTGACAAAAGCCTTTCGATTTACCATACTTAATTCAAATTAGTCTAAGGCAAATATTCTAAGATTTACTTCCTGAAGCAGGTTTTTCTAACTGAATCTCTTGGGCAGGCAGCGGGGGAGGGTTAAAGGTTCTTTGTGAGTCTTATTTTTTATTTGCCAGCTTAAAATCAATATCCTAAAAGGCAAAACTTTTTGTCCCCTTCACAACATTTAATATACATTAGAAAAAGATAACACTTTGAGTCTGACAATTTGCAAATAAGCATCACCTCAAGTGGACCAATTAGAAAGAAGCTGCCACTCCCTCCTGGCTGTTGCAGCTTTGCGGGAAAGTCACAGGTCTTGGCAAGCAGTGCATGACCTTTATTTCAGTTTCAATTCAGTCTCCTTTCTCTGGAGCTTTCACATGGAGACCACAACTTGTGCAACTACCATGGCCTCTCTGTGTCCCTAGTTTGTTTCAGATATGTTACTAAAGACATGTGCAAATCTTTTTGAAGCCAAGATAAGTTATATCCATCAATGCTCCAAGAGATTTATTACTGCCACAGAGGATATTGATGTTTCCTAAAGTTTGTTCTTCACTGAGCCAACTGATAGTGCCTGTCGATTAATTAGTGTTGATTTCTCCAATTATTTGCTGGGGAAGAGAGGCGTCCGTGAACCTGTAGCCCTTAATGAATCGATTTTATTTGAAAACGGGGGAATATCTGGCTGTATAGTAGTCATTGTGATTATAAAATTTCACCTAGATACGATGACCTACTCTGTGGTAAAGGAAGGAGAACACAAAAGATTTAGATAAAATGTGGTGACAGAACATTCCTCAGTTCCCAGTGGAGGGCAGAATCCTTACTGACTTCTCATCACCCATCAAGTCCTACTGAGTCCATCTCCTAAACATTTCACAGCACTGATTTCTCACCTTCATTTTCATAGCTACTGTCTGAGTTCAGGATTTCATGTCTTCTCACATGCACCCCTGTAATAGCCTCCTTTGTGAGGTTCTTATCTTCATTCAGGCTCCTCTTTTCCACCATCCTCCACACTAGGCCCACTATGTAAGGCTGTGCTGTCCACCTCCAGGAAATCTGGGATGACCTCAATGGTGCCACCTCGGCAGCCAAATGACTTGGAATAGAAAGCATGAGTACCTGAGGCTTTTTTACCTAGATAACCATCTCAAAGAATTTAGTGGTGAGAGTTGATAAAAGCACTTAATTTAATTATGCAGCATATATGCATTTTTGTTCAGAAGCTTTAACTCTTGTTCAATATAATTCATTTTCTTGTGGCTTTAAATTTTATCTGGCTCTGAAATATGGTAGCTTTTATGATAAGAATTGCTTTCCTCCTGAGCTAGAAGCATAACCATGCGTAGAACAATAAGAGAATGATTGCTAAATAACCACAGCCTCAAAGAGAAGATAGGTAATAACACTTTGCATTATACGTACCTGCCTTTCATCTGAGTATCTCAAAGAAAGGCAAAAATGTAGCTGATGCTGTGTTAAAGTGGAAAATTACAATTCTGCAATTTCCTTATTCTAAGAGTGTTTTCTTTCTTAAATATGATACTGAGTTAAAAGGCATCTCTGGAACTCAATGTGTATTGATTTTGAACACAGGTTTCTCTCTCTTTCTTTCTACCTCTCTAATATCAACCCGGAGAGGGAAAGGTGTGGATGGACCAATTACCTTTGTGGCTTTGAGGCATTTACTACTGTTAAAGAAAACATAATGATGAGTGATGAATAGACATCCTTATGAGCTCTTCTAAATTTGTGGTGGAAACATACAGAGGTGAAGATGGACAGAACATTTTCTGCCCTCCCAGAATCAATTCAAACACGGTACTAACAAACACTTGAAGAATGCATCAGAAAACTGGCCTGTTCACTCTGCTGAAGCATAAAATTTACAGATTTCCTCTATGGTGTAAATGGAGATTATTCCTACCAGAGTTCTAAAATTCACTACTGTAAACGTTATGTATATTAATGGTAGGTCTAGAAATCCCCCAAAACATTACTACTAGTCCTCTTTACACACGTTTTCTGTAAAGTTATGACCTGGTACTTTGTATGTGGCTTTAAATCCCATATAATACCTATCTATAGGCACATACACTTTTGACTCCTGACATAACAGAAGTTAAATAGTGAGCCTCTAAACCTCTAAATAGGTGGAAAGAAAAAATTTTAAAGGTCAATCACTCACAGAAATGCTAATATAAATAAAAGGTAAACAATAATTTTTTCCCAAGTTAATTAAAATTTTTCATGATAAATAACACCAGATGTTATTATAAAGAGAACCAAGAGGTCCAGTCTTCACAGTTTCAAAGACTTTCATATGACACTTCAAATGATCTCCAATGAGGTTATCCGTATAGTCAATGATTACTATAAGAATTAAAAGAAACGTGTGTCAATTATGCTACTTTGTTAGAAGTACCTAATTTCTGTAAATTTGTTGTCATTTTTTTATTTTTTAATATACATATAGCATCAAAAAATGGAGGTGTCATATCTTTTTCATTTTGATATTGGGATTTATAATAAAAAATACATATTTGGTCTTCAGCCCTATTCTGGAACAGATCTACCAGAACACTTAAAATTTTCTAAGTGATGAGAACAGTAAAGGAATCCTTTTTTATGTTAATGAGGTTATTTTTTTGGAAAGCACTTAAGAATAGGGGCTGGTTGCCTATTGAACCAGCTTTATGATTAGAGGATTAGAACTTTCAGCTCCCCACTTCACCTTCACTTCTGGGGTGAAGGAGGTGCTAAAAGTTGAATCAAACATCAATGGCCAATGATTTAATCATGGCTATGTAGTGAAGCTTTCATAAAAATCCCAAAAGGGTGTGGTTCAGAGGGCTTCTGAATTGTGAATACATGGAGGTGCTGGATTATTGGCACACCTGGAAAGGGTGTAGAAGTTTCCCATCCTTCCCTATACCTCACCCTAATCTCCTCCATCTGGCTGTTCCTGAGTTATGTACTGTTATAGTAAGTTAGTGATCTAGTAGGTAAAATGTTTGAGTTCTGTGCCCATTCTAGCACATCAATCAAACCTAAAGAAGTCATTGGAACCTCCAATCTATAGCTGGTGGGTAAGAAGCATAGATGATAACTTGGACTTGTAACTAGTGTCCGAAGTGGGGAGTGGAGGACAATTTTGTAGAACTGAGCCCTAAACATCTTGGATAGAACACTATCTTCAAGAGGATAGTGTCAGAATTGAGTTAAATCATAGGACACTCAGCTGAGGTTGGAGAATTGCTTGTTAGTGAAAGTGAGGCAATAGGAGAAAGGTGGGGGCAGCAAGAGAAACGCAAAGACAAAATGGCAAAGAAAAGCAGCATGAAATGAAAGAATTTCAGGGAGGAATATAAGCATAGAAACAAAGAAGAAAAAAATCACATGGGAGAAAAATAAGGGCAGAGACCAAGTGTTCAATATTAACTATATACTTCTGTATTGTTGACTTCTTATAATGAACGCATTGAAAATTAGTTGAATATTACAACTTTGCAGTTTCCTGATTCCTGAGCGTTTTGCCATCCAGCTGTCCAATATAGTTCAGTCTGTGCAGCAAAGATACATGCTATTTACTATTAGGTCTTGATGACAGAAGCTTTGGAGAAGCTCTAATTCTTCAGGCTGCATTTTCTTAATCATCAAATTACATTCCAATTGTAAATTGTCTTCCTACAAACATTTGGCTGTAAAGAGGGAATGCAAGGGGTTATACGATTCTCTCAAGAATTACATTTGTCCTTGTAAATTGGCATCATTCTTTTTTACTCCTCTGTCTCTTGTAAAATTGCTTACTAAGATTATTCACTTAAAGGCAAAGAACTTGAATTTTTAGGGTTATAAAGTAAATTATACAGCCCTAGACTTCTGTGACAGAGAGGTACACCTGTGCCAACTGTGTACTATCCTTCCACCACCTCTCATCTGTGTTCTTTCCACTTCATATTCATTTATTCAGAATTATGGAATAAGATTAGTTCAAATGAATGAAGAATCTTAAGTACACAATATTTTTTAAAGTCAGTGTATTTTTCAACATAATACATCACAAACATGTAAGTATAATAACTTTAAAAGTGAATCAAAGTTTAACTGAAAGAAAATATAATATACAATATCTAAAAAGTTTTAAAATATGCAATTTCATTAGAAAATGTGAAATAAAGAAAGACTTAAAAGAGTCCAAATACCCAGCCATAGATAACTAGTTAGGTAAATTTATGATACAGTTATACAATGCAGTGCTTTCTAGCCACTAAAAATCATGTGATAGACCAATGTACTCTCACATAGGAAAGAAAACTTAGGTGTATCTTTAGGTATATGCTATGACATTATTTTGTGCAGTAATAATGTGAAGAACGAGAGAACCAATTATTGGTCATGTCATTTTCTATGTAGACAATTCTGTAATCTTTTAAATCCTTGCAATTTGCATGCATTATTTTTACAATTAGAAAAAAAAAAACATTAAAAAGAATTAGCCACTGTCTTCTGTGTTAAGAGACTATATTTTAAAATATTTACCTAAGAGTATTTTAGCCACCTGCCATTCAGCCTACACTAAAAAGAGATTTAATTTGTTATATACAACATTAATAAGGGTGCAGAAGGGTGAAAGATCTTTCCTTTTTGCTCAGAGCATGCATTCAGGCCCACCAGAAGAAAGGAAAAACATAACTTTACAATTTATCAGGCAATATCTCTGAATGGAATAGCTAACCTAAATTTTATTATGGTTGAGAGGTAAGGATATCCTTTGAAAGTGATGAGACACATACAGTTTCTGTTCAGTGTTGCCATCTTCCCCTGATGTTCTTGGTTCCTCCAATCTTCTTTACCGATTGACAATCTTATACTCCATGGCGCTTTACTTAGAGACCAGTCTGAGAACCCTAATAGTGATTGCTATTACTTGCTTCCCAGTGATTCATCAAAACCTGCCTATCTTTTTTGACTGATTTTCTATAGTGCTGTCTGTGAAGGAATCTATTGGGTAATAGGAAAACTCTGGGCAAATATAGATAATTATAAAAGTTAACATTTATTGAACACATGTATGCTAAACATTATGTTTACATTATCTCATTAGTTATTATTGTTTTTATTCCTGCTTTACAGATGAGAAAACTATGATCAAAAGTTTACTCAGCATTATATAGTCAATGAGAGGTGAGCTTAAGATTCAAACTCAAATGTTTCTGTCTCAATAACCTGAGTTGTGAACCCTTAAGCCTGTGGTTATCAAAATGTGGACCCTGACTAGCAGCACCAGCATCACCTGAGAATAATTAGAAATGAGTTCTCTATCTCTGTCTCATATCTACTGGATAAGAAACTTTGGGACTTAGGAAGGTATTTTTAAAAATGCCCTACAGGTGATTTTAAAACACACTATTGCCCGAAATTAAGGAGCAGAGTTGTCCCATTGACCATTCTGGGATGATAGAAATGTTTTATGCAATCCACAGTCTAAAAAGGTAACTCTAGCTGCATGTAAGTATTGAGCATTTAGAATGCACCTAGCATGACTGAGAAGCTGCATTTTAAATTTTATTTAATTATAATTAAAGTTTAAATAGCCACATATGGTTAGTGGCTACTATGTTGAATGGCACAGCTATTGTCTCCTTATATCCCTGATTACGGTTCTCTTTTGGATCAACCCTCAACTCTAAGAAGCGCTACTAATGCACTTTGACTAGCAACAATTATAGCAGAATGGTATTAAAAATACATGGGAATAAGTGCAGTCTTGCGTAGGACACATAATCCAGGAAGCTTCCCAAGTTATCTATGTGTAGAGTTAGTTTTAAAAAAAATAAATGAGAGCATTCAACCAGCATGACCTTTATATTAGTTCCCACAAACCAAATTAGGTTATTTACACAGATTAATGATCCTATACAGCCAGTTAACAACAGTTCTGATGGACAAATAAGATGAATTCCATAAATATTGTCCTAGATGTAAAAGATCATAAAGATTCTTATGGAATATATCTTTTAAAAAATCATTTAATAGGTATGATAACTCACTTGATATAATTCAAAGGCAATTTTCTGATAAGATATTGACCTTTTATATTATTAGGAAGTAGTGAACCTGAAATGTAATATATGTAAAAGAGTCTGTAAACTTCAAAATTGTAACCTGGTTTGAGAGCAGTGAAAGTGACGAAAGGCAGTGTGGTCATACCCTATTATAACCAAATGGGAGAGTGGAGAAAAATTATGTCAGCACTCGAATTTCTTTACAACTGTTTCTACAGGAGAGAGAAGCTCCAAGCTAATAATGGACATTCATATTCTTGATACTACAGTGAGCAGATACTAAGATCATTTACTTTGTTTAATTAGCAGGCATCAGGGGTCAATTTCAATAAACATTTACTGACTCATGGGTCAACACTGATGAGAAATTAATGATGAGCAGAGTTATGCTCTTGAGAGAGGCATGATGGGCATTGTGCTTTAAAAAATTTACTACAATAAGGGGCCATTGTGGGACAGCCTCCAAGGGATCAAGAAAATCAGAATAAGGTCATTGTTGGGCCTGAAAAGGCAATGAAGGTTATATAAAGCATCACAAAAGTAGAAACCCATAGGAAATATTAGATATAGGGGAAAGGGATTAAATTTGTTATAAAAAAGAGATTTAAATTTGGGCACCAGGATGATGGTAGTATTAGGAGCACCACGTCTGAACCAGAGATAATGAGAAGGGAAAGAGATATGTCATGGACTTAAGGAATTGCAGTACTTAGTGACTGTTAATAGCTGTTATTTCCTGCCAAACTCCAACCTGGCAGAAAATGAATCCAAGTGTATGTAATCAAGTATCTATTAGGTTTTGGCCAGGATTTTGGAGACAGTATAGAGGAGAGAACCATAATATATCTTCCTTTGTTAAAGCACCTGGAATTGCAAATTCTGGAGTCTGATTAGTGTTCCAAAGTATAACAAGCCTGATAACATGTCCTAGTTGATAATCTGACAAATTACTTCATCCCAGTTAATTCCTCTCTTCATGATTTTTGCAGATCTTGCACTCTTGTTCTACTGTATAATGATTTTCTAGATTGGAAGTTTATTAAAAGTATTGCATCTTAATTTAACTTTGTATTGACGACCTTAGTCTAAGGGCCTAGCACACAAATATTGGCTAAGTAATAAATTAAATACTGAATAATGAATAAACAAAATGTTCCAGGGACTTAGTTTAGGCCTTCTCATTGTATCTGAGGCTAAGTTTGGGTGTCTGGTCACAGGAATCCTGACGTTGGCACAAATCCCTTCTCTAGATGGGCTATATTGATGTTGGATATGTATGACAAGTCAGGGCTTTGGTTGGCAAGTATTGGTGGTGATAGTTTTTGGTATGAGGTTGCGGGCAGGTATGATCATTATGGGTGTGGAAAAAAATAGAATAGAACACATCTAAGAAGGTATGTTTATTTTTGGTGCCTTTCTACTTCTCTTTCTATTACTCTGATCAAATTTGATTTTACTTTCCTAATTCTCAGATATCAATTCCTAAAAGGTAATTTGTTCCAGTCACTGTACTAAGTTTTGGGTTACAAAATACAAAGAACAAGTCCTTGAATGCGACATATATTAACCATGGACCCTGCACTATTCTAATAGCTCATGTTAGCATGCCCAGTGAGTGATAGTTTTCTTGCTTTTGAATGCAATATAATATCCCATGTTTATCTTTTACTGCATCATTTCTTTTTGAAGATTCCCCCTTACTTTGAAGAAACGCATAATAAAATCTGTCTTACTTTGTATTTGTTTTGTTCAATAATCCTATGTTTCATGGGAAGGATGTATCAACTTTAATAAAAACTAACATTGGAGCTTTACTAGTTGTAAGATATATATTTACTTTCAATTTTGATTGAATAGCATCTTGAAAATTGTTTGTGAGATTCAGCAAAGTTTCAACACTGATATATTTTAAAGCAAGCATCTTTCTCAGTGATCCAGTATCTGCTTTGATTTTGACCACAATCTCAAGTAATTCATTTTAAAAATCAGATTTAAATGTATATATATTTTTTATAGCACTGGCCTTGTTTGGGGAAGCAACTTTTTTTTAGTCCATTGCTAAACAAAGCAAGCCACATTTACAAATGAACTCTCTCCCTTCTTTGTTCTTCATCCCCTCCACCTTCCTTGTTCTAGCTTAGAAATTGCTTAAGAAGAATAAAAGAAATAAAATGAAGTTGGCCAAAGCCTGAAATGAGTTCACTGAAGTTGGAAACAGTGAAAAAAATCAAAGCCCCCTCCTACCCCCTGGCCCAAGTACAGTACACAATTATAAGCTCACTAGAAAAGGATATAAAACAATCTTGTTATTCTAATGTGAAGCAGATGAGGTTGAGAGGTATGAGAATTGTGAAGCAAAGTTATAGCAATAATAAATGAGTCGTTAATTAAAATATAATTTAGCCCATTGGTTCTTAAACTTTGGTGAGTATCTGATCTACCCTGAAGACCTGTTAAAACTTATCTTTCTGAATTTCACCCATAGTTTCTGATTTAGTAGGTGTGTGGAGCTGGAGTATTTCTATTTCTAATCAGTTCCTAGATGATGCTGATGCTGCTGGTCTAGGGATCCATTTGAGATTCATTAATCTAGCCAAACAATAGAACACTAGACACCACTGAAATTGAATATACGGATATATATTTATTAGTAGAGGATGATAAATAGAACAAATAAGAAGGAGAGAGAGAGAGAGAATGCGCAAGTACACACTCCCTGATTGGTCTCCACCAAACTCATCCCTTTCAACTCATTGAACAGCATTGGTAATTGCTAAGACATACAATTTTAATTCTAAATTTTATAATTCAATGGAAATTTCTTATACAAAGAAAGTTAAGCAATAGCCCCAGTAAGTGCCAAAAAGTTTTCTACAGAAAAGTTATAAATAGTGAATGGAAGGAATGATAAAATCAGAAAGTCATATTTTGCAAATTCTAATGTAATAATTCAGACAATAATTATCAATGGATGAAATCAGTAGATGAAAGGCCTATGGTGGTCTTTACAACAGAGGAAATCAGCAGTTATGTAAATCCATTGATCAATCTTAACATAAATATAGAGAAGCAAACATAAATTGTGGTACAACATGAAAAATGCCACATAGTATTTTTGCCAAAAATGGTGATCCTGAATCTAACCAAGATTGTGGCTCATTTCCATTGACAAAAATTATGGGAGAAAGAAATACATTAAATAATGGCATTGGGAAGGAAACAAACACATGCAACAGAATATGGAATAGTCTACTGCTTAATCAATTCCATAGAGGAAAAGGTTAGAATATCCTATTCTAGATTCAGAGAGGCTTAGGAGACATAAGAAGCAAATGTGTTATGTGGACCCTTTTCAGATTCTGGTTTGAACAAGCTAAATGCAAGCTAAATTTTAAGACAAGGAAACATTTGGCCCGGGTTTTAGCCAACACCAAAGATTTATTCTTAATTTTGTTTGGTGGATATTGACATCTTTTCAAAAAGAAATGCATTGCTGAAACATGCAGACATAAAGTAATATGATATCTAGGAAATGCTTTAAAATAGTTTCACAAAGGAAAAAAAAGAATAGAAAAG
The DNA here is from genome assembly GCA_030015415.1 of Cynopterus sphinx. Lineage (NCBI taxonomy): Eukaryota > Metazoa > Chordata > Mammalia > Chiroptera > Pteropodidae > Cynopterus > Cynopterus sphinx. The sequence continues at coordinate 63,294,065 of CM057380.1, read as the reverse complement.
CTAAGTGACAAAGGTTGTATGAGTATAGTATCTGGATAACAGATACGTGGACATGCAATAGAGTAGTCACTCTACTTTGTGTGTGTCTAAAGTTATCATAATAAAAAACACTGGAATGAATAAACAGCTTCTATAGCTTTTCTTCTCTTAATCCTAATTTATGATAGTTTTAAAAATCCAAATTAAAATTTTATTTTCCTAATATCCTTTTTTCTAAATTAAAGTATAGTTGACATACAATATTATATTAGTTTCAGGTGAACAATATAGTGATTCAATATTTACATACCTTATAATGTAATTACCATGATACATTTTCCTGATATTCTATTTAGAATCTGTCTACATTGCTTATCCACTGTGTGACCTTGGGCAAAGTAATTTTAAAGTTACTTTTCTGCTAAGTGGTAGTAAAATTAGTATCTACCTTAGGTTCCTTATGAGGATTAAAAGAAATAATGGATGTAAAGCTTTTAACACAGGGTCTAATACATTAATAACCACTTGATAAACTTTAGTGAACATAATTGTATAAGTATTTTTTTTTCTTTCCTATTTTTTTTTTTTTAGCAAATCAGGAGTTACTTTCCTGTCTTCTCAGCTGGAGAATTTGTAAAGGAAATATTAACTAGCAGTAAAGATTTGTCTAAATCAATTATAAAGTGCCTAACTCTACTGGAATACTTGATTTATAAACTTTAAAGATTATTTAAATACATAGCATTTGTTAATGACATCAAAATATTTTCAATGGGCTTTGAGGCTTGGTAAAACAATTTTAAAACAAACATACTTTTATCATTCATTGATGCTGGCATAGCATGACTTGCTCTTAGTTTGCATAAATAATCTACGTGCATTCTTCGGAAAAGGTAAACATCTTTGCTAAAGCTCTTCACAGTGCCTAGCTGAATTTATAAGTAAACTATAATCCCAATTGACTTAAGTCAGCTTCAGAACTGTCTTACACTTACAGATGTGAAGTCAGTTACAGTATTGTAACTGTGCTGCTTTTAGTACTGTGGAAGGAGATCCAGAGGGTCTTGGGAAGAAAGGCGGATGACTCCAAGTTCCTTGGGGATAAGGAAGTAAAAGCTAAGAAGTGGCATGTTTTCTTGGGAAACATTTCAACATTGTTATTTGTACAAGGAAGCAGAGAGCATACAGCTGGAGAATGAAATGGAGAGATGAGTACACAGATGGTTAAGAAAGCACTGTTTTGCCAACTGGATAACATCTGGCACATTAGAGTCAGTGAAATACCTAACAAGCTAAACAAAAGTCCAAGTAGCAAATGATCTCTTTATCTTTGTGCAGGAATGTAACAGCCAATAAGTTATGTTATATGTGAAAATCAGAGGTAGTTTAAAAAATACAGTCCTCCTTTAAACAGATGTGGTGTTTGTAGCTCAAATTAAGGCAATTAGGTGTAAGGAAAAGGCAGTTTATAGAAAACCTAGATGGTGTATTAACTCTGGCAGTGGAATATAATATAAAGTGTAGCAAATTTGTCTTCCTCCTAAAATTGCTATGGTGTATTGGATTATCAGCAATACTTACAGGGCAAAGCATATGCAAATAATTTTTTAGAAAAAAAACAGAGAATATGTTGGTAGCCAATTACAGACCCATGACTATAATAAAACTTTTCTCTGAGTTAAATTTACTTATAAAATGTTCTATGAGTTAGCAATATTATTAAGATGTCATTCATGTCAATATTTCTTTTGTTGATTCTCTTTCTATATTCTATATCACTATGGTTTGATAGCTTTCTGAAACAGTGAAGCTGAGTTTAGTCACAGTGACAGAAATTAAAATGCCATCAAAGATCCAATCTCTTTTTGTTATTCTCTGAATTGGGTGTGTGTGTGTGTGTAAAAACTCAGGTTTGCAATTCTACCTCCATAATTTGATATTTTATTATTGAAAAATGGTAATTTTCAAGTATTCTAAAACACAATAATGTATTTAAAATTTTCTGCTGTTTTTCTGATGCATTAAATGTAAAGATTCATGATGTTTTATTTTAGTTACCATAACTAGATGAAATGATAACTGAAAATCTACAACTTCTTTTCTGAAAGGTAATCGGCAATATTTATTGAACAACTACTATGTCCCAGTTACACTTCTAGGTGCTAGGGATAAAACTCTAAGTAGACAGACTCTAAGCACAGGAAGCTTCATTTTAGTGGAAGGAGAGGCAAAGAAAGAAATCATTTTAGATGGTGACCAATGGTGGGGGAAAATAACAGGGTGATATGATAAAAGTGTTTGGGTGACTACTTTAAATTAGGTGGTCAGGCTAAGGCTCTCTGAGTAAGGAACATATAAACTGAGAATTAAATGACAAAGTTGAGGCAAGAACGGTCTAGGCAGGGGCAAAGCTAGTGCTAAGGCTCAAGAGCAGATATAAACTTGATCAGGAACAAAGCATGGAAAATATAATGTGTATGTAATGAAGTTGCTGGTTGCATTACTTATACTTAAGATGACAGTAGTAACAGTAGAAAAACTAGTTCTTAGGAGGGAAATTAAATTGAAAGTATCTGAGAGTGGTGTTGATGATAGCAATATGACTGACTGCAAGAATAAGCAAGGCCAGTTTTCAAAAGCCCAGATGTTACAGAATGAGTGATCTTAATTCCTGAATTAATTTCAATTATTCTTGGCCTAGATTCAAAGCCAACATAAGAACACCATCAAAATGCACTCAAAGCACAGAATATTTTTTTCACGGTTTAAACATTAGGAAGAAAGCAGACTATAGCGTCACCATTGTAAAAAGTGATGGTTTGTAACAACCTCCTTCTCTCGATTTTAAAGCCCTTCTGAGACAGCATTGCAAATTATTTCATAAAATATCTTTTAGTCCTCATGCATTGTTAGTCTCTAAATATTTATATTTATCATTAGTAAGAAAAATAAGTCTTATATTTCCATTTTCTCCCAATGTAATTATTTTTAGATTAGTTTTGAATAAAGTTTGCATTTTATGAAGTTATTTATCATTTTAGTCTGAGTTTTTGTAGGTCATTTCAATAGTTTTGCTAAGAAATTGTCAAGCAGTAGATTTAAAATAACTATTCTTTGAGGCTCGAAGTTTAGAAAACCTAAAGAGAAAATGAGAGGATGGGGGAAAGGGGTGGAAAAAGGCAAGGGGATTAAAAAATACAAAATTCCAATTATAAAGTGGGTCACAGGGATATAATGTACAGCACAGAGTCGATAACATCAAAATGACTAGGGTGACAGATGTTACTAGACTTACTGTGGTGATCACTTTGTAAGGTATATAAACATTGAGTCATCTGAAACTAATATAATACTGTATATCAATTATAATTTAAAATGAATCAATAAAAATAAGTAAGTAAAATAAAAAGAGATGCTGTTTTTCAGTTTTTTTTCTTGAGTAATGATACTTTATTATTTTTTAAATTAATTTTTTATGGTGACATTGGTTAACAAAATCTGATTTCAGTTTTACATTTTAACAATAAGGCGTATATATATTTACATTGTGTGTTCACCTCTTATAGTTAGATTTATTTCTGTCACCACATATTTGACCCCTTTTACTCCATTTACCTCCTTTCTTAACTATTCCCCGTACCCTCTCTCTGGTAACCACTAGTCTATCGTCTATGTCCCTGAGTCTCTGTTTGCTTGTTGCTTTTAGGGTTATATCTCACGTATAAGTGATACCTTGCAATTTTCAACTTTTTCTGTCAGGCTTATTTTGCTTAGCATGAATATCTATCTCAAGGAAATAATGATACTTTAGAAAGGCAATTTAAACTAAAATTTTTTGCAGTACTACATTGACACATGAGGCTAAATTGTTCTGTGAAAATTTGGAGAGTCTCTTTCCCTTTTTCCTTATACCCATCTGTCCCAACAGAAGTTTTGTGTGAAATTACTTTATTATGGGAGAGAGAACTATTGTAGACCTTTTGCTGTAATTTAGCAGTCAAGGTACCCTGATGGTGTGCTTCAGGAGTCAGTTTGGGATTTGATTTAAGGGTTTGGCAGGAAACGCCCAGAAAGTTCAATTCTGTGCTGGGTGGGATTTGGGAGGAACTAATGCCTCAGAGATGCAAATTAACTGCAGAGTACAACCTATTTTTCTACCATAATTATTCAGTTTGAAGAAAAGGACTTTACTGAATGCTTGACAACTTGAAAAACTGGGGACTGACAAGAGAGTTGAGTTTTTCATTCTAGACCTTCCATCTGAAGGGAATTATGAATTTTAGAGACAAAGATCACTTTTGTAAGAACATTATGGGTTTTGTATCTTGTTCAGGGTTGTTCTATTAGACAGCCTGTGGCCTAGCTGAGAGGGCAGTTAATCCTTAACATTAAAAGCCAGTGTATCTATCTTCAGAGTGAGCGTCACTCCTTTTTTTAGTGTGGTCAGTTCTAAATCCTCAGGGAGAGAAGCACTTCTGTTGGTGACAAGAGAAAGGAAAACATAGTAAATCCATGGAAACTGCTACAAGGGAAAATAAAGAAAAATGAGCAGGGCAACTCAGCTAGATTTGAAAAACAGCTGGTGGTCACCACTGGGACTTTAGGGCAGTGGTTTTCAACTTTGAAAGATAAGGAGTGTCGACTTAAGAAATAGCCAAACCTGTAGAGAATTTTAATGAATTTATATGAGCCAAACTGACAGTTTCTTAATCTCAACGGATTAAGAAAATGCTCCAGAGAATGGCAGTTTTGCAGCTTATTTTATACATTAGAATCAAAGGAGGAAACATAGGAGGGTTACATGAAATGCATTGGAGGTAGAGTAAAGGGCATGGGAGAAAGCAAAGCAGGGAGATCTCTGGGATTGAATAAAAAGTAAAACTGAGTTAATCAACATTTACAGCATGTAGAGATGGTATGCAGGGCTAAAACAACAAAAAGGGGTTCTGTGGTCTCCTGACTTGGTGCAGTGGGTTGTGCCCTGAGGGGTCTGACATTCCAAGGGTCTGTTATCTTAGATGCTAAAAGACTATATAGGCAGCCTCCCTTAAGGTAAAGATTGACATTTGTCAAGGAAGCTACAGGCCAAGGAAGAGGCTACCCGCCTTTAATTGGAAATTTTTGTTTTCAGACCATTCTGTGGGGTTACTTTCGGTTTCTGAGTTGTGAGGCTCACCATGCAGGTCCCTCCATCGTCCACACGGGCTCTCAAAGTTACCGATGCCCTACTTGCACCCAAGATCTATTGCACCAGCTTCTCTGTGATGACACAGGCACCAATATTTTTTATAACATTTCCAAAATGCAATCAATATCCAGATCCCCTGCCTTAGGGAGCAGTTTTCAAACTTTAAACTGCTCTTGAAACTTTGGGGCATCTTATTAAAATGCAGGTTCTGACCTGTATGTCTGGGGCAGGGCCTAAGGTTCTGCATTTTCAATTCAGCTCCCGGGGAGTTAACCTTGTGTGTGAGGGGTGGGGGTAATGAGGCAGGAAGTGGGAGAGATACATACTGAGCAGCACAAGCCCTTGGCTATTAACTCCAGACACCAGCTGATCCTGAACAATGGTTTCACTGCCTACCATTAAGCCAGTGCTCAACATTTGAGTGCCAGTCATTTAAAAATATACATCTTGAAAATCCTATTAAATTTAGATAAAATCTGAAGCTGTGACTCTGTCTTACAAATCTTTTAATGTGACACTGACTGTAGCTTAGGTTTTTGAGGGTACCTATCCCACAGCTCTCAGCGGGCTCCAGAACACAGTTACTCTTGCTGCTCCTCAAACATACCAGACCTATTCTCCCTTTAAGGCCTTCATACTCGTTCTGACTTCTGCTTGGAATGTTTTTCCCCTTCAAAGCCTCATGGCTGGCTCCCTCTTCATTCAGTTCAAATGTTCCCTCCTTAGCCCTTCCTTAGTCACCCATTCTAAGTAAGCCACTATCCCTCCACCTCTTTATTTCATAACCTTCTCCCCACATAGGCTGTTTACCATTGGAAATTGGTTTATTTGTTTACTTACAGATTTTCTGTCCACTTTCAGGAGATTTTTAGTCGTGAGAATAAAGCTGCCGTCTCTTTAGGCCAGCGCTACACCCTCAGCTTCTAGAAAAAGGGTCTGACAGAGGAATACACATACACAAAATGAAAGCAAACAGGTATGATAATCAGGAGAGAGTGAGAAATTTGATGTGCATTTCATGTTTATAGTAAACCTCAATTGAGACTAGCCTCAATTCAAGTCCCCCTGGCTACTTTATTGGACAGAGGAAATCTACATATTGATCCATAAATTGTCAATTCTTTTATTCCAATGATACCATTCCTTGCTTGCCTAGATGTCATTAAATGTTAATAGTTTGGATGAATTTGGAGAGAAACTATATTTAAAGTAAAGTGGTTTTAGAATTTCAAATAATTACAACAGAAATTTATTTCTAAAATATTTAATATATCAAGAACAAAGTCTTCTTACTGTTCTGAGGGAAAAGACTGAATTTCTTGCTGTGGCCCCACTGCAAGAACTTGTCTGCCTTGCCTGCCCCCTGCTGGTTCTGCACCAGCCATGCTCAGGGCTGCCTGGGAGTCCTTCCTCTGGGACCTCCTTCCTGTTCTCCTTCTCAGCTCTGCCTGACTGCTTCCTCCCACTGACCCCTAACATGCAGGTACACCCCCACCTTGCCTAGAGAGTAATATGTGAGTCAGTTTAAAGGAAAAAAAAGTTTCTTCTAGTGTCCAAATATTGATTTGAATGATTTTATTACAATATAAAATAGTAAAAATATAGAATTGTAATTCCTTATGTTGACAGTTCATATACGACATCATGTGCAAAATGAAAACATTAACTAAAAAGAAAGTATGTAATTACTAAAAGTGTACAAAGTGGTATAAAGTAAAAAATAATTCTCCCTCACAGCCATTGTCCCAGACTCAAAGTTCTCCTTCCCAAAGGGAAACTATTTTATTTGTGTATAGATATACACAAATACATATACATATATATATACATATATATATATATAATCACCAGAGATATATGTTATTTATTCATTGTTTATTTTTATACCAATTTTCTGCGTTCTTTTTCAAATAACAATTTACATTATTAATTGGGATAGATAATTCTTAGTTGAAGTCGAAATTGCACAGTGCCTACTATACCTGACTCTCACAGTCCAAGTTCTTTGAAGTTCAGCATGACTGGTCCACAGATGCTGTGGTATGGCGCACTACAACCACCACTTCCTCTATGTGAACTACTGTGAAACCTTCATTCTTGCAGCATTCATGATAGGCATTTGATCTTCACTTGTCAGGAATGCAACATAATGCATATTAATTCTCTGTTTTTTTCACATTACCTAAGACAATTAGAGTTGTACTACTTCTGGCCAACTCAATCAAAAACACACATGTTCAACATGAGCTTTTAAAGCTTTGGGTGGAATCTAGTCATAAAAGATCCAGAAAATGTTGCTGTTAATTTTTAAGATTGTCATCAAAATGGAAATATGATATTAAAAGAAGTCTTATAGAGGGCCTATGGGTCTAAGAATACTTTAGATTGAGAAACACAAGTCTAATTATTTCTAATTACATTCCTCAGGGCTCAGCTCAAGTAAGACTTACTTGACAACCCTTGGCCCCACTCCTCAAACTAAGTCAGATCCTCAGTTATATGTTATATATACCACCACGTACTCCTTTCATATAATCAGAGTTAAGCCATTAATTATGAAGTCATGTGTTTAATATTTTCATTCTCATTACAATGCCAGCTCTGGCATGGGTATCACGTCTGCTTTATACACCACCATTTCTCCAGCACCTAATGCAAAGCTTTTCACATAAGAATCATTTAACAAATATTTTTAGAGTGATCAAGTAAAGCAGGTGTTAAGTCAATGGACTGAGGTTCAAGTCCCATCTTTACCTATGTCTGTGTAATCTTGACCAGTTATATAACCTCTTTATGTCTCAATATCCATATTTCATAAAATGAGGCAGTCTACATCAGAGATTCTCAAACTTGGCATCACTTGGAAAGCTTTCTAAATAATACAGATTGTGGAATTCTACCTATAGATTTATTAGTTCTAGTTTAAGGTTAGATAATCTATTTTAAAAGCTCCTGAAGTTACAGTGTTCAGCCAGGGTTGGAAAGCTTGAATTATTTCTAATGTCCTATAGAGCTTTGCATATATTAATTTTTGACTTGATCATTGAGGGCATAATAAATACTAAATATCACTAGCACTGGGAGTGATAATATGAAGAATGTTTAGATTTCCTGACCCCCAAGGATTTGTCTGCTTGGAGGGGCACAGGTGATATAACTAACAGCTATTTGAACATCTTTGTAGCACAGGATGTTGCAAAAGGCAGATAAAAGGCATACATCTCAGTTGAAATTTAGGAAGAGACTGCAAAAGATGAAACTTGAATTGACCGATGAAGGTTGGGTAGTGGTTAACCAGGAGGAGAAGGTATGTTAACAGAAAAGACAGAATGTACATAAGTCCAGGGGCATGAGAAAACCTAGTTCACTAGAATCCAATAAATGACTCCCAGAGATGTAGCACATTCAGAGGCACTAGAGTTTAAGAGAAGTTTCTGGAGAAGAAGCTGTTGTTACATTATAGCTTTAGTGGCTGAGAGCAAGAAATTTTGAACCAGAAAGATGTGGTTTAAATCCTCGTTTTGTCATTCTCTCTTTCTCTCTCTGTGACTCATGAAAATTAATTAACTTGTTCACACTCAATTTCCTTTTCTGTAAAGTGGGGAAAATAACACCTGTCTTGTAAGATTACTATAAAGATTAAATGAGGCAAAATGAGGCAATATATGTACAGCTCTTAACACAGTGTCTGGTAGATTGTAACCAAAAAATATGCTCCAGAAGGCAAGTTCATTATAACTTTGCTTTTGTTTTTTAATTTTAATGACTACATAGTAGTGATATTGTATTTAAATCTATTTTTTTTAAACTTGTCATTTTTATTATTTTCATGTGAAAATTTTCAAATAGTATAAAAGGATGTTCACAGAAAAATAAATGTCTTTCTCAAATGCAGGTTTCTATTCAATGATTTGTTCTTCCTAGAGGCAACCAGGATGTACCAATTTTTAATGTACACTTTAGAAATATTCTGAAGCACATTTGAAGTAACAAAAATTGGTAACAGTCAAAACATTCATCTGTATGGAAATGTCTGTGGAATAGGCACCTTTTGTATACTATGCAATAATTTAAAAAGCACGTTGTACAAAATGATGTGTTCATTGTGATATCTTCCTTTTAAACACACACATAATAATGTTACACATAAACATATATTTATATGTAAATAGATATGTATAGATACTTTCATGTGTATAATCATATCTAATGATTAAGAGTTAGGTACTCTTTGTTATGGTATTTTTGCAATCTAACTGGACCTTTTAAATATTTATGCTTTAATGATATAACTGTGTGCTTAATAAATAAATGTGTTTTCCTGTTAACTGGAGGGAGTTACTCCTAAAGCTATTTTACATTTTATGAAAGGATTGCTGAAACAGGTATGTATGCATCAAATCTCATAATCTGAGACACACCTTTTGGAATTATGTGACATTTTTGACAGAGTGCCTATGGATGCTTTGTAATTTTATTAAATTATGGTCCACTAGTAGAAAAAGTAAAATTTTCAAGCATGACTAGAAATAATTTATTTCTTTAGATGCCTGTGACTCTAAGTTTATCTGACTTATTCACAGCTATTTTGCTTTTACACTATCTGTACACATTAATTATAAGATACATATGAATTTCAGAAATAATCAAATGTGCAAAAAGTCTTAAAGTAAAATATATATGATTTTGAAATGAAACTTCTGTTTACTTTCTTAGGTAGAAATAATGAAAGGGCAGCTAATTAAACTATGAAATTTTATAAGCTTTCCGTTTAGTATGGTGATTGTTTTCCAATGCCACATTCATAGTTTTTGGTCATCTCTTAGTAGAAGAAAACTGGTTGCATTGTTTTTCTTCTGGTTATAATAGTTCAGTAGGTCTCAATTTCCTTCAGCACATTTTTTTAAAGTACATAAAAACCAATGTGTACACTATCATGTTTCTTCAGATTTCTTTCCTTTCTTTTTTCTTTCTTTCTTTTTTGTTTTTTTGGTTGAGGTAGACAATAGGAGAAGAGAACTTACTTGTTACACCAAAGATGACATATCTTCATTGTAGAGATTCCTCATTCCTTGCCCAAACTTTAGGGGCCAGAAGTTTCAGAAATTAGAAATTGTCTGATTCTAGAATCAGATAACATAATATATGTGCCATTTTACATGACACACCAAGGAGCTTTGGGATGGTATAATTTACCCCAAAATATTAATATCTCACCAGCAAAATATATTTAATATATTTATACAATAAAGGCTATATTTAGCCTCATATAGGTTTAGGGCAAGGGTTACTGCCAAATGAGTTTGTGCCAAACTTAAAAAATATATTTTGTTGCATTGCAGATATGGATTATATACACAAATTGTATATAAATATTTGTGTTTACACACACTCCTCTATATACAGATATAGTTCTTATATCTATCCAAAGATGTTAGAGTTGGTAGCTTCATTATCTAATAAATAATTTGATTTAATGTGCATCTTTATTCAGATATTTTGCTGGCTATGTGAAGGGAATTTTTCTTTTCTGTCAAGGTACAGTGTGAGAACTTCTGTAATTTGAAGATATAATTATGTTTTCTTTCTCTTAGCAATTCTGCTGTGTCCGCAGGGAATGAAAACACCATTTAGAATAGTCCAAAAGCATAGGCATTATAAATAGACTGGGTCAAATTCGAATCCCAAATCTGCTGTTAGTTGGCAAAATAATGAGATGTTCACCGGAGTTCAGGGAAGTCATACTTGAATTCAAGTAGATCACAAATTGTTAGAAGCAAGTTAGTGGTTAACTCTGGGGAGGAGGGAAGGAGGGAGTAGTGACTAAGGGCATAAGGGAGGCGATGAGAGACTATTTTATTTCCTCAGTTTGTTGGTGCTTGCATGAGTACGTTCACTTCATGATAATTAATCAGGCTCTATAGCTGTGAAACTTGTATTTTTGTACTCTTGTACTACCTCTGTATATAATATGTAAGCAAATAAAACATATATTAGTAAAAAGAATAAAAGTACTAAAAGGTAACGACAGACTAACTTTTTCCATAATCTGAGGACCCAATGAGAAAAATATTTGATAAAATCATGAATAATATAAAAGCATTGAATAATATTACAGATATTATTAAAATTGAATATAAAATGCAAAAAAGTATGAAGATCATCAATAAGATGATATATGTCTGGATATTAAGAAGTAAATGCTGTTTAGGGGTCAATATGTAAATGGAATAAAACATTCTCTGATTTGGAGATTTTTTTTCTGCTACTTCTGGAGCTCTGGGCTGTAACTCACCAATCCTTAGGAGTGAGTGATTAGTATGAAATAATACAAATAGCCATACAAATGGTTTAGTATTTTTAGTACATAAATATTTAAAAAACAACTCAGAAGAAAATTTTCAAACATCACATGTTTTTTTTATTCTGAAGACTAGTGTTTTATGAAACAATTTGGGGTATGTTAGTTTCGATTTTAATCTTACGAGCAATGAAAAGATATTTAGTATTTTAAGAATGGAAATGACAATCTCATTCAGTCGTCAAGGATATGAAAGCCAGGAGAGTAAAAAAGAAATAACAGATTTGGAACTGTTTTAGCAGTTAAGGCAAGAGATAATGAGAACCTTAATTCTATTGACCGGTGGGATCAGTTGAGAAGAGAGAATTGATGCCAGAAATTTCAAGGTGATAAAACTGACAGGCTTGGTGACTGTGGTCAATACTGCGATCCATGCCCAGATCACTCTCCCCCCACAAACATAAATTTCTGTGTATTCACACCTAATTCTCAAAAGCTGTGTAAACAATTTTTTTCTACATTCCCCTATCATTTGCACAATTTTTGTCAAGTCCAAACATAACTTAAAATGAGGTAGGTAGTTTCTCTCTCCTCGTGCCTTCATCTTTGCAGTGACTACTGAGGCCTGTACATGAAAGCACTATTCTCCCACGCAGTGGGCCAGATCACTCTCTCTCTCTTTTTTTAATACATTTATTTATTTAAATTATCTTCAGTACAATGTATATAGTACATTGGTTAGACATCTATAATGTTCATAAAATGATCCCCCCGTTGCTCCCTCTCTCCCCTAGCCCTCCACTTAGCTATCATATTAATGCTAACTGCATTCCCTCTGCCGTATTCCTTGTGCCCAGCTATCAACTACTACTTTGTACTTCTTTAACCCTTCACCCTATTTTCCCATCCTCCCAATCTCCCTCCCTTCTGTCTGTTACCAAATTGTCCACTATATTTGTGAGTTTGTTTAGGATTAGTTTGTTCTTTTTGTTCCTTAGATACTGCATATAAGTGAAATCATGTGACATTTATCTTTCTCTGACTTATTTCACTCAGCATAATAACCTCTAGGTCCATCCATGTCTTTGCAAATGGTAGGATTTCATTTTTTTTTAATGGCTGAGTAATATTTCGTTGTAAATATAATCCATAATTTTTTTATCCAATCGCCTGTTGATGGGCATTTAGGTTGCTTCCATATCTTGGCTGTTGTAAATTATGCTGCCATGAATATTGGAGTACATAAATCTTTATGATTTTCTTTGGTTTTCTTTGGATAAATACCCATAAGTTTAATTGCTGGGTCAAAAGGTATATCTATTTTTAATTTTTTGAGGAACCTCCACACTGTATTCCATAGTGGCTGTACCAGTTTGCAGTCCCATCAGCAGTGTATGAGGGTTCCCCTTTCTCCGCATCCTTGTCAAAACTTGCTGTTTGGGGATTTATCAATGATAGCCATTCTGACAGATATGAGGTGATATTTCATTGTAATTTTAATTTGCTTTTCTCTGATGATTAACGACCTTGAGCATTTTTTCACATGTCTTTTAGTCATGTGTATTTCCTCTTTGTAGAAGTATCTGTTCAGGTCTTCTGCCCATTTTTTAAGTGGATTTTTTTTTTATTGTTGAATTGTATAAGTTCTTTATACGTTTTAGATATTAACCCCTTATCAAATGTATCATTAGCAAATATCTTCTCCCAGTTAGTTGTCTTTTTCTTTTGTTGATGGTTTCCTTTGCTGTACAAAAACCTTTTAGTTTGATGTAGTCCCATTTGTTTATTTTTTCTTTCGTTTTCCTTGACCTAGGAGATATATTTGAAAAGAAATTCCTGTTAGTAATATTAGGGAGTTTACTGCCTATATTTTCTTCTAAAAGTTTTATGGTTTCCGGTCTTACATTTAAGTTTTAATACATTTTGAGTCTATCGTATATGGAGTAAGAGGATTGTCCAGCTTCTTTTTTTTGCATGTATCTGTCCAATATTCCCAACACCATTTACTGTCTTCACTCTATTGTATATTCTTACCTCCTTTGTCAAATATTAAGCAAGCATATAGGCATGGATTTATTTCTGGGCTCTCTGTACTGTTCCATTGATCAATGTATCTGTTTTTATGACAGTACCATGCTGTTTTGATTACTGTAGACTTGTAGTGTAGTTTTATATCAGGTAGTGTGATACCTACAACTCTGTTCTTCTTTCTCAAGATTGCCATGGCTATTCTGGTTTTTTTATGGCTCCGTATCAATTTTATGATTATTTGTTCTAGCTCTCTGAAAAATACCATTGATATTGTGATAGGGATTGCATTGAATCTATAGATTGCTTTAGGTAGGATGGCCAGATCACTCTTGAATGATGTTCAGTTGTCCCAATTGTTGGGAGTGCCATGGCAAACAACCTTCAGCTGCCAGCTCCTTCAGGAATTGTCTCAAATGCAGAGAGACTTGCCCATATCCAGTGACTAATGAGGAACAGGCCCAGCTACATGTGTCGGTGACCTATGCAGTCACACAGGGCCATATACACAGAAGGGGCCTACTGCTGTAGTTAATGCTATTCTGTCACCTTTTTAGAAATCATCATTTTTAAGGAGTTCTGCATTTTCATTTTGTACTGGACCCTGCAAATCATAACCTGGTACTGATATATGGGAGTATAAGTGACTTGCCATTTAGGCCCATTTCAAAATAACTCTGAAAAGTCCCTTTAGCTTCAGAGTTCCCCACTGAGTCAGTTGAGGCAGTCATTGGGCCTGTATCAAATCTTTTTCTATTTTAGGCGAGGCAACCCTTGGTTAACCTCACAGGTTGCAAGGACTTTGTCAGCTTACAATACCTATTTATTTTAATTTTTTTTTAACGCCTATAGCACCTGGTTTTTCTAGGCGATCTCCCATCCAAGTACTAACCTGACCCTGCTTAGCTTTTGAGATCAGACAAGATTGGGCTTGTTCAGGGTGGCATGGCTGTAGACTAAGGGCCTGTATCAAAGCTTGACTTCACTTTTTCTGTTTAATCATGCTTGATTTCCCTGTCCTTTGCAGGCGCTGGTCCCAAGGGCATTTCATAACCTTACTGCCTACTAATCTCTATGTCAGAGTGTGCTTTCTAGAGAATTCAATCTGCCACTGTGACATTTTTGTAGTGGGAGCTGAGTCAAGCACAAGTTTGAGATAGTTTGCCTTAATTTAGTGAACAATAATGCCATTTATAGATGAGGGGGCCCAAAAGCAGATGAGTAGTTTAGGAAGGAAAAAAATAAAGAGAGGTTTTGTATTAGAGTTTAAGATTTCAGCTTTGTAGACTTAATTTTGACGTGATTGAAGGCTATCAAGGAGATGACCAATTGTGGGATATTAATCTGGAGTTCTGTAGAAAGATTTGGGTTGGGTTCATAAGCTAACTTCAAGGAGTAAATGTCAGTATTCAAGAATAGTATGTAAAGAGAGTGCTAGGAGGAGACAACCACTAAGAACTGAGCAAAAAGACCCAGCAAAAGGATGAGGAAAGAAGGAAAACTGGGAGAGGATGAGTGTTAATGGAAGGCTGAGTAAAGTGACTTAAAATGTATGGTGTTTGGAGGTAAGAAAGAGAATACAATGATTCAAGGCCATTTCTTCCTGAAATGTGGCTCTGAGAGGAAGGCAAGAGACTAGGTCATCTGGAAGGGATACAATACACTCGAGACGGGTAATTTAAATTTTTTTTTTTTTTTAGAGTGGAAGACAATTCATTGTTTATTTTGCTATAGAGAACAAAAATGTACACCTTTTTTAGAAGAGGCGTGCTTAGATTTGGGGATGATAGTCTTTGAATAAAGCCTTAACCGCTCTCGTAACCATCCCCCTACCTAAAATAATGCTACTTAATGGTAACCTTTGCTATGTGACAGTTTCCTGGAAATCCTTTAAAAAGGATGCTGCTTTAAAACAGGGGATTGATGAGTCCAGTCTCCCCAGTTCATTCTGGCTTCAGACTTTTGCAGTGACATATCACTAGAGGGCGTTCTTGTGACATTGCCTTAGAAATGGGGCTGATATTGGTGAATTCAGGCAGAGCAAAGAGTAACACCAAAAAGAAGGAAAAGAGATTTTAACACTATGCCGTGATGTTCAGGTCTAGATCAAAGTCTATGAGTCTCCATTGATCATCTCTTGACTCTGACTATAATGGTAAGACATTATTGACAAGGCAAATGATAACAAGGATATCTTTTTCCTTTCTGCCTTCAAAAATTATTTTATTTGCCTTTATTTTTTAATCCATTTCCTCTATAGTTTCTTCAATAAATATTTATTGAGAGTTGTCAAGATTAATTAGGAACACCAGATGCTGGCGACAAGGAGTGTGAACAAAACAGATAAAAGTCCTCGTCATCAGCGAGCTTATATTCATTCATTCTAGTGCAAGGACACAAAAAATAAACAAACTAATTCATATAAATATTACAAGCTGTTATATATAGTAGAGAAAAGTAAAGCAGGGAAAAAGTGGAGGGTGAAGGGAATTGTAATTTGGCTATCTAGTTGTGCTTATACAGTGTTCTGCACAACGATGCTTGGTGAGGCAAAAGGAGGGGCTGAAACCCAGCCATCTGCTGAGGAGAAAGGTTACTTTTCCTGGTGGGGCTTCAGGAGGCTGTTGGTGGTAACCAAAATATATGTTTTAAGGTGGGGACACTTTTTAAAAAGCGCATCTGGCAATGTTGAGTTTTTGAGCTTTTGAGCCCTTTGGATACAAGCCTTTACTTAAGTTTTACAAACCCTATACTATGAAGCTGAACATTTTTGTTGATGAAAAAGTTAGGTATTGCAGAATTAAAATCTCATTAAAGTTCACAGCATTCCATCAGTTGTATCCACCTTATCTACATAACCTGGCATGTGGTCATAGAATAGTAAATGAGTTTGATGATGAGATTTCCTCTTCACAGAGCCAGGTTTATCATTATGTACTTGACATTTTTGATATTTTTGCATTGATTATGTGAAGATTCAATCCAATATCTTTTTGGGAATCCAAGTGAAGCTGAGTAATCTACAATTTACAGGGCCGTCACAATTTTTCATTGAAAATGAACACAACTTTTGCCCTTTTCAAGCATAGCATGTATGTCCTACTTTCCAATGTTTCTTCTAAGAGCTAATGGCGAGTCAGTGTAGACTAATTTTAAAAAATATTTTAAGTCAGATGCCAATTAGCGCTCCTTATCTACATCATATTTCAACAATTTCTTCTCATCAGTCTTGACTTGTCTGTCACTCTCGTGGAATAGATGGTGCATATTATGTGTATTAAGTTGTAATTACTTTTAAAAAAAAACTTAAGATTTTAAGATTTGAAAACTTCTAGCCTACTATGCCATGTAAAAAGCGCAGTGTTTTTACTGCACTCTCCCACCTCCTCTTATCATTTAAAAATTTTTCTCTGCATTTCATTTTCCTTGCTATTTATTATTTTGCTTGAGTCAACCATTTTGTGCTGTAAGTCTCTTTACTCTCTCAATGAGAATGACACTTTGTACTTTGTCTTATAATTGTTGAAAAACTCAGTTTAGAGTTGGTAAGAAAAAAGAAAAAGCCTGATTTGTGGAGATGAAGATCATTCTAATGACTTTAGGTAGTAAGAAAGCTAAATGCTAATTCAAATTAGTGAGTCTCATTGTGTTTTCCTATTTGTTCACCACTTTCTCAAATATCCCCCAGTCACCGCAAGTCTTTCCCAATGAAAAAGCACTGATCCCTTCTCCTGAGTCATCCTTATTTGCCTTTAAATTTTTCTTCCTTAAATCCATTTCTATTACATTCTCTTTGTGTCTATTGACTAAGAGATGCAATTCCCCCAAAATAGTTTTAATTGCAGCACAATTAAACTGGAAACACAAAGGTATGAAAGTATTCCATATCCTTCTGAATGCCTTTAAACCTTAGACACATACACTTATATTCGTGACAATTTAGATTTTTAAGAAAAGGTTAAGAAAAAAGGTCTGTCCTTCCTTCCCTGCAAAATGACATTACACATGATCTGGAGAGATTGAATATGGCTGGACCATATATACAAATAGAACTCTAACCTGCAGCAATCTGTCTGGGAAATCAACCCCCTTATCTATAATAAGGAGCCCAGAAAGCCACTTGTTTCAAGTCATGGGGACCCATTTGGAACTCCAGAGTTGATATTAAGATTATTTTAAGCTGAAGACGTTTGAGATTCAACAGATCTTCATCTCCTCCTCCTCTCCTTCCTTCTTTTTCCCCCTCCCCTCCTCCTTCCACTCCTCCTCTTTCTCCTTCTTTTTTACAGAAGAAAAGAACAGCTATATTAGAAGGGAAAGTATACTTCCAGATGTAAAAATGGGCAAGAGAGGTGTGGCTCAAAAAGCTTCTTGGATCTTCTTTTACCTGACCAAAAGCAGCAACTTCTGAGATATGAAGCTACATGATTGGGACACTAAGAGGTAGAATCTTTGGGAAAGTGAGGGGTCCAAAGAAGAGAATGTTATGGTGATTCTGAGTCAAATGGGCAAAATGCCCCAGGCCATAGTGCTGAAACCAGAAGCCAGTGCTGCTCAACCAATAGACTGACATGGGAATTGGGACATTTAGAATAAGTGTTTATTGTCAGATCACCAGGGATCTGAGAAGGTGGCAGGTTAACACCTTCAAAAACTGCCATACTTTCTCAGTATGGCTTAGCTTATTTAAGGGAAAATCTGGGCATTATTTCCAGGGCTACATGACTGTTCCAAGGATTTCTGCTGTGCTTCACAGAGCCATTCCACTGGCATTGTGGTCCTTGTGTCATTAGCACTTCAGGAACAAAGATGGAAGTAGTCTGGAAAGAATGCTAAACCCCAAGGATTGTGATCAGTAAGCATAAAGGTATTAATAGTAAGTTTCAGGGCAACTTTATATGGCAGGGGACATTCCAAGCTCTGGGGTCAATTTTCTGGGGACAATCTATTGTTAAGCTACATGGCAAGGAAAGGTGAGATGTGGTACACTGTGAGGTTTCTACTATGGGGGTCCCAACCCAGCTCATCAGTACACCTAAGACAAAGGAAAGCAATAACACAGGCACCAGAAACCCAGCCAAAGAGGTAGTCCCCAGGTACAACAAATCCTTTTTTTTAATTCCCCCCTCCCCATTTCAACCCCTGACATAAATATATTGCTGTCTCCTCTTAAGAACTAGATCTCTGAAGGTAGGGCATGTCCACATACATCCGGGGACTAGCTTGCCTGGGGATCAAACCCAGGACCTTCTGTGTGTAAAGTAGACATGCTAACCACTACTCTATGGAACCACCCCCAACAAATTCTTAATCCTTAGGATACTTGATAAATCAGTGGTTCTAATCATGGGGCTCTTGGTGTAAAAATGATTAGTTATTTTTGCATTTGTTATCTTGATCTGTGTTTCCTCTTCATGTGCCTGTATTTTGTTATATCTGCCTTCCTTGTAGCCAGAGAGTCACCAAGAGTCACCTCCATGCTAGTGAAACCCCTTGCTGACTGCTCAAGGCACATTGCTGAAGAGGTGGGGGCATATATAAGATTGTAAGAACCAGTCACAAGGGGTAGAGTCTTGAAAAAGGGCATCAAGGGAAAGTGATCACTGATTGACCCGAGAGCTCCATCTGGGTCAACTGGAGACCCCTCATGCCCTTCCCCGGCCTTGAATGTATGCTCTTCCACTATTCTCACAGCCAGAGCCTTTTTTCAAGGACCCAGCCTTGAAACAGCCAGATGTTTTCCAGACTGTCTGAATGGAATACAGGACCATAAGCAGGTAAGTTTTGTATGTAAACTCTTTAAGATTCTTGTGAATGGGTGCAGAGATCTACTCATGCTGTGGTGCCCAAGACAAGCTTGTACGTAAGTTCCCTTGCTTGTTAAATCTGCCGCCTACCAATCTGGAGTGGCCAGCCTCTTGCATCTCTCCTTGTCCTCTGTGTTCTGGGGCCAGTCGTGCATTTCACCCAGGAAGTTTGCAAACCAACACTCCCTTGCTATAGCAAGCTCTGAAGAAATAGCTTTTCTCATTTGATTAATCTCAGTTTATTTCCACAACCATGTGTTTCATTTGTACTTTTTAGAAGTCTCTTTGGAATAACTTGTGAAGTAAAATAAAGAGATATTTATTTGGTATGATGCTTCTTATATATTTTCTAGTTCTCTAAGTTCTCTACTGAGGTTTTGAAATTCTCTCTGATGCAGGTAGTACAAAAATCTTATTTGAAGCAAATCAATCCTGAAGATGACAGAAAAATCAATATGAGGTAGCTGCAAATAAACCTACTATTCTCTAAGCTCTTGAAAAACCTCAAACCGCACAAGTCTGCATTTTAATAAAAGTATTTACACACGAATTTTGGTTGTAAAGGAGATAAAAAAATTCAGGCATGAAAAGCTTGAGACTGTAAAAATTGTTTTTCTAAAAGACCATATTTTTGTTCAAGAAAAAGTTCTTCAGAGATTTTATAGCTTTAAATTGGAAGCATTTTTTTGTCAATAGCTCTCCATATACGCATCAACACAATCACCACCACTACCAAAAAGGAATAGAGAGTAAATTCTCCAGGCTAGCCAAGGCTGGAGCAATTAAAATGCCATTAGATTCTAGGTAGATTAATGTTTATGCTAATACTCTACACAATGATATTTGGGAACTGAGCCTAGTCCTCAACCACTCAAAAGTGGGCTGATACAGTGAGAGTGGGGTTAGAGGTTCGAATACTTCGGAGATATTTGATTTTACGGTTAAGTTCCTAGTTTAGTGGTAGGAACCTGAGGCACAATTAGTAGTAACTGTTGATATTTCTCTCTGGGCATGCAATAAAAAAAATTGATAATCTGATAAATTGATAATTTTGGTACAGGGCCACAAATGAACTCTGGAGTTTCTTCTAATTCCAAAGGATACCGATTTGCTTTCATTTTTGGAGCTAGTCATACCTTCTTTGCTATTAGTAGTTCTATACTGTTTAAAACTAAAACATTTAAGTATAACCAAACATATTAAAAAACATTTTTAACCTAGGCTAATTTTTTCCCCTACCAGAATAGTGCTTAAAAAACAAAAACAAAAACAAAAAACAAAAAACCCCTCAACATGCCGAGTAGTAAGAGAATGGGCTTTGAAGCCGGACAAACTTGGGTTTGACTGTTCATTCTACCTGCATATAATCATTAGTACTACGTGGTTTTGAGGTTCATTAGTCTTGCATCTATACCTGACCAAATTCAGAGCCTCTGTATACTCCATTTATATTATCTTTCAAATTAATATAGAAATATTTATCTCCCAAATGGTTTGGTTAGAATTAACTCTAAAGCACATAGAATTGCTCAAAGCAAACAGTAGAAGAAAAATCTAGTTTCCTTATCTTTCTCCATCCCCATCTTTTTCTTTGTCTTACAAATGCTGGGTTAACTTTCAAACCAAACCTGGTGAGTTCAAGTTCCAAATATCAGTTGTCTCTGTTATAATTAGGCCCTCATGACCATTTATGCTTTGGGAAACTCATAGTTACATTTTGTGGTTTGGTTCTTTGTTTTTTCACTCTGACTTTGTCATTTCTACTGACCAGCAGGATTGGGAGCAGATGGAGGCACCTGGTTATATGCCTCATATCCCTAACTAACTCACTGGTCAAAGCATAAGTTTGTTCAGAATGGGTTATTTTGAGAATTACAGCAAAATTCCTTTTTTTTCTTCTATGATCTCCTCTTTATACACCCACCCACAGATACTTCCTGTCATGGTTATGAAACTTAGTGGGCTGTGAGTTTCCAGCTTTCTTCTGTGATAAAGCTAATTAAGCGAGAGCAATAGAGAAAGCAGTCTTTTTTTTTTCCTTCTAGAAGTTATCTGTTAATTAAAACCATTTCCATTTTGTAGATAAATGAGTTGAACCTGTTGATGAAGGAGGGCGTCTGCTTTTAAAGGCATGGGAATTACGATCTTAGTGCTTGCTCCATTTCCTTGGTGTTAAAGCATAGCTACTTACCTGCTTTATCACAACATGAAATTGAGTACACTCCAGCTAGCACAAGCACTTTCTGTGAAGAGTTTCAGCTTGAATCATGATTCCCCCAGGCTCAATTCTTTTGGTATTAGTAGCTTAAATGTGTATAGTACAGAGAGAAGCTTTGTTTGGGGCTTGGAAAAAAATAAATCTTTCGGCATCTTCAAAGTGTCCAGAACATTTGAACAAATGCAACTGCACTGAAACTTGCTAATGTAAAATAGTAGATGCACCCTAAGTAACAGCAACAGCTTGAAGAGACTCTAATCGTCCCTCCTTAATTTTGTTGCTGACACCTGGCAACATTTGGAACTATAAACAATGGCAAGGCTGGAGGAAGAAAGCTGAAGAGTTTTCCTGTTGTAGTTTCAATACAGTGAATGAAAAGGTCTTTAAAGATGGGAAAACTAAGTCACATTTGGAAAACAATCAGGGGCCTTGTTTTATTGAGGCTTGGAGTGCCATGGGGTCTAGTAGTGTACATTGTAGTTAAAACACCCTGAATTCTGGTTGAATTTGTGGGATTCTTCATAATTATGGGTGAAACTGCTTAATCTTTCCAGGGTTAAAACCCACTTGTAAAGCCCCAGTTGTAAACTAGTAGGCAAGAGCTTTGCCTCCTCTGTTAGTTCTTTTTCCCCTCTTTGATTCCCTGCCTCCTCTACTTCCACCCCTGACCTATGGATGTGGTAGATGTTGCTGTCTCCCTTTTTTAAAGAGCTGGATCACTGAGGATGGGGCGCGGCTCACCCTCTGCTCAGTCAGGGGGCCTAGAGCACCTGGAGCGCAAACTCAGGACCTTCTGCATGTAAGGCAGACGTGCTAACTATTACACTATGGAGCCACCCTACCTCTGTTACTTTTTTGTTGTTCTAGCTATCCAACATTAGAGAAAGTGGGGCGGGCAGGGGGCAGGAAAAAAGGGGAGTGCTAGAGCAAAGAGGGGTGATAGAGGGTTCCCAAGTAATCTCAGTTGGTTCCTGTGAATTTAGCAGAGGCAGCAAAGTAACCTATAGCTAGAAAGCATTCTATACTGTGTTCAGTAAACAGACTATTTGGCTTTTTTCCCAGGCAGATAGAAATTGAATCTCTGCTTTTGTCTTGATGTGGATTGGCTTCTTTCTTAGCTATTTCTCTTTAAGAAATCTAGGATCATATGGAGAGAGAAAGCATCATTTTTGGTAGACTAACAATCTTTTAGCAGGCATCAGGGTATAGAGCATACAATGAGAAGGGTAAGAAGACTGGGTTTCACTTTCATCCCATTTCCACTAGCCTCATGATCTGATATATTACTTAGGAAGCCTTGGTTTCCAAAGTCATCCACCGCACAAATACACTGAGAATTAAATGAGGATGATTTCTGTTAAAAGCCTAGCAGAATGTTGACACTTAATCATCTGTAGTTTCTTCCCCTGGAATACAAAGAGGCACTTATTTGTTAGATAAATTGATTTAACTATAATTTTTGCTTTATTATTTTAGCATTACTATTACACCAGAAGGAATAAAAAACACAATGCTTTCTTACAGGAAGACTCTTGCGATCTCAAATTTAAGAGTAAGTTTAACCATGCACAGGTCTGAACAGTCTCTAAAGCTAGGTTTCTAATCCTCATTTTGTGCAAAGGAGTCTAAGAGGTTTGAACATAATATCCAGCTATTTTAATGCCTTTTCAAGAGTATGAATTGACTTATAGGCAGCCCCTTCTTTTCATGCTGGGGTTTAAAAAGCCAACATTTTTTTTCCTGAGGATTATAGAATTACTTTTAATACGGTATTTCATAACCTGTTATAAGACCTAAGGAATTCAGCAAATGTTAAATAATAATATCTAATGTGAGTTTTTTTTTTTTTAACAAAAGCATATTAAACTGTGAATTCCTGTTTCTCTTAGCCATTTACTCTTATAGCTTAGTCTAGTAGAAAATAATCTGGAAGAATCACAAAATCTTATATTTTTAAGTGGTCAAACAAAACCAGATTGACTCGAGACATCACTTTTAAGTGAGCCTGTGACCTTTTCTCTGCACTTGGTCCAGCCAGAACCAGCTCGCTGCTTCAATTGACCTCAGCTTTCTTCTATTAACCTCTGATAGCAGCCTCCACATGGGTTCAAATTCTATTGCTTAAAATTAAATTTCCTCTTGCTATTGAGTAGTAAAAACTAAAGAATAGATTCTGTGTGTCACAGCACTTAGCAGAGAGAGTAACAGTGCCCCTATACCAAACCCAAACAGAATGATTTTTCTACTAATACCTAACAAAAGCAAAGTATTTTTACCATATGTTATAAATTTTAAGTCACATTTTACACATTTTAACATTTCTGAAATTAGGTGCATCTTACAATAACTATTAACAAGGGGGTGGACATGACCTAGTTACTATTGCTGGGACCTGAGAGCTCTAGGTAGTTATTCCTTAGTGGCATGACTGCAAAACTGCAACTCAAGGCTTCAAGACTATTTCGGGACACTTGAGAGAGACTGTAAGTCCTACTTGTGGTTTGGAAACCAAATATTGACACTTTACAGTAAGGTCAGAAAAGCCCCCAGAGATCAGGGTGGGGTATTCCTTTGCTCTGATGTTGTAACAGATGAAATTGGTGGGAAAACGTGGGCATCAAATGAAACTGAATTGAGAAATGATTCAGACAAATCAGCGTCTAACTGTGAAGGATTAGGAATACCTTGACTGATTTATTTCACTTACATTTTTCCTTTTATATATGCACAAGAATAATACAGGATAGAAATTTAAGTCTAAGTACATCTGAGAAAGCTCTTTCAATAAGCATAAAATAAAACTCTAAGTGATAGAAAAACATTCGATTTAGTTTAATGCATGCTATTTTTTTTTCTTTTTTTCTTGGTGAATGATATAACAGTGAGCTATATTAGTGATGACACCTTAAACTTAATGTAATGCAGTATTATTTTTTTTGGGAGTATGTGGATTACTCTATGGATTATTTTTTTGAAAAGATTTTTAAAAAATTCTTCAACTTTCAGGTCTAATAAGTTTGATATGTGTATATGCTTTATTACTATAAGCTATTAAAATATAAACATTATAATGTTTTTTATGTGTGACAAAATTTCATTACTTTTGATAGGCATAACGATAATGCATCAATAAGGTTATTTTTAGGTTACTCCTTTTGTAGCCTGTTAAAGCATTACAATTTGTCTTTATAGTTGAAGATGTGGTATAGACAAAAGTACCAAAATTCTTCAATTTCAGGTAGCTTATAGGCTACATGAAATAATTTCTACTTGAATAGAAGTTCTATTTTATATGTAAAACCTACAATAGACATTTGATAACATCAATTTATTTAAAAAAATATTGTTTAATGTTCATTGTACTTGGGGATACAACAGTAAATCCCTGTCACTGAGAAACTCAGGTTCTAATAGGATAGATAATAAATAAAATAAATAGGTAAATTTTATTGTATGAGAGTTTGTTTGGAGGTTCTAGCAGGGGAGCGTAGCTACTCATATACCCTTGACCGAAGAACATTCCTCTCCGTCTGGGAAGGTTGTCCTCTTCTATCTAGCGCACAGCTTGGGGTGGGGCGCACATGGAGCTGTGAGGAAGAAAGGAGACACCCGCCTGCCTAGCCAGACAGCTCAGCCGAATGAACCCTGGTGATCAATGGGTGACAGATGTTGCAGCCAGATTGCCATCACATCCTGTTGTATGATAACTAATAACTGCAAAGGAAAAAAAAAAAAAATAAAGCCGGAAGGATGATAGGAAGTTTTGGGAAGACCAGAATTTTAGATTAGGTGGTCAAGATAAGTCCTTAGCAGAGCCCTGAGCAAGTGAGGAATCTACTCAGGTGTATATCTGAGAGAAGCACATCCTAAGCAGATGAACAAAGCACAAAGGCCCATAAGGAATGAGAAGAGGCCAGAGAAATTGGCATTGGGTGAACAAATTCAAATGTGTTAGACTAGGTCAGGGAAGTAAAACAGGCAGAGCAGCTCAAGTGGGTGTTGTAGGTCAGAGAAAACACTTTGGCTCTTCTCTGTGAGAGACACGAAAGGCACTGCAGATTTTTGTGTTGCGATGCTCCCTGGTCTGCCTGGTATTCTATGTGGGTGTTTTGGCTATTGTGTTGAAAATAGACTGGAAGAGTGGAAATAGACAGGTTTGTAATAATCCAAGTGAGAAATGACAGTGACTTAAACTCAGGTAATTGTAGAGGAGGTGCTGAAAATCCAAATTCTGGTTATATTTTGAAGGGCACACTATCATGATTCACTAAACTGAATGTAGAGTGAGAAAAAAAATTCAATGATTACTCTGATTTCTGGCCTGAGGAACTGAGGAAGAGTTGCTACTTATAAAGGATAACACTAGGAATATTGTACAAGGAGTTCAATTAAGGGAAGAGGGTAAGAAAATTTTGAATATGTTAAATTTGAGACACCTGCAAATATCTACAGAGGGGTATCTGATAGGCAGTTGGATTTACAAGTGTGGAATTAAGGTGGAGATATTAATGTGAGAATCATTAGCATATAGATGGTATTTAAAGCCTTGAGACTAAGTTACATGAACAAGGAAGTGAGGCTTGGTGTACCAAAAGCCAAGGTCAGAAAGTGTTTCATAGAGACAGGCACCAAGTGTGTCAAATAAATAAGATGAGGACTGATCATTAACAACTGAATTTAATCATGTGAATATCACTGGAGGCCTAATAGCAGTTTGGTGTGAGTTTGCCTTGATTATAGTGGGATCTTGAGAGAATGTAAGGAATGGGTAGAAGACAGAGAGGATAAACAATGTCAAAAAATTTTCCCATTAAAAAAAAGAAAAAAAAAAAAAAGGAGAGAAATGGAGCATTGGCTAAAGCAGAAGTAGTTTTGTTTTTGTGTTTTTAAATGATAGAAACCCAAACTGAATATTGACGGAATTATCCAGTGGAAAGAGAAAAAATTGGAGAGGAGAGATTTGCCGAAGCTGGTCCAGGTTCTGATGGAGAAGTGAAGAAATTGGCTTCATCAAGGAGCTGCTAGAAGTGCATTTTCAGACATTCCAATTATGTTTTATGCATTCTTTACTCCTCTCTACCTGAATCCTTTTTTCTCTTTCTTTGATGGTGTTGATGAAAGTCCAGCCTGTAGAAAAGTCTTATAGGAGTTTATTTGAGCCAAATTTTGAGGACATGCCCAGAAGCAAAATCTCAACAGACTGAGAAAATGGTCTGGAGAATAGTTTTGCAGCTTATTTTATACATTAGCATCAAAGGAGAAGACATAAGGAAAGTTATGAAATTCTTTGGTAGTAGATTAAGGTGGCAGGAGTAAGAGAAGTGGGAAAATCTCTAGGACTGGATAACAGGCAAAGTGGAGAAATACATTCTTTTATATTGGTGGGTACAGGATAGTTAATAATTAACATTTACAGCACATAGAGATGGTGTTGTTAGGTAGCTAGCCAGACATGAATGACAGGGGAACAAAGGAAAAGGAGCCCAGCTTTGCAACCATATAAACTTCCCTCAAAGACGTTCCTTAAGTGCCTCCCAAAAATACCTCTCTTTTAGGGTTATAAATTACCCAAATTCTAGAGAACAAAGGCCATAAAAGCTGCTGGCCTATACTAGCTACAAATGCATGTGCAGAGAGTACTGCTCCTAACTTCAGCCTCATTATCCCATCATTATCATCTCTTGACTATGCCTGGAAGTTCATGAATCTGATTATAACAATGAATTCTGGGTAAGCACATGCACACTAGGTAAAGTTATATAGCAGCCAGGTGACAATAAAGGTGTCAATCAAGG
The DNA here is from genome assembly GCA_030015415.1 of Cynopterus sphinx. NCBI lineage: Eukaryota > Metazoa > Chordata > Mammalia > Chiroptera > Pteropodidae > Cynopterus > Cynopterus sphinx. Next base: position 63,266,749 of record CM057380.1, on the reverse strand, counting down.
TGACCTCACTTGCCAATCACCTAGGAATGTCCATAGGACCACTCCATCACTGCCCCCAAATATAATGCAGACCTCTCCTTCCCCCAATATCACAGTTCTCCATTGTCCTTGGCTGTAACCCATACTCCTGACGCCCTCCTTAGGGGCACATAACCTCATTTCCACTTGGCCAGCCGGTTTTAGGCTTGACCTGTCTTCTACCTCATAATGAATTTTTAATAAACAAATACTTCTCATATTCACTGAGTTGAAATTCACTTCTTCAGCAGTGAAAAGAACCTAGAGAGAGGTGTGTGAATTCCCGGCATTCTGATCACTCCAAAGGTAACAACAGTATTCTGGAACACAGTAACAATGACGGGTTCTCTGATCTTGTGCTCTGGTGCCCCGGTTGTGCACTCAAGAGGTCCAGAATGAAAAAGCAGCCTTATTCTTCAAAGGTATTTCATCCTAGATGCGTAAGAACAATGGACAGGGCTCACTAAGGTAAAGCTTGACATTTTCTTAAGGACTTGCTATGACCTGCATGCCCAGTTAGAGATCTTTGATTATACCATCCTGTGTGGTTACTTTTGCTCACTGAGCTTATCAGGCCTGCCGTGTGCTTCTCTCCACTCGCACAGTTTGACACATTTATTACACAGCCCCTTTTTTATTCACAAGGAAGTGTTTTCTATCTCAGCTCAGAAATTCATAGAGCTCTCTCTTCGAATTAATTGCTTTTGTAATCTGTCCTATTAAATTGATTATTAGTCATCTTTTTATGTGAAACGTTCTTTCTGGGTAAATTTTAAGTTCCTGCCTATGCTTAGTGCCCCATAAAGCTAGCTGACTCTGCCTCTACCACTTTTATAGAAAATGATTTTCTCCCATATGACTTCCTCAAAATTAGAGCCTATTATTATTCTTCATGTGAAAAAGTCCTTTGTGTACTACAAAGTATTACATTACAAAGTATTAAAACCGCCTCTGGTCTCATCTTTTTCACTCTTGAATTCTCTGTTTTTATTTCTAATTTTTGTTTCTGGTTTCTTTCCTTTCTCTTTTTAATGTTCTTCTTTTCCTCTCTGATTTTAATTGGAGAATCTGAGATTTGTACAGAAGGTAGGAGTCGAGAGTAGGCTGAGCAGTAGCAGTCTTTTAGACACTGAGTGTCCCGACCTGCGGGACCTAGTTATTCGCGGGCTCGAAGAGGGTCCAGCCTGAAAGAGAAACGGGCGAGAAAAAGGAGCGGAGGCAAGACAGTATTCTGATCAAGCCTCAAATTTTTTATTTTAGAGCTGGTATATTTATACAGAAGAACAAAGGGAGGCAGGACTGACTAGGCAGGGGGATACTTGTTACAATTTCATTGGTCCTTGAAGGGGTGAGGGGGTACAAAGTGAAAAGAGGAACAAGGAGGAGAGGGGCTCCTTGGGCAGGTCCACAGCCATTCAGTAGGTCCTTCCTTATCCGGCGGGTATGTTAATACATTCTGTGGTTAACTATTCCCTGGGACATTGTCTGCTCCTGCATTCTTTAGATAGCATACAGGTTTGTTAACGGCCAGGTTCTATGCCGGGGGGCTGGGCGGTCAGGATGAGGGCCTTTTGGCTCCCAACAACTGAGGGAGAAAAATGAGAATTTACCAGATTATAATATGTGTGTGTGTGTGTGTGTGTGTGTACATACATACACATGTACACATTTCTGGTAAAAATAATTTCATGTGAAAAGGTACAGAGATAAAATCATAAAGTTTTGTCTTATCCACAGCTACATATTCATTCCTTAGAACAGTGCCTAAGCCTCATATATTTATTAAATGAATCACAATAAATCAATCACTCCCATTGTGGTCAGTAGCTGCCATCTCTTTTCTTTCTATGTAAACCTTAGGCCCATCTTTAGCTTGTCATTCCAGTTATAATATCACTGCCCTAAATTCCCAAGCAGTAAAAATAATAGCTAATGTTAACTGAACATGTATATAAGGTGGCAGAGTAGAAAGATAAGAGTTTATACTCAGGAGCCGTATACTTGTTCAAGTTGCAGCTCTGCAATCTTGAGTCCTGTGACTTTGGTCAGGTCACCAATCCGCTGATTACCTCATCTGTAAAATAAGACTGATAATACCTATTTTAAAGTGTTTTTGTAAGGATTAAATGAACTAAAATAAAAACTTATAGTAATTATCAATCTAAATATAAATCTTAATCTTATCTTCATCTTTTGAGATGAGTTAACTGAGGATGGGAGAGGTTAAAGAGCTTCCTAACAGTTGACCAGCTAGTAAAAAATTGGGGTTCACCATTACATCATGGTCTGTCTACTGTTGCAGAGGCATAGACAAGGAATGAAATGTTTTCTGTTAACTCCTCTCATTAACATAACAAAGCTGGGTGGGTCATTAAGGACCCTGAGGCAGGAGAAGTAAAGTGATGAAGAGGAAATGGTTGTAAAAAGTAAATGAGGAAAGTGGAAGTAATGGAAAAGTAACTGGAGTTGATGGAAAAGCAGGAGGTAATAAATTTTTCTACACTTGGGGCACAGCCTTTTCTTGTTCTAAAGTTTGATCTTAGATGCTCTAATTTTAAGAGCCAAACCAAGATGTGCATCTGTGGTATGCAGATTGTTTTGAGCTAAAGATAATTTTAGCCTCTTGCTTGAGAAACTTCTCTCCCCCCGCCCCCCCCTTAACTTTCTAGCCAAACTTGAATCAGAAGCCTCTCCCTTTAACTTCCTAGAATTTGATTTAGGGCCCTGACCCATCTACATGTCAGGGCAAACTTTTATTTACTAAACATCTGTTTTTATCATCCGAGGTGACCCATTGAAGCCCCCAAGGCTCCCTTTACTTTACCCTTAGCCCAGAATGTCTTATATATCCATGTTTCCTTTCTATCTTGGAACTTTCCCTGCACGTGGAGTCTCTGACTCTTTCATGTATGCAGGGTTCCCATACATATGTGTGTATGGGAAATTTGGTTATTTTCTCTGGCTAATCTGCCCGTGTCTGTTTGACTATTAGACTAGCTAAAAGAATCTTGAGGGTTGAGGAAAGTTTGCTCCTCTCCCACAAGACCACATTCAGATTACATGTAAGAATTATTTCCAGTCTCTCCTGATGGTGGTATTACTCATTGGACGTTATATTACCGAACAAAGCAGAACAATTGGGTTTGTTCATAATCCCCATTTTCAGGGATTTACTGTTATCATTTCTCTTTCAAGTGACTACATATCTTCTTGATTATGCTCTCTGAGAATAGCAGAGCCATAAAATTTAAATTAATGAGTCAACAATTTACTCCATTAAAGCTGGAACTTGGACAGTATTTTGGTGATCTTATGGAGCTATTCTAGTATCTCTATTATCCCCATATTCTTCTTCCTTCACCACAATCCTGAAAGAGGAATTCCAGAAAGAATCCGAAAGAAGACAAGCTGTGAAACAGAAACAAAGCAGTCTTTTAAAAACTAGAAGGGCCTGGGAGAAAGCAGGAATAAGTGTTAGGAAGATTGTGCTATATATAGACCATACTGTTTCACTCATAAAGAGAAGTGAACTTCACTAGATGAAATGTAGGAAGCTTTGAAGGAGTGAGCCTTCCTTATTTCTAACCTATGCTGCCCACTTTTGGGTTGAATGTGACCTGAAAGAGCATTATCAGATTAGAGTAGAGGAAGTTGGGAGATGGTTGTGATCACTCTATTTTACAACATAATATATCCTTCAAAGCTTTTTTTTTTTTTTCTAGGTGAGAATTTGCTTCCTGCTTTGGGCTGTTATCAAGATAATCTTCTCTTGGTCATCACAGCAGGAGGAACACACCTTGAAGTAGGAGGGGAAGGTGGATGTGAGCTCAGTACTTAACCAAGGAGGGTTTGGGCTGCAGCCTGTCCTCTGATTCCACCTAGAGGTAAGACCTGCTACCACCCTCTTGGCTACAGGCTGACATTTTACTTCCAGCTCCAGTTTACTAAGCAAGACAAAAGTCCAGAGTGTGTTTTATACAATAAATACATAACCATTTTTTTTGTTTTTCCTTTTTAAAAAATTGAGTTATTTCATATATACAATACAGTATACTAACTTTAAGTGTTCCATGAATTTTTACATATACAAATGCTTTTATCTACAAACCAGATAAAATTATAGAGTTTTTACAGCAGCCTGGAAAGGCACATGTGTTCTTTTCCTAGGAAATGCCATCATCAAAAGGTGACATATTTATTTCATCCTAATGTAGATGGACATTGTATTATTCCCTGGTGAGAGCTTTAAATATGCTTGAGCATGTTTCAATGACTTCCTGTTTCTTCTTGCTTTATTCTTTAACTATACCAGCCATCTTTCTATAGTGGCTGTTATTGTTATTGCTATTTATATATTTTGTTTTTGAATAAAGGTATATGGTATAGGCATTAACTCATATTTCTCCCATAACCTTTCTCTCCACAATGTTTATACAGTTTTAAAATTAGATACTATCATATCAGTTTATTAAAGAACAAAAAATATTCCACCATATATGAAGTAATAGTCATATTTGTCAGTTAATCTATCCCCATTTTATTTCTTAAAAGCAAATATTGAGGTATTATTTCAGATTGTTTTCTATGTTTGTAAAAACATGTGACAGCATATAAATGGGGGTAATTTAGATACTATGCACAGGTCATAACGCAGACCTTGAGATCAGAGACTAGACTCACATGTGTTTTGGATGAATGACTCCCATGTAGTCCTAACTCTGTTAAGTAAATTTTCATGGTTCTGCTTTCTCTTCCGGGTTGATTTCCTGTACCAGGTCTTTTTTGACTTCTCCTAAGAAATGAAGTCAGAGAGAGAGCAAAAAAGAGAAGTAAGTTTGTCTTAGTCATCTCTGGCTGCTATAACAAAATGCCATAGACTGCATGGCTTAAATAGCAGACATTTATTTATTATATTCCTGGAATCTGAGAAGTTCAAGGGCAGGGTGCTCATAGATTTGGTGAGGGTTTTTTCCCTGGTTTGCAGATGAATGCTTTCTCACTGTATCCTCATATGACGGGGAGAGAGAGGGAGATCTGGTCTCTACTTAAAAGAGCATAAATCCCATTATGAAGACCCCACCCTCATCACCTAATCTAAACCTTATACCTCCCAAAGGCCCCATCTCCAATACGATGACATTGGGGGTTAAGACTTCAACACACAAATTTTAGGGAGACAATTCAATCAATAGTAGGGCCACATAGTATAATGTGGTTGTCACCTGGAGTCAGAATATTTGAAGGCAATGATGAATTTACTGTTGATAGAAAATTATTTTAGTTACCTTTCTCAAGCCAGCTTTTCTTATTTCCTTAAAAAGCAAGAGTCTTTTAGTAGTTATTTAATGTTCTATTACATATATTTTTTTACTTTTGAAGATTTTTAATAAATGGTAAAGAGTCAGAATGACCTTCTGTATTTTTCCAGTCAACTGAGTGAGAAACTTCATTTCCTAAATCCAAGGAAAACATGTTACCTATTTCTACTATACATTTCCTGCCCAAATATTTAAAAAATCATCAGCTTCATCATTTTGAGTATTTTCAATAAGGATTTATCTTTCATAGAGGTACAGCTATTTGTTTCTGATTAAACTTTTTAAATTGAAAAATCACTTTTTAAAATGGCAGTGGCTTTTCATAAATACATGGCTTTGTTTAAAGAGAAAAGTCTTCAGAATTCTAAACTAAATTATAAATTTAAAAAATAACTGCATGGTTTTAAGTTCCTGACGCTTAACTTACTCTGAGTCATTTTTTAGATAGTTTTGGATGCTCTCAGAAGTCAGGCCTTTCTGGTCTTCTAAAAGATACTTTTTTTTCCCTGTTATTTGTCATATTTACAGTTTTTATAGTAACATGTTTATTACTACTGTTTTCTGCATATTAGGTTCTTGGGTCTAACTTCTAGGCTGTAAAGCAACCTATAAAATTATAATATTTAGAGCTCATATGATTACTTTTTATGAATTTTATATACCAGGAAGTAAAGGTTTTGAGTCAGCCATAACTTGAGGTCTAGAACTACCAGTTTTAGAGTAATTTTCTAATCCTTCTCAGTTCTCTTAGTTTTGCCATAGGAGTGTAACTTCACTTTCTTGATTCAATATAACAGCCCCACATAATCATATGCCCACCAAAATAGACAACAAACTAAAAAATTTAGAGTTTACTCTATAAAATGCTTAAGTTTTCTACTCAGATCTTTAGAGCAATGTCTGTAGTCAGGTACTGAATGTGTCTCTTGTTCAACGGATAGAGCTGAGGAAAACAGCAGTTTGTATGTGCATGCGTGTGTGTGTGTGTATGAGTGTGCATGTGTGTGTAAGCGTAAATTCAAGTTACAAGAAAATAGTCTGACATGTAGCATTGGAATAACAAGCTGGGATTAATGACATTAGGCAAAGCCCCAGTACAGACTGTTGAAAGAGCACGGTGGCTCTCAGTCTTAAGGATCTTTAATAGCAGGATGGTGACAGCTTTCAGAAATGAGGTGAAATCTATCTCTAAAGTAGAGGGATGGAGCAGATTACAGGGGTGGCTCCTTCCTCTGAGAGAGAATCTGAAAGTCATTCTCAGGTTCTTACATTGTTTTCCCAACTACGTGACCTCACTTTTCTCTAATATGTACATGAAAATTAATGACCTTCAGAAGGGATTTTTATTTTCTTTCCATTGGGAGAAGAGTAGGGCATGTTTGTCAGGTGTTGAATCAAGGTTTTGCGTCCTTTGTAAAATGATATGGCAAGTTTTCTTGTTTTTCTTTGCCCTGGAACAGTTTATATAGTATAGGAATTCCGTGGAAGTTGATAGAAATCACCAATAAAAACATCTGGGTTGCCTTTTAAGAGGCAGAAGTTGGGGCAAGAGGAGGGTAGTTTTAAATACCTTTCTAACTTCTTTATAATGGTCTCTTTAGATTTTCAATTTTATTTTAAGTCAATTTTAATGATATTTTAATCTTTTTTTTTTACTTTTATTGCAAAATATTTTGGCATATATCTTTCTAAATCTTCTCTATTATTGTAGTAATAGCTCCTTTCTTAGAAATTTTGAAATAATTACTTTAGTACCCCTGAGCCCAGAAACTTACATAGACCTGACTTTGCTGGAGCACTCTAACTGTCTGCATTAGTGAAGAGGAATATCTAAAATGTACTGAATCTGTTTTCTTTTTGTGGGCAGGTAGCTGATGGTAGTGAAGGCTACAGATGACTGCTCTACATGTGTATTAGTCAAGAGACAGAAACCACATAAGTTATTGGAATAGGGAATTTAACATAAAGAATTCTTGGCTGGGAATTAAGTTAGTAACTAGATAACTAGGTAAGTAAAGGGGTGAAATAACCCTCTAAGTTAGCATAAATGTAGCAAATGGAGAAACAGCTATACCACTCTGTATTAGTTTGCTAGGTCTACCATGACAAAATACTACAGACTGAATGGCTTAAATAACAGACATTTGTTTTTTTCACAGTTTTGGAGACTAGAAGTCTGACAGCAATATGTCAATAGGCCTCTCTCCTTGGCTTTTAGATGGCCATCTTTTCCCTGTCTTCATCTTGTTTTTTCTCTGTACTGGCCTATATCCAAATTTCCTCTTCTTGTAAAAACATCAGTCATATTGGATTAGGGTTCACCCTAATGACCTCATATTAACTTAATCACCTCTTAACCTATTTTCAAGCAGTCATATTCTGAAGTTGTGAGGGCTGAGACAACATACACATTTTGGGGGGGAAGTGGGGAGAGACACAATCTATCCCATAACACACTCCTAGGGTGAGAAACAGGGAAGAGTTTGGAATTATTGACCATTAAAACTTAGAGAAAGGGCCCTGTAGAACAAAATTCAGACCTTCAAGGGAATAGGAGAGTTGAACTGGGGCTGAAGTCTCTGAGTTCAGAAATATAAATGACCATATGAATTTAAGATATAAGCCTTTGCTTCTGTTAAAATTGAATAAAAAGAACTGGATTTACCTTTCTGTCTGAAAACAAACAAAACAGAAAAGCAGACAAAAGTATATGAAACACTGGAAATCAATCAATGAAAGACGGTAATCTTGAAAAAAAAATAGGAAACAAATGAGGTAAGCCCTGTGATTGACCCAGTTTAGTGACCTGAGGGACATTCCAGTCTAGAATACAGGAAGGGAAACCCAAGCAGAGCCTGGCAGACTCTTTACAATGAAGTAACAGAGCCGAGAGTCTTGGACTGAGGCAGCTAGAGTTCTTGATCAGAGTGCCAGAGTGAAGAAGCTGCACTAGAGATAACTCTGGAATCTACCAATAGCTTTTCTCGAGTTTTCTGAAGAATAATGTCACCACAAGCATGTGAGGAAATGACCCAAGGCTGGGGAAAGAAACACCTAGAAGGGTTGGCAGGAATAGAACATAACACAGAGCCATAAAAAATGCCTGTCCCACCAGCCAGATTAGAAAAGTTTATAGTTTATAGGGCACTGAAGACAATACTCAGAAGAGTTTTGCCTTGGTGGAAAGAATTAACCCTAGACTAAATCCAGCTCTTGTCATTTCTAATAAATCTTCAAAACAAGACCAAAAAGGATCTAAGCATTTCTAAGTCACTTAAATGCATTCTCAAACAAAACTCAAGAATATTTATAGAAATACAAAACTATCTAAGACCCAGCAAGGTGAAATTCACAATTTCATCAGTCATGCAAAAAAAAAAAAAAAAGGAAGGAAAAAATTATGCATAAGGAGAAGAAAAATCAATTGACCAATCAAGAGCCAATACATACATTAGAATTAGAAGGACATTAAAAACTGATTATATTTCATATATTCAAAAAGTAAAATAGAGACATGGAAGATAATTTTTAAAAGAGATCCAAAGTAGACTTCTAAAGATAAAAATGACAATGTCATCATAGCTTTATTTTTAAAAGCCAAAAAGAAAAAAAAAGGAAGCAACCCACCATCCCATCAATAGATGAATAGCTAAACAAACCTTGGAGTGTCCATACAGTGGCATACTACTCAGCAATTAAAGCGGTGAACTACTTAGTCATGCAACAACATGAATGAATCTCAAAGTAATTATGCCAAGTTAAGGAAACCAGATAAAAAAGAATACATATAAAACCCATAATCATCTACAGTGATAGAAAACAGATTAGTGGTTGACTCAGAATGGGAGTAGGCTGGGATTGCAAAGTGTCATGAGGAAATTTTTGGTGAGTGAGTGATGTGTTTTTTTAATTATCTTGATTGAGGTGATGGTTTCATGGATTTATACCTTTGTCAAAATGTAAGATTGTACACTTTAAATATGTGATGTATAGTTTATGGCATGCCAGTTATACCTCAATTAAGCAGTGTTTTTGTTTAAGGCTATAACTATTAACAGAAGTATTTAAGAGTCTCAAACTTAACTTATTCTAGAAGTTGTTACACACTAACCTTTACTTATACTTAATTTTTACTCCTTAATGCTAAGGTGTAGTTGCCACATCAGGGACTTAGTTTGATGGGAAGGTTTTCTACCCACATACCCTAAGTTGGGTTGCTAGTTAGTAATGGCCTTCAGCTTTGTTCCGAGTGAATCTCCTCTCCCTGATAGCATTTTTGCATCCCTTATAACCTCCTATGACATTTAGAGAATGAGATATTTCATTAACTTACATTATTCTCACCAGTAAAGTTAATTCAAGGAAGGGTGGAGAAGGGAATAGAGTCTGGTTGAAACTACGCTACAACTAAGTAGATGCACCTACAGGTAGTGTTCTCTACATGGCAGTGGTCTGCTTTCAGCTTTTGAGCATTGTGTTCTCTGTAATTGTGCATTATCTCATGCCTGAAAATCTTCAAGAAATCTCATGGAAAGTTTGATTTAAATAACATCTTTCTGGGGGAAAATCACAATAATCAAGACTTACAGATTAACAATATATGATTAACATATAACAAAATAAACAATAAATTTTTAAAAATCTTTTTTCTCTTCTCTCCCTTTGTTAAATAATTAAAAAAAACACACACACATCTAGTTAGCACTTAACTACCAGACACATTTAAATGTTATACACTTCTAGAGGCTTGTTATTCAATGTGTTTAGTGGAGCACAGCATCAGCATCACTTGGGAGCTTATTAGAAATGCAGAATCTTAGTCTTCCTTCAGACATGCAGAGTCACTATCTGCATTTTAACAAGATCTCTCAGCTATTTGTATGTATGTTTAAGAGGCACCATTCTAGAGAATTCTCCTTAGATCTACCACTTAAATACTGCTATGACTGAAAAAAGTACCTTCACTTCTCCAAGCCATTAGCAAATGAGGGAAATGAAGTAATAGGAGAACTCATTTCATGTATTATTGGGAGGATTTAGTTAGGTGAACCCTCTGAATCCCTTAACACACTGTCTGGTACCTAGTAAGTGCTTTTCAAAAAAAATTAGCCATTATTATTGTTTTTATTATTATTTTATAGTCAAAAGAAGGAAACTTTTTTGTTAAACCTTTCTTATTGCAATTTCCCTTCTAGTTTATTTGTTTATAATGCTGACACAGAGACATGATTCCAAGAGACACGACACTAAATATAACATTTGATCCTAGATTGGATCTTAAACTAGAAAGGGAAGGAGAGAAAAGGAATATCTTAGTCAGCTCAGGCTGCCATAACAAAATGCCACAGACTGGGTTGTTAACACAACAGACATTTATTTTTTCACAGTTCTTGATGTTGGAAGTCCAAGATCAGAGTGCCAGCATTGTGGGTTCTGCTGAGTATTTTTTTATGCCTACAGCATCTGGTCTTCCTAGGTGGTCTCCCATCTAAGTACTAACCAGGCCCAACCCTGCTTAGCTTCTGAGATCAGATGGGATCGGGCGTGTTTAGGGTGGCCTGGCCGTAGACCATGGACTGTAGCTCCACTGGGACACGAACCCAGGACATTCTGCATGTTAAGCAGACGTGCTCACTGCTATACTATGGAATCACATCCCCTGGTAAGTGTTTTCTTGCTGGCTTTCAGATAGTGGCCATCTTACTCATGCTCACATGACCTTTTCTCTTTCTCTTCTTCATCTTATGAAGTCACTAATCTCTTCATTAGGGCTTCAACCCTCATGATGCAATCAAACCTGAATGAATTCCCCAAAGCCCAACCTCCAAATACCATCATATTGGGAGTTAAGAGTTTCAACATGTGAATTTTGGGGGGACACAGTATTTAGAATAAGTTTTGTTGATGATGATGTTATTTCTTTGGGTTAGACATTGGACATTGGAATTTAAGTGATATGGAATTAGATGATGAATCCCTTCCAGATGAAATGCTGCACAAGTGTTTCAGGACTGGACGTATGTAAGGACTTTTAGCAATAACAATGTTGTTATCCAGAGATTGAAGTAGGATGACTACTTCTACTGATTCGATTATCTTCTGGTTTAGTTTCATCAAGCAATTTAGTACTGTCAGCTGGTTACTTTTGACTCCCTAACTTTAACAAGCTCTAGATTGTGCCCATTTTATTCAAGTCTAAATACCCAGAAACTGGTACAATTCTTGGCCCAGGCTAGGTGTTTGATACGTATGTGTTGAATATATAAATAAATATATGAATAAATGGGTTAGGCCAGAGGCCATAAAAACATTCTTCGTCTTCCCAATGTTTTCTTTATCTATGTTTTTCTTGGGGGTGAGGGGAGACGGAGATCATTTCAAACCTACAGAAAAAAGTGAAACAATAATAAAAGAAACTCTCATAAACCCTTTACCCAAAGTCAACAGTATTTTAAGAAATATTTTTTAGTTTTTAATATTTTATTTTAAAATAATTTAAACTTACAAAAGATTTGCAAGATAGTTACAAATAACAATATAAAGAACTTCCCTACATGCTTCACCCAGGTTTTCTATTTATTAACAGTTTACATTTGTCTTTTCATTTTCTCTCATATAGTATTATTTTGTTTCTGAAACATTTGAGATTAGGTTGCAGATATGTTGCCACAATACCCCTAAATACTTCAGTGTGTAATTTTTTAAGATAAGGACACTCTCCCACATAACCTTAATATCATTATCAAATTCAGGATTTAACATTTCTATGACACTTTAATCTACAAACTTCACTCCGATTTCCCCAATTTTCTAATAATGTCACTTATAGAAAGAAATAATAATAAACAACTTACTGCATTTCCTGTCTTTCCTTTCTGGCTCAAGATCCAATCCAGAATCATCCATCGTATTTGGTTGTCATGTTTGTTTAATTTCTTTTAATCTGTAATTCCTTAGGTTTTTTTTTTCCATGATTTTGACTTTTTAAAAGAGTATAGGTCAGTTATTTTATAAAATTTATTTCTATTTGGGTTTCTCTGATGTTTCTTCATGACTGGATTCAGGATATACCTTCAATGATTGGATAGAAATACCACAGAAATGATGCTGTTTTCTTCTCAATGCCTCATGTTGGAAAGCACACAGTATTTATCTTTCTCATTACTAATGATATTAACTTTTGTCACTTGGTCAAGATGATGTCTGGTATTTCTCCGCTGTAAAGTTCACTGTTTAATAGATATTTTGTTGGGGTTTACTTTGAAACTGTATACATATCATTTTTCTCATTAAAATTTTACCCATTTAATATTAATCGATATTTCTTGCTTAAATAATTTATTATAATGGTGTTTGCTGAATGTTTCTTTCTCTCACTGCTTCTACATTTATTAGTTGACATTCTACTCTAAGATAGAGCTTTCTCTTTGTATTGATATAAGTATGGACTATGAATTTTATTTTATAGAAATGGTTATAATTATTAATTATTATTACAACTTTATTGAGGTGTACTTGACATATAATAAGCTACTTATATTTAAAGTGTAAAATTTGAGTTCTGATGTATGTATACAGTGAGAAAACCACACCACAATAAGTAAAATGAACATTTTCACCACCCCCGATTTCCTTGTCCCTCTTGAAAAATCAATCTCTCTCACTTTCTCTCTCTACATCCTCAGGGAAACATTTATTTGATTTCTGACATTGTAGATTACTTTTTTTTCACCCTAGAATTTTGTATAAGTGAAAATATACAGTATGTTATTTTTGGAGGGATTTGACTTCTTTCACTCAATGTAATTATTTTGAGATTCATCCAAGTTGTTGTGTATATCTATAGCTCATTTTTTTTTATTGCTGAGTAGTATTCCATTATGTTCATTTACCACATTTTGCCCATTTATGTATTGATGGACTTTTTTTTTCTACTTAGTACTATTACAAAGTTGCTATGAATAAGTACAAATCTTTGTACAAATTTATGTACACATCCTTATATAATTATATTCTTTAATTCTCTTGAAATGGCTGGATCACACAGTAGATTTATACAGAACTTAAAGAAACTGCTGTATCATCAAAGTGTTTGTACCATTTAGAGTCCCCCAGCAGTATATCAACACTTTTATCATTTGATGTCCTCACTAACACTTGGCATGGTCAGTTGTATTTAGCTATAGACATTTTAGAGTGTGCATAATGGTACCATTTTATGATTTTAATTTGCTTTTTCCTAATTGATGATGTTAAACATTATTTTGTGGTCTTATTTACCATTCGTTTATTTTTTTGGTGTAGTGTATTTTTAAATCTTCTACATGTTTTTATTGGTTATTTGTCTTATTATTATTGTAGTAAGAATTCTTTCTAGAAACAAGTCATTTGTCAGACTATACGCTTTGCAAATATTTTGTTTAGTCTACAGTTTGCTTTTTCATTTTCTTAATAGTGTTATGGAAGTATAAAGGTTTTTAATTTTAATAAGATCCAATTTATATTTTTTTCTTTTGTAGTTTGAGCTTTTTGTGTTCTATTTGAGAAATCTTTGCATAACCTAAGATCATTGGGATTTCATTTTATATTTTTGTTTTCTTTTATATGTTTAATAGCTTTGTACATGATTTTGTTCTCAAAACCATACATACATGGGTTGAAAAAATGATGGAAAATTTTGTATATGGTTTGAGAAAATGATAAGAAAGTGATTAGATTTCCCTTCCTTCCTTCTTCTCAACCTTCCTTCTTACTTTCCTCTCTTCCTCCCTCCACCCCTTTCTTTTCATATAACTTTCTAATTGTTCCAGCTCCATTTGTTGAAAAGATTACCTTTTCCCATTGAATTCCTTTGGCATCTTTGTAGTAAATTGATTGAGCATACATATGTGTGCATTCTATACTGTGGATGTATATGTCTCTGTCAATATTACTATCTTGATTGCTAGAGCTTTATAGTAAGTTTTAAATTAGATAATTAAATTCTGTAACTTTGTTATTCTATTTACAAACCCGTTTTGGGTATTCTAACTCTTTTGCATTTCCATAAACTTGGAAGCTTGTCAGTTTCCACAAATTCTTGCTTATATTTTGATTGATATTATATCGATGCTATAGATTTTTTAAGTGATTTCTTTATAATTTATTGTTTATGTCTTAAATTGAAACAGTCTGAACTTCAAGTGATATTATACCTCTTTATCTAAAAATATATGCTTAGTGTATACTCTAACACATTATATTTTTTGGCATTTTTTTCTATTGTTTTTACATATTTTACATTTAAATATGACATAAATCCTCCAATATCCTCTATTATTTTTGCTTTAAATTGTCAATCATCTTTTACAATATTTAAATTAAAGTCTTTTATATTTATTATTTTTTTTCTCTCTATTCATTTATGTATGGTAATTGGTTATGAGGAGGAAGACCACAGAATTACAGTGCCATTTTCAGCTCATAGTGTCAAAGGTACATATTTTCAGCATGATTTATGACTGTTGATATTCACCAAGGTCACCTGGCTGAGGTAGTGTTTGTCAGATTTTTCTACTGTGTAGTTATTCTTTTCCCTCCTTTGCATAATGTACTCTTTAGAAGGAAGCCACTATTTGCAGTCCTCATCTAAGGAATGGAGAGGTATATTTCCCTTCTCTGAGGGCAGAATATCTACATAAATTATTTAAAATTTTTCTGCTCAGGAGGTTTGTCTAGTTTCCTTTATTTATTAATTTACTCAGCTATTTATTTCAGTACAATGCTACTTTTTTTTCTTGATAAAATTGTTTCAGCTTTAGCCTTTGGGAGCTTTCTCAGCAGCTCCTATGTTCATCTGAAATACCCCTGTCAATGTGGCTTTTTTTTTTTTTTTTTTTTAGGACTTTCTTACTTTCTGATAGTAAAAAATGCTCCAGGCTTATATTCTATATATCTTGCCCCAGTCTTTGAACCAGACACTTCTCCAAGGAGCCCTAGTTCCATTTATTGGTAAACAGTATTAGAAACAAAGATTTGGGCACTAGTTGTTTTTGTTGCTGCAAGAGTATCTTTACTTTTTTAGGTTCTCTAAGTCGACAGAGCAAAAATATATATGTGTATATGTTAGTTTGTATATATACGTATATCAGTAAACATTTCTGTATGTCACCATCTGTAACTACAGTAAGCTAAATATGAATTCAGGCTGATTTTTCAAACTATAATCCATTACTACATGGGTCATTCAATAATTTTTTTAAATTAAATTTTACTTATTTGATTAGTTTATGTAGTTACATGGTTCAAAAGAGTAAAAGGGTATGTAATGAAAATTCTCTCATACTCTTTTCTCCGTCATGCTGATTCCCTTCCAGAGCAATTTCTGAAAAGAAATATAAATGACTTTCATAGGACCTGCAAGAAACTTAATTTTCAAAGCAGGTTGACATATCTACTTTAATTTTATACTATAATAGTGTAATTCCATCAAAGAAGGTAGCACCAGTACAATTTTAAAGTAAGAAAGCTAGGAAATAAAAATCTGTTTTCCTCTCAAATAAAAAAATTGTATAAGTGTATAATGAGGACAATTGGAGAAGGATATAGAAATATCCAAATTTTAGAGTCAGAATTTAACTGTATTATAAATCTCATTTCTGCTAGTTCCTAATGCCTTGACATTTCCATAATTTTTAAACTTTGTAAGTCTTAATATTTTCATCTGAACATTACGATAATAATACCTATATAATATAACCATTAATTATACTTGTAATGCACTTAATCCAATGCCTGGCATAAACTAACCACTCAATGAATGATAGTTATTCTTTTTAAGTTGTTTTAGTGGCTGAACATTAAGTACTAAAAATTTCATAATATAACAATAATATTTATTTATGTTAGCCTGAAATATGGAATGAAGAGATCTCTAGTTATTTCTTTTCCCCTGCTCTCTAAGTAGGTCCATTGCTGGTAGAATTTCATGTCAGTCTCATACACTGCTGGTGGAAATATAAATTGATAGCCACTATGAAAAACAATATGGATGTTCCTCAAAAAATTAAAAATAGAGCTACCATATGACCCAGCAATCTCTTTTCTGTGTATCTACCAGAAAAAAAAAAAAAATTGAAAACATTATCCATTATCCATAAAGATGTACATACTCTGATATTCATTGCAGCATTATTTATACTAGCCAAGACATGGAAACAAATGAAGTGTTTGTAAGTAGATGATTGGATAAAGAAGATGTGAAACATGTATACAATGGAATATTACTCAGCCAAAAGAAAAGATGAAATACTGCTGTTTGTGACAACATGGGTGGATCTTGAGATTATCATGCTAAGTGAAATAAGTTAGAAGTGGAGAACCATATGTGGGATATGAAACTGAAAGCAACAAACAAACAAGAGAAACAAACAAAAACTCATAGACTCAGAAAACAGTTTAGTGATTACCAGAGGGAAAGGCGGAGAAGTAGATAAGGGTAAAGGAGGTCAAATAGATGGTGATAGAGATTTGACTTGGGGTGGTGAACACACAATGCATTATACAGGTGATGTATTATTGAATTGTACACTTGCAACCTATATAATTTTATTAACCAATGTCATCTTGACAAATTTAATAAAATTTAAAAAAGGAAATTATATGTTCTGTACTTTAACAACAAATCATTGGCAGAAAGTTCCTGCTTCTGCCTCTTGATAGAAATGCAAAATCAAATTTTAGAAAATAATTTAAAAATTGCTTTTTACCTCCAGTGATGCTGCATTGAAGCTTCCTTCAAGTATTTAAAACATTTTGGGGAGTTATTTGTATAACAGTTAATTTGCACTCTGAGGAGAGATCCTTAAATATGGATGAGTTTCTAAATAAATCTAAGAGACAGTTTGGCAGTAAGAGGGCATTTTCCTCTATTTAAACTGCTTTTCACAATGGACACTTAACTTGGTTAATCAAATGTGACTTATGTCATCAAAATTAGTAAGGCATGAAAAACCTTTATCAGATCATTCACTACATTGCCAATCTAAAAATATGATATCTTGTGCCTTTTTAAGAGCTGCCACTCGGTGCTTTTTTGCATAGCTAAGGTTTTAGATTTTAAAGATAATGTTTAATGATCCAGAATTTGCTAATTTCTATGAAAGTCCTTTAATGTAATGTTTGCAAAAGAGTTACTAATCTTTTTTGCATAATTAAAATTATCTTCTATTCTTTTTAACTTGGGCAGTTTGTAAATCATTTAGTATTACTTTCTCCAAAGACATATTCTTTCCCAAGTTTATTTCCTTGGTCCTATGTAATTCTTATCAAGAAGAGAAAAATCACTGATACCCACTATAGAGATAATTTTAACTAAGGCAAAGAGGATATGCAAGTACAGCTGACCCTAAAACAATACAGGTTTAAATTGCATGGGTCCATTTATATGCAATTTTTTTTCAATAAATACAATAAATATGTTTTTCTTGTGATTTACTTAATATTTTTTTTCTAGCTTATTTTAGTGTAAGAATACAGTATATAATACATGTAACCTACAAAATATGTGTTAATCGCCTGTTTATGTTATCTATAAGACTTCCTATCAAAAGTAGGCTGTTGTAGTTAAGTTCTGGGGGAGTCAAAGTTATCTCTGGATTTTTAATGTACAGATGGTTGGTCTCCCTAACCCCTGTATTGTTCAAAGGGCTACTGTATCCAGATTTACTTAGTCTGATCCTCTTTTCATGTGTAATGCCAACCAAAGTTTGTCATCATCAATTCAACACCAACAGGAGTCCTCAATTTGAGGTGAAGTGAGGGGAGATGACTTTATTCAGTGTAGACACCTGAATTGTGATACAGCTCATCTGTAGAATAGCATGACTGTGATACCACTCAATTATGATACAGTACTGTTGTTAAACAGCACAGCTGTGAGGCAGTTGCCTGGGCAAGGCAATTCCAGTGTTACATCTCTGGTATTACAGCTTCTGTAGAGTGAGACAGTTTCACTCCACTGTTGTAGTTCAGCCAACATTGAAGCTCCAGCCAATGTTGCTGCTCCAACCACGGAAATAGTCTTGGATAGAAGCTGAAAGGATGCTCCACTGAGAGCAGGAATGCTGACTTCAGTAGAGAGTTCTCACCCCGGCCCTGACTGGTCTATTTCTGTGCAAATGAGGACTCAAAATCTTCACAATTTGATTGGTCTAAATAGCACCATCCCGATTGGTCAGAATGGATCTGTTATGATTGGTTGGTAAAGATGTATATGAGAATATAGCTCTGTAACTCTGATTGGATGAGGAAAGTCTCAAGTCTTCTGAGTCAACTTTTTGTCGTAGGAGCTCTCTTATGAGGACTGACTTGGAAGACACATAGTGCAGGAGTCTTGGTATCTCAGTGTATAGCTTTTCTCTGAGATGCAGTGTGCTTGAAGTACCTCGTAAACCATGGCTGCTAGACTCTATGAATTTGAGCTCAGTTAACCACAAGGGGTCTTATTATGCAGGTATGTTCTTCTTAGGGTCAATAGTAGTTAATAAATACAGCTATCGAGTTCTAGATGTTATAGTACACCTAGGGATGTAAATACAAGTTGGTGTATTATATTCCTTTTACTTTTAGCTTCTTTTTTTTTTTAATATTCAGGTGAGTTTTTAAATCAACTTCTAATTTTATCATAAAGTCATTCATTTTTGTAATTAGTCACCATGCAATGGTGTTTGCCCTGTTTATGTCTCACTTTTTATAATTTAACAGGGGATTTCTAGCTAAGGAAACTTCAGTCAGCTTGTTTTTTGATTCAGGAAAATGCAGATTATATATAATTGGTGAATCAGTCTCTGTCTATTAGGTACCCCATGTAGTGCAGAGTCTAAGAAATAATTTTACACCAGAGACTTGCCACTTTGGTTAAAAACTCTTCTATGGGAACTTAGAAATAAAATTAAAATTTGTCTTGGTAATTGTGGCTTGACATATATGTTGCTAAATTCCAGCACATAGCCAATTCTAAAGTGAATTGTCGGCTAGCTACAAGATTTTTAAACAATAGTCATAAGAGAAATATGCAAGTCCACAAGTGATAGTATTTGTCCAATATTGCTTAATGTGATGTTATTGGGCTTTGAAAGACTAGATAAAAATAAGTGTCTGAACATCAAATAGTGCTGGAGTTTCCCAATGGTTGCCTGACTTAATGTATTAATTACACAATTATCTGTACTAACTTAATAAAAATGTTAGAAAGAAAGTGAAATTTATGAGAAACAAAACTGATCTGGCTCCTCTAGATGCTGTGGTGTGGAGCAATTTAACCTTGTGCATGTGCATGCATGAGTGTGTGTCGTGCATGCTGTGTCTTATTTTTCTCATTTATAAAATTCTGGCTAGTTTTATATTTTAATGAAGCATGATATGGAACAGAGCTGTACAATAGAATTTTCCGTGATAATGGAAATTTTCTCTATCTTTACTCTTTAATATGTAGCCACTAAACTCATTGAAAACTTAAAATGTAGCTAATAAAATAAGTAACCAAATTTTAAATTTACTAATTTAAATTAAATATCCATATGTGGCAAATGACTACTATATTGGACAGTGCAATTCTAGACACTGACATACCAGTAATACTTCTTTTCTAGGCACAGGTGAGAACAGCTTCTAGGTTAACAGTCATTGTAGGGAAGTGGTTACTAAACACTTTTATTGTGATGTAGAACAGAATTCTCTCTTATCTCAAGGTAAACATTTTCTGTATCATTTATTTGATAAGTATCATGTCTTTTATCAACTATTTTTTCTGCCTTTTATCCATGAGAATAATTGATAGTGGACTTTTTTGTATTTTTTTTACTTAGCACTTATTTAGTGAGCATCTATTATGTGTCAGGCACTGTCTCATTGTTGGATAAACAATAGTGAATAAAACTGATCAAGTTCCTGCTCTCATTGAGGTTATATTAACACATATTACACAATAATTTATTTAAATATAATTTTGAAAAATTTTTAGTATGTTTACTTAGGAGAAACTAAAAACTAATTTGTTGATTAATTGAGAACTGTTATTTTCCTAAAACTCTAATTCTATCAGGTATTGATCCTGACTGTTTAATAGGGTTCTCCTTAGTTTAAATTATGTGTATGGTTGTAATGCAAAGAAAAGAGGATAGGGCAAAGGAGAGACAAAAAGTGATGGCATTACCTTTTTTAAGATACTCATGTTCCATTTGAATGTAAGCTCCTTCCAGAGAAGGATTAGCCTTTCCACCCCTGATCCCAATCCTTCACCACCCATGTCCCCAGAATCTGGGCTAGCAGCCAGAGGGCATTACTAAACAAATAAATAAAATAACATCTATAGATTTTTCCTATTAGATTCTTTGTTTCTAGGCTGTATGAGACAGTTAATTTTTTATACTTTTTATACTTTTATATTTCTACTTTCAATTTGATGTTTACTTCATTCAATTTTTCCTATCAATCAGTTAAGCACTTCAGGTAGGGGCAGCCTTTTTAAAATTGGAATGGGTGAAATTAATTAGTTACTCTTCTATCATGTTGCTTTTTTTACCTTTTTGTTTTATTTTTTATTTTTGTTTTATAGATGAGGAAGGGAACAGATGGTCAAGTAGAGGACTCATGCTCAGTGTTGTTAGGTATACAATATTGGTCCCTTTTCCTTTAACTTTCTCTTCCCTTCAAGCCATGAGTCCATGCTGACTTTTTTCTCATGCTTCTTACATTTTAAGACTATTTTCAAACTCCTAATACCTGCCTTCTTCTACTTTAAAAATTTGTCTCACTTTTCTTTGAAAGGCATCTCAACATACACACAAATAACTAAAAATTCAACTTGAGGTCATTTACAGTAAGATTCATGTTCAGGATTCATGTCATATACTTATGACTTTTTTTTTTAATCTACAACACTTTTGAGGAATTTCCTTCTAGGAATGTTCTATATGTTTGACTTTGTGGCAGTTATCAGTGCAGACATTTAAGAGATCTGCAGAAAATTTATATTTGTTCCAATAAGAACACCTTTATTTTGTTTGGATGAACATTTGTTTTATAGTAATCTAATGAATTTTAAATAATTGCACCATTAAAAGTTAACACTGGTTTCATTTAAAAATCAAATTTAAAAGCGGATTTATGTTTTTAAAGACTTAAGCCCAGCATCTCTGCATATTTTGGTAAGTGGGAGGAGTCATCTAGGAGGTTGATCTCCTTACTATGTAATTGGTATTGAATGGTTTGTTGGATTATGAGACTTTCAATCATGTGTCAGAAAGCCAACTACTTTCTTTTGTTGTAGCTGCCAGCCTCCGAAAGACACATGGACCACCAGAACTCAGTGAGTTATAGGAAACACACTCTTTATTCAGCTGGCTGGGTCTGCCAGGGGTATGCAGACCCCAAATTAAGCAGCACCGAAATGTAGAGGTATAGGGTTTTTAAGTCCTAAATCCCATTTTTCATTCTGTCTGAACACAAAGGTGTATTTTTCTTCTATTCACTACCTGTCAGGTGTGCAAGCTGGGGTACAGAAGCAGAAAGCTTGTTAGAATGTTATGTTTCCATAGTTAGTAGCCTATATTCCTATGGCTATAGCCAAACAGTAATTTCCCAGCCAGCACACTTTCTTACTGCCTCTGTAACAAATTATCACAAATTTAGCAGCATAAAGCAATGCAAATTTCACTTACAGTTCTGAAGGTTAGAAGCATGAAAATTAATCTTGGGTTAAAATCAAGGCATCATTTGGATTCTCTAGAGAGAATTGGTTTTATTGTCTTTAGCTGTAAGAGGCTGCCTGCATTCCTTGATTTGTGGCCTCATATCATGCCTGCCTGCGCTTCTCTCCTTTCCTGACCCTGAAACTCTTGTGATTACATTAGGTCTATCTGCACAATCCAGATAATCTATTGTCAAGATGCTTAGTTTAATCACATCTGAAACTCACTTTTACCATGAAGGCAACATATAAACAGATTCGGGGGATTAGGACATGAGCATCTTTGGGGACCAATATTTTGCTATTATATCAACTCTAACTTAAACAAGAAAAGAAAGTGCACATTAGACAATGACATTAGGGCTTTTTTTTTTTCCCTAGGCTTTATAATCTCATTGCATTGGTTTCTTTTTTCAGACAAGATCTTCCTACAAAGCAAGGAAAAGATTGTCACTGGCAAATGAGCTAAAATTCAATCAGTGTTTCTTTCTCAAGAGTCTTGAGGATTACTTTCTTTGACAGGGTTTACATTTCATGCTCCTTCTACAGTTAATCCACAATCAATTTCTTTGATTCTAATTGTCAGATTTGGGTCACCAGAACTAGGGAGGGGATCCAGTTCATCCTTACTCAAACCTTGTGGATTTAATTGTGAAGAAGGGGTGACTTGCCAAACAAAAATTGAGTCTCTTTAACCATAAGAAGGGAGGATGGTTACTGGGTTGAAATATTAATATGAATTTATTATATACCCCTTAAGATATAGGAGTTCGTGTGTTTCTTTAAAGGGTTTACAACCCACAGAACACTTTCAAAACCCAGGTAAACTGTTTATGATCAGGCTCACAATGTTGACATAATTCCTCTGGAAGGGTTCAGCATGACTTGGGCCACCAACTTGTCATAGAGTTAATGATGTCTCTGGGGTGAAAAGCACTAATTAACTATCTATCTCCATTACTAGGTGCACATGTGATTTAGGCATTCTCTCATTCCTCTGATAGGTGGTGGTGAGAGTGACTAAACTTGGGGATACCTCTACAGTAGGATTCTGTGCCTTGTCTATAAAATATTGCTCAAAAAAAGAAGGTTTACAGTTTTTAAAGAGAGTTTTATTTTTATTCACAGTGATAAAAAACACGTTCCCTAAATAACTCCCCCATAAATATAAAAACAAATAAATTGTAAACAAAACATAAGGCTAAATTTTAATAGACAGCCCTCTTTGAATTTATCTTGTCCTCCTTCCCGATTTTCCTGGTATCAGCTAAGTTTTATTTCAAACATGGTCTCAACATTTACATTAGGTTATAGGTAGGTTGTTTTGAAAGCCATGAAACTTAAGTGACAGGATTTTTATCCTACATAGAAGTTATATTCTATTATATTACATGTGCTACTTTCCATTTCATTTCATTCCATTATTATAGCAATTTCAACAGGGAAAAAAAATTCTTTTCTTCAATTACTTGGGTAATGAGAAAGAAGACAAGGTTTATTTATTACACAAACATTCCAGATACTTGACCAAATTGACATTCACTTTTACCTGGACAAAGTGGATACTAATCCCTTTAGTCTTTTCCTCTAGGTCAAATTACCTAATCCTTTCAATTCTCATTGGTTGGGAGAAGTGTGCGCAAAGAAACTTTTAGACAAGTAAGATAATTAAAAAAACAGTTTATTAAATTTCACACATATACAAACCCATATGTCAGTCATACAGGATGACTCATATATATTTATCCTCTAAATTTGACAATTATGAATTTGTGGCCATTGTGTTATATTCTAGGTTATTTTAAAACAAATTCCAGACAAAAATTTTATTCATAAATGTAAGTTTATTAAAAATACCATTATTACTAATAAAGAATTGACAGTAATTAGTATAATTATCTAGTGAATATTTAAAATTTTCCTATCCATTCTCTTTTTTAAATAAATTCTTTGAACAAATAAAGTTGATATGCTTTAGTGGATCTGCTTCATAGCTTCCTTTTATCAGTGGATCCCTTCCTTTCATCTTCCTTTTATTATTGCCTCCATTCATTTATTTAATTTCCTTGCAAATTATTCTGTGGCATAAACTAGTTTATTCTGTAGAGATTCCTACAGACAGGATTTTGCTGATGGTATCACACAGTTGATATGTTTTTTAATTCATGTATTTTCTCTGTATTATTACAACTATATTTAGTTTGTTTGCGAGACAAGAATATAGGAAAAATTACCAGGGACCTATCAAAATAGTCAAAAAATTATGAAATTTACCTTGCCACAGCAGAAAACATGTTAAAGGAAAAATATATAGAAGAATGTAAATGATCATTCTAATTGTAGGATAAGTATATTTATCTCAAAGTAGATATAGCCTTCATAAACAGATCTTGAAAATGTTTCTTGCCTTTATTTCTTTTTTATTCTAGAACCCTCTTGATATTGTTCTTTTCTAAGAAACTATGTAATGATTAAACATACAGAAGAATACATGTAATAAATAATAAACTCTAAAAAAGAATAATAAAACATTCATCCATATGCTTATCTTTCAGCTAAAGAACTAGAGTGTTACTAGTATCTTTAATGCTCCTGTGCAGCTCTGTCTAATCTCATCCTTTTAATTTTCCTCCAGGTATTTATTATTCCCTTGCTTTTCTTCATATTTCTTCAATATTAGTCTCTAAAACATTTATTTTTAATTCTGCCTATTTACTAAAGCTTTATGTAAATGTTATTATAATATGTAATGTAAAAGTGATAAGATAGGTTTCTGTAATCTGCTTTTTTTCTCAGTATCTTTTGGCTCAGTATGTCTTCATCATTCATCTATGTAGAGTTTCTCAGCTTTAGCACTATTGACATTTAGGGCTGATTAATTATTTGTTATGAGGGGCTGCTCTATGTAACATAGGGTGTTTAGCAGCATCCCTGGTGTCTACCCTTGCTCCCTAGTTGAGATAATCACAAATATCTTCAGACACTGTCAGTTTTCCCCTGGAGGACATAGTCACCTGTGGCTCAGAACAACTGATCTATATTACTGGGTATAGTTGAAGTTCATTCAATTTTACTGGTATAGATAATTTTATTGCCAGAATATATTATTTTTGATTTATTCATTTTTCTGTTGATGAAATTTGTATTTTTCCAAGTTTTTGCTATTACGAACTATGCCACCATGAATATATTTGTGCATGGTCCCAGTACCCATGTGCTATAATTTAAGGGTGGATACGTAAGAGTAGAAATGCTGGCCCATGGGTCTGCACATCTTCAACATCTTCAACTTCAAAGTTAAAGCCAAAATATTTTCCGGCTTTCTCCTTTTTCTTTCAGACATGTGTAAACATACACATCCTTTAACATTTTGTTTCTTAGGTATCATCATGTAGGACAGTAGCATGAATGCAGCAGTGGGAAAAAATAATAGTAAAGTCAATGTTTCTTTTTTTAAGTGCTAGAGGGTAATGTGTTGTGTGTAGTGTTTTTAGAACTCAAAACCTCACCTCCATTTCCCCATAAACTGGTGTCAAGAAAGAATCTTAATAATGGAGGAAAACAGAATTGCAAAGCTCTGAAAATTTTTATTAATTCAAAACTATGTGCTTGGCACCAATAGAGTCATCAAGATGAATAAAACACTGTTTCATTCTCAAGAACCTCACGTTAGTCAGATAGAAATATATCAACAATTAACTTCAAACACTGTAATATGGTAGATGTCAAAGTAGCGATAAATACAGGTTCCAGAAGAGCACAAGGGAAGAAGTGTCTAACTCCAGTAAAAAAGCAAGGGAAACTCCACAGAAGGATGTCATTTTATTCATTAATTCAACTCTTTCTATTTTTTTACTATGCCCCTAGCACTGTTTTGGGACTGAGAATAACAGTTAACAAAACAGGTACACTCTCTTGGAACTAATATTCTAGTGGAGGGTGACAAACACAAGCAAACAAATAAATAAATAAGGTTCATGGAGTGAGGAGAGTAGAGGCATGGAAAGACTTTGATGAGATGACATTTGAACAGATACACAAATGAATTGAGGGTACTGTATTATCTATCTAGAGGAAAAGGATTTTAGGTACAAGGAGCTGGAAATACAAAAGCCTGAAGTAGTAGCCACTTGGCATGTTCGGGGAACTGCAGGATAATGGGTGAACTGGGCTTTGAAGGGTTTCTAGGAAGTTTTGAGGTGGTTGTAGGAAATAATGGGGGCAGAAATATTATGTGGAGGCACAAGTTACCAAAGAGCAGTGAATAGTGAATTGTCCTGTGGGCCTGATATCAAGAATATATGGAAAGGGACAAATGGCAAGAAAGATTTTCTGGGAGAAGGGATGAGATTGGAAGAGTAAATTGGGTACAGAATGACTTTTTTTTTTTTAAATAAAAACCTTCAAACATACAAGTAGAGGAATACTATAATGAATGCCTATATTTTCATCACCTAGGTTTTATAATTTTCAAAAATTGTGGGGTGAGTCCATAAAGTAGTGGTTAGCACATCTGCTTTACATGCAGAAGGTCCTGGGTTCAAGCCCCAGTGGGGACACAGTCCAGGCCCCCTGAGTGTTCCAGGTCCCAGTGTGCCACCCCAGGTGCACAGGAAGAGATGCGCCACCTTCAGAGATCCAGTTTTTAAGGAGAAACAGAAACATCCTTAGGTCAGGGGTCTGTGTGTGGGGGGAATTAAAAAAAAAATTTGCTACACTTCTCATTTTTTTTTCTTCTTTTTGCTAAAGTATTTTAAAGCAAATCTCAGATGTGCTATTTCTCCTACATAATTTAGAATATTTTTAAATATATAGATTTTTCAAAAATATATAATCATAAATATAATAATATTTCTAGTAAGAAACCCATATTCAAATTACAGTCTCATATAATTTTTTAATTAGTCACTTTATTCAAACAAATATTCAAATGAGGCCTACCTATTGCATTTGGCTGTTATGTCTTTAATCTTTTAAAAATTTTAATCTTTTTGCCATTGAACTTGTTGAAGAAACTAAGTCTGTTGTCCTGTGAATGTCCCATATTCTGAGATTAGCTAATCTGACATTTAAATTATTATTCTATCCCTGGTAATTTACTGTAAACTGGAGTTAGCACTAAAATTTTGATTAGATTTAAATTCAACTTATTTGGAAAAGAAACTTTACAAGTGGTACTGTATGAGCCATATGTTTCATATCAGGAAGCATGTATTTTCTGGTTGTCCTACTTTATTAACTTATCATTGAAATTCACATGGTGACAGTCTGTTTCTTTCATGTATAAGTTACCCATCAAAATTTCATTTAAATTTTTTATCAATTATTTTTTAATGGCTGCAAATGCTTTTCTAATTCTATCATCTTCACATTTTAAGATACAGTTTTTTAAATTTTATTTTCCATGAACAGTTTATTATATTAGTTTCAGGTGAATAGTATAGTGGTTAGATATTTATATAACTTATGAAATGATCACCCAATAATTCTAGTACCCACCTGGCACTATACATAATATCACAGTATTATTGACTATATTCCCTATGCTGTATTTACATCTTCATGACTATTTTGTAATTGCCAACTTGTACTTCTTAATCCTGAAAACTTAAAGTAAGTGCATTTTATTTTATAAAGTTTATACATTAATAAACTTGATGATTTTATAAAAAGAAAAAAAGCCCAGTTTATAAAGCCAAAAAGAATGACTATGATACAATAATAGTTAGACTTGTGATAAAAAATCATTAATGAAATATAGAAGTTAAATTTATTTTTTTTTAATAATAAAACATAAACCATGTAAAAACTTAATTAATTCCTAATATTATTTAAAGTTCAAAGACTATAATATTTTTGTGTGCTTCATACAATGGTATATTTAATAACTAAATCTACTGGAATTCTTATGAAAGTATTTATTTCTGATTGATTAATAATGTATTAAGTCATTCATTATATCCTATGGGCTCTTTCAATTTTAATTAAACTAATTTTGATATGTTTGAATTAATAATAGCATAATGAATATCAAGAAAATGAATAACTCTCAATCACTAGATAAAGGGGCAACAAACTCAATATTTGAATTTCTCCCACATGATCTTTTTTTGTGTGTGTTGGTATTTTTTTTAAAGACAGAGTCTTAAAACGTTGCATGCAGATTGTCAGGAAATATTTTCAGCCAAAATCTGCTTAGCTACGAATTGCAGAGACTTAAGTTTAAGTAGGTCTGGTGCTGCCAGAGGCTGGAGAGAGTATGAGTCTGCTAAGAAAGGATAATAATGACCTTGAATGGATGCTCAGACCCAGTAGAGGGACCAATGTGGATGGTTAGGCCAAGAAGCTAAATTAATTCTATATAAGGTCCTAATTATGGGGAGATCAGCTATTTGAATGAAGTAGAAGAAATAAGTGCAGTTAGAAGTTAAGAGTGTGTGCTTAAGGGAATATTTGTTCAGATGGATGCTGTGACTTCCAAAGAGGACTTAAAATCTAACAGTGATTTTTTTCCATATATGTTTGTACAGTTTTAAATGTTCTTTAACTTAGGCTAACTGAAATTAAGCTAAAGGCTGAACTTTGTAGTTTTGATATTGACTGAAGAATTTTCATTTCATTCATTCATTACATTTGACTAAGAGCTCAATCTATTGCCTTAACATGTACACCTTGCAAGGAATTTAAGTCCCAGCTTTTTTTTTTTACTAGCTGAGGAATCTTGGATAAATCACTTTACCTCTCTCGGCTACCTTTCCTTATATGTAAAAGAGAGTAATGAGTAGGGGATAAGAGAGAGCAAATTTGAATCTGGAGAGTAAGTTAATCATTTTAGAGTTCTAAAACTCTGTGACTGTATAAAGAGAAGATATAATTGCTCCTTGAAGCAATTCTTACTTCATTTGAGTACCTATTTGTCTAACCAACATTTCCCATTTGTAAAGTTGGGACATAATATATTTGTACTATAGGTGTTAGCATCTCTATAACGTATGTCAGAGTCTTAATTCAGCCCCTAGCATATAGTATGTGTTTAAAAATTATAGCTATCATTATTACTCATGTTTTATTGTCATTACCAATGTGGGAAACCTTTGTATCTGCAAAAGATTATGAAAACATTTTCATTTGGAAAATTATGTAAAACTAAGGGAAGAAATTATCTTTTGAAAAAAAAAAATTTTATGTGTAAAATACTCAGATACATCTCTCCAAGGTTCAACTGTGTGAGTAGTCATGTGGCCCTTTCACACATATAGATGTTTAACAGGTCAACAAAATATACCAACCCAAGCTTCATAAAAATTATATATGTTTATTTATAAGCTATATGTATATGTAGTATCTATACTACACATATTAACTGTACTGGAGTTTACAGACTACTGGGCACATCTGATCTCCACCTATTTTGGGAGGGGTGGCGGGACAGGTTGGAGAGATCAAGGATATAATCATTAAACTGTTTTCTGAAATGTGTTTAAAGTTAACTCAGTCTACATTTAAGATTAAATTTTGACATTTAGATTTTCTTTTAAATGTAAGTTACTTTCTGTAAACTCAGAAATAAAATCAAATTAAAGCTGCCTTAGTCCTCTAGGAATCCAGGGCAAGACTTGTAATCTTCAGCAAGATGACATCATAATACAAGGTGCTCACAAGGGGTTATAAACTCTACATTACAACCACTTATCTGCATTTTTCCTTAGAAAACATCCAAAAGTTCACTCTTTAAAGGCATGATATGTATAGAACATCTTGTTCTATAAAGAACAGAATGACCCAAATTATATGCTGGCCAGCCTATTGGTGAGACAAATCAGAGCTGGCCACGGATTGTTGAACAGAATGAGTATTTACATTTTGAAAATTTGCTCTGAGGTTTAAAAATTTCTCAGTTGCTGTTAATAAGAAAGCAAGTAATAAATATTACACCCACAATGATGCACCCACAGTGATATTTGACTTTGCCAAATTTTCCCACTAAAACATGAAGTTAGAGACAAGTGTAGGAGATAAGATAGATATTTGCTAAATAAATTACATAGTAATAAGACATTGGACATACTACATTCTTCCATTTGCCAGAAGCAACAAACTGACAGTGAAGACTATTTAAAGAAATGCTCAAGTCTACAAAGGGCAATGGGAGCAACACTTTTCCACTACAGAATATGCTTTTTCATACAATCAATATTACTATTCTTCCACGATACAAGTTCATGTGGAAAAACTTGTCAGAAAGTTTTGCCAGGGCCAGGAAATGAAAAGCAGAGCATGTCCTAATTAGCTAACTGTAAGCTCGGTTAACACCTTTGGGATGGATTCATACAACCTGGCCATTCTTTTGTTAAATGTCTGCAGATTGCAGAATTCTTTAGCTCTTAGCTATAGTTTCTGCTCAGTGTCTTAAAGTTATACCACGCTGACACAGCCTCAGTTGGAGTGCAGACAGGTCCCTCACTGATAGCAACAGGTATTCACCAAACCCTCATGGCAGACCTCACCTGTCCACCTACTTTTCTAAATCAAGTTTTACTGGAGCACAGCCAAGTTTCTTTGTATGGCCCTTGTATGCCAAACTATTTACTATCTGGATATTTAGAGCAAAGTTTGCCTACTACTGATATACTTTATATATATATTTATATACACACACACACACTTTATATATGTACTTTATATACATACTTTTTATGTAATATACTTTATATACAATATACTTTATACATATAATATGTATTTATGCTTTATATATTATAGCTATAGATGTATAGATATATTGATAGATATATCTTTATAAATATTATATATATTTTAGCTATATCATATACATATATGTACATCTATGTACATACATAGACACACACACAGAAAAAATAATCATTACTATTTTTGGTCATTTATCAAGTGCCAAGCATTTTGCATGTATAAGCTTGCATATCTTTTATATTTATTAGACCATTAAAATTATATTCTTTTGTAGAGAGGAGGAAACTGAAGTTTAAGAGATTAGTGACATAGCCAAGATTGCACAGAGAATAAGTAGCAAAGTGGTGCCTTAAATTTCATGCAGTGTAACCTAAGGGCCCAGTTTGCTTGAACCAAATGATGGTGCAGCTTCATACAGGCCCTTACTACATGAAGTCCTATATGGAAAGGGGGCCATGTGTATTTGCAACTTCTTAGCCATAAGTAAGGACTCATGGAGGAGAAAGAAGGAGGTGTTTTTGCTGTTCAGGTCATTCAGAAAGGTGTGTGTGTGTGTGTTTGTTCTGGGGAGTGTTCTCTGATCACTTAGAACCCCCAGAAGGCCATCTTTGCTCTAAAGAATTAAAGTACATTTCAAGCTTCCCAAAGGCTCCAGCATCAGAAGTGGCAGGAAGCTAACGACTTTTTATAGAAATTATGTGAAATTATGAGCAGTTCTATACCTATATTTTGAAAACAATTTTTAGAATTTATGTCAGCATGTAACATTAACTATGTGTCACCTTTTTAGTAGTTTATACAACTAGTTGAAGTTTAAAATTTGGAGTCTGTCACAAGGATAAACTTTTGATAAAACTTGCTTTCGTATTTCAAAATCTGTAGTTAGTCATGCACAATTGTGTGTGGCTCTTTCAAAGTTTTATCACTATATTCATAAGTGTTGTGTCTGAGAATAAAAAAATGAACTTTTGAATTTATAGTGAAATATAAAATATATAAATTTACATATTTGTTTAAATAAATATATAAAAACATAAGCTAATGTTTTGTTAATAGTGCTAAGAGATACTAGATTTGTGCATACCATCCTGGGTGGGGCTAGTTAATTTTTATAAATATCTGGCAGTAGTGCTATTTTTGTTGTATATATTTCACTCCTGGTGTCTTCTTTTGTACAGTCCATTACACAAAGATTTAAAAAATTCTCTGTGAACCAGGTCAACTCTGTAAGTGTCCTGTAAGTGGTTTATTGCTTCTTAATTACCAAGACCAATTATTAAGTATATTTCTTAGAGCAATTATTACAGTTTAAAAGGGATAGTAACAGCTTTATTACAAATACAGTTAGAGAATTGAGGAGATTGGAACTTAAAAACATCTCTTGGATCTTGAGATTTAAGTTAATTCTTAGCATACTCAGTGTGGGTGCTTAAACACATTTATATTTTGCAGTTGGTAAAATTTTTTCAAATGACATATTTAAAAATATGTGAGCTTTTATTTGAGTGTGCAAAAATAAGTATAAGTCATTCCTTGGATCAGCCTTTTTTAGAGTTGAATGGGACTTTGTATGTGTGGAGACTCTGCTTCCAGCCAAAAGCAAAATTTTGTCTTGGAAGCTCATGTTGGGAATCTTAAGTGCAATGTTTACTGCTTCCCAATGCTTAAAATTTATATGACGATAAACTGTTGCAAAACTTTATTTGATATTCAGATGTTCACTTTATATCTTCCACTAACCCCCAGAATTGGTTCTGCTATCAAGACAGACTTTTTATATGTTTTTTGTTTTTGTTATTAATGCCACCTGTAACAATACATTTTTATAGTACTAAGTAATTAGTGCTGGGGAGAGTTATTTATGGGCCTAGAAATGTAATTCTTAAAAAATTATTTGAAAGGTTTTATCTAGATTTCAGTATGACTCAAACTTCAGAAATGACAAAGAAAAATCAAGTAGGGAAGAATTACAACACAACTAAATGATGAGCTATTGAACAAACATTTGGGTAATATAAATTTGTGTAAATCTCAAAAGTATGAGAAAAAGCAACCCAGTTCTCCATGGTGAGATAAACAAGGTAAGAGCTCCCTCTTCCCAAACTTTAGTTTAATCTTTTTCAATTTTTATGCTGTCTCTTCATATAATTAGTGAAAGATAGTTATTAATTTATTTGGCATTTATCATGCCAATATTAATTTATGCATATTTAATATGCTTTAATTAGAATAGGGAGAAATTTCCTGATATGATTGACTAATTCTAATGTATTTATTGAGAAAATATAAATATTTTCACATGACTTTCACTGCAGTTTACTAGTAATCTACTCAATCTAGGATGTACACTGGAATCTATACTAAATGAAATAGCAGTAGTTTAAAAATTGGGCAATATTTATGTTGGTATTTAATGCACCCTTGTTGGAAGCCACATATTAGAACAAATTACCCAGCAACCAGGTTTCCTTACAACTTTTATTTCTAGTTTGTATTTTTATGATTAGAAATCTTCCACGTTGAGCTAGACATCTCTTAGTGGGAGATGATGATTTGACATTGACAATAATTGACAATGATTCTCTTGATCATTGTTAACTGAATTCTCTGCTCCTTCTTGAGTTCGTCTTCTCACCTGCTGTCTGCCTTTTGCTTCCCTTACATGTTTGAACCTCAGTGTTTGGTCTCTCATCAGTTTGAAATTTAATGTAGTGTCTAGGGCTGAGCTCTGGAGAGTCAAATTATAACAATGGGTACTAAAGAAGCTAGCACTCTCATTTCCCCACAATTATCATATAAAACTTGGTAAGATCAATATCTTTTATCGCCTTTGGCATAAATAATTACTTCCTCTATGTGATTTCTACAAATTGACTCCATTTTTTATGCTTAGGAAAAATTGTTTAAAACATGTTCCATGGCCATATTTCTAGACTGTATTGTGTATTTCCACCTCTACTATTACTGATAAAACTTCTTATTCTATTTTTTTTTTCACAAAAAGGATTCTGATCACTTAACTAGGCTTTAGGTATAAAAGTGCAGAATCAGTTTAAAATCAAGAGTTATCCTCTGAACATTGTAGGCAAGTGTCACACAGTAAGATGGACTTATATTTTAAAATTCAGCACCTTGTTACTTGAGAAAGACAAATATTTACTGATACTGACTACTTGAATTTTTAAAAAAACAGAACAAGCTCCTTTTAATTATTGCAGAAAGGTTACTCTTTATTTTTGCCGTTTATTCAGAATTATAGCTTAAATTCAAAGACAGATTGAATCCAATTGTTTTTTCTAAA
The DNA here is from genome assembly GCA_030015415.1 of Cynopterus sphinx. NCBI lineage: Eukaryota > Metazoa > Chordata > Mammalia > Chiroptera > Pteropodidae > Cynopterus > Cynopterus sphinx. Next base: position 63,232,671 of record CM057380.1, on the reverse strand, counting down.
GGACTTGAGTAAACTGCTCCTGGCAGCATTGTCCCTTTCTCTCCAAGCCTAATATTGCAAACTTGATCAGGCCCATTGCTGCCCTTCTGAAATAAGATGCTATTTCTCTAAAGTAATAAAATTTGTAGTAATAGTAGCTATCATTTACTGAGTGGTCATTAATGCTGGACACTTTCCTAAGTATTTTCATATATTATCTCTCCCATTAGCCCTTTCCCCCTCCTTTCTAATTTCACATAGAATAAATCTAAAAAATTTACTGAAAGGATGTTCTCTTTTGAAACATCTGACTACAAAGTTTAATAATATTAGAAGTTGAGGGGGAAAAAAAGAATTGAGATATTAGTATGAAGCTGCCTGTCAGACTTATAATCAAAACACAAATGTCAACATTTAAATACTTTTTGCTACAGCACAGCAAAAGGGAGAGAGACAGCTCAATAACGTACACTGCTGGAAACTGGGGTGATAAACGCCTTTTCAATTTTCTGGAAACTGCATAAGAGTAAAACATACTCCAGTAAATTAGGCTTTTACTATAACAGGTTTAGTTTTTCATTTAGGAAGGGAAAAAGAAGATCAAACTCTAAATCACTTCTCATTCCATCCACTTTGACAGCTTTAACTAAAGCAAAGTAGTTTTCTGATTATTATGTTAGTCACAATAATATTTCTTTCATACTTCTGCAGCACATATGACATATCCTTTGCTCTTGTCAATGTGATATAGCGTGTTCCCTTCACACTTAGCTTGCTTTGTTCTAAACCAGCTGTATCAAGTAGATATAATTTTGTGATGTTACTTTTCTAGCACCACAAGCTGCTGTTTGAGTGGAAATGCCTGGTAAACAAAATTTAATTTTCTAAAGTGTTCGTTCATAGACTTTGTAAAAATTTAGATTTGCATTTTCTTTCATTTTCCACTGACTTCTGTGCTCACAAGATAAGTGATTCTCTGGGAACATAAGTTTATCTAGACCATAGGAACTCTCTGGTTTATAAAAACTGATATAAGGAAATCCACACACACAAAAGAAGTTAAAGAATTTTTTTCCAAAGTGATTTTTAGTTTACTAAATGGATTTGCCAAGGGGTTGCTTCCAAAAGCCAGTTCTAAAAGTATGTCTGCTTATTTTACACACCATTAACTATTTGTCAAAGAAAACAGGGCAGAAGAAATTAAAGAATTAGGACTTCACTAGCAATTATAGAGCAATTAAAAATGAGGACATGATTATTTAAAATTATAGTAGAAATCAACATGAAAACATGATTTCCACGCCTAATGACAGAGATGTCAGCTTGAGAACATGACATTCTTGATATCTATTGAATTACTGGTATCATGGGCTGTGCTCTGTTTGAAGGCCACAGAAGTTGTTAAAGTTTAAATAAGATCTTTGTTCTCAAGGGATTTATGATCTAGTGAGAAGGATCAAATTCATGAATGCTGACTCTGGAGTGAACTGGTCTGGATATAAGATTCAATAGTATAGTTGGCAATTCTTGATAAATCACACAAAATCTTTCAGAAATCAGAATTTGATTGGTTGCCTAACTATTGAAGGGAAATATGCACATTCTTACTGAGCTTAGTGAGGTGAGAAAAACATGCAGTTTGGCATCTGAAAGTTGATGTGTCTCCTAACTGGCCATATGACCTGGGAGAAGATACTTTATTTTTCTGAGTTTCACTTTCCTCACCTTTAAACAAGACTAGTAATTTTCATCAATTTCATAGGACTGTTGTGGAAACCAAATGGAGTGTGGTTGGAAAGCATTTAACAGTCTTCGACACAATTTCCCTAGCTGACTTTGGGAATTTGGCTGTATTCTCAGTCTGCATGCATAAGTGTCAATCCTCTAAGATCTTCATCTGCCTCTGAGTTGCAACACGTTGTGTAGGTAGGTGGGAAATCAGCCTGAAGTGGAAAGGTAGGTAGGTATTAGGGAGAGGCTAGGAGCACCTTTGAAAATATGATTGACATTAATAAAAAGTAACCTGTGCATTGGGGCTGCTCAGCTCAGAGGCACTAAATCTGCGACACTGAAAATGTGAAAAACTTAAGCAACTAATGGAAGAAAAAGGATGAAAACAAAGGTCAACTTGAAAAAGGATCTAAACATAGAAAGAGGTGGAGAATTCCTTTGATGAATGGTAATTTTTTTGAGAACAGAAATAAGTATTCTGCAATTTAAAAATTGGTTTGTAATAACTTAATGAAGGTAAAAATTAGGAAATCCCTGTGTCCTATGTACTAGTGGTGAGATTTTCTGCACAGAAGTGTCCAGACACTGACATGCTGATGGGTTAGGAACAAGAATTGCATTTGACTTTCTCATGCTCACTGTGCTTATCAGTGCCTGCCCTGGATTTAATGAGATGATAGCCCTTTTGAAATTCGGGCTGCCAATACAGAGAACTTATTTTTTTCCTTGATTCAGTCAGAAGGGACTAGAAAACTGGAGGGTCAGTGGTTAACGCCGTGTTAGAAGGGACAGAAAAAACAATCCTGGAATCTGACTTTTCTACTGATGGCTAGAAGGGGTCTACAGGATACTATGGAAGTGGGAAAACTCAGCACCTTGAAGAAAATAACATTCTCATCACTGGTAATAAGAAGGTCCAAAGTAAAGTGATTTATGGAATAATTTTTACACTTCTGGATTTCTGTTAAGAAAAATAGAATTCTATCAGTTTTCCTGCTTGAAAAGTTTTCCTGATGTCTAGTTAGGCTCTTGGCTAAAATCTAACAAAAGTAGATCTGAGGTACCTAGATGCTCTCCCCGGGCTGTGACGAAACCTTTTTTTTTTTTTTTTAATGGTTTTAAAATTTATTTTTTTACTAAGTGCTCAACAGCTGTCAGATAGTGACAGCTTTTCATCCATGAATAATCTAATAGCTTATTAGAAGTAGTTAATATGAGTGGACATCTGGCCTCCCTTATACAGTATTGTTTTCTTGAGTATTACATTTAGATGTGGACTTGACACTAGAGAGATGGATGGTAGCTAGAGGTCAAATTTCAATGCATCAAGTCAGATTTATTTCTGAGAAGCAACCCTTCCACAAAATCATAAAATGGTAGAGCTGAAGTGCAGAGCAAAAGGGCACCTGCTTTATCCCTCAACCTCCATGCAGGCCATGGACTGACCCAAATGTAATACTTATGTTAATTATGCTTATTCTGCTGAGCTTGATCACGTGCCATTTTCTGCCTCTGTTCCTCAGCTGCAAATTTCATTGCATGACATTTATTTCACTGATAACACTGATAACTGCTGCCATAGTGTCATCTAATAAAACATGATCTGATTTTGTGATTGAAATAGCAGAGGCTACACTTGTCTGATTTCTTTCTAAAGAAACACTTAGCCTTTGTCTTATCCTTTCTGGTTTGGTTTTCCTAAAATCCAGGGGTCGTCTTGCTACTCAAGGGTGAGTGTATCCTATGAATATATAAACAATCTCAGAGACTGTGGAGGAAACAAAAACTCTGGACTTCTGGAACTAGCAGCATCCTTTTTTAGTTCTTTTCAATATTTTTTTTTGAAAGTTTAACAATCTTTTATTACCAAACTCAAGCAGGGTTAACTCTTGAACCCCACTAACAGCAAAACAGCACCTCTAACATAATCTAGGATGGAAGTACAGACCTAATAAAGACTGTCTCTTAAACAAAAGATTTAAAAAATACATATATACACCAACATAAGTATTTTTTAAAAGAGCAAAATTCTCCAGTGATGCAGAAACAGATATATGTAATTTCAGTCTGTAAAAACAGGATTTGGCACTATGCTGCCTTGAAAATCCGACTCAGAATGCACACAGGAGAAAAGCATTTTCTCTAAAAAAAAAAAAAAAAAAAAAAATCCCCCATTCCCCTCTCTCCTGTTCAACTTCCAGGGCTTATTCCTAGAAACATCCTAAGAACAACAATATAATCAAGGCCTAGCCCACTTCTCTCAGCCTCTGCCAGTCTGTGATGCATCACAAGGACTGCTCCTTAGGAATTTTCACCTGTACTACAATCAGAAAATTGATCCCGAATTTCTGGTAATTTGGAAAAAACACCCTCATTATTCCCTTCAAGGAGGGGCCTGAGAGCTCTGTGAAGAATCTGGCCAAGACTGGAACATCAGGCTGGGCAAAGGGGGTGTTCTAACTAAAAACACCCCAAACCTTATAACCCAAAGTCTAACCAACCAGGTAATAATAAGTAGCAGCTTGCTATACCAAAAAGGTGCTCATCTCCCCTCTTAAACCATAAAGGGAACAGGAGCAAGGAGAGTCTAGAGTATTCTAAGAACTTTGACACATATTTTAAACCAAAGCCACATTTGCAAAGGCAGACATGTAGTTACAGGGTAGTCTTTGCTGAGTCAGCTGGATAAAGCTGCCACTAGTGGGCAGCCTGGCTCATGACTGCTTTACCAAAACTTTTTCCCCTTGTACATACGAGTATTAAGAATTTCTAGGGTCTATGGCCATGTCACCCTGAATGTGTAGATCTCGTTTGATCTTGAAAGCTAACCAGGGTTGCACCTGGTTAGTACTTAGATAGGAGACCACCTAGGAAGACTAGGTACTGTAGGTGTTAAACAAGAAAGAAAGAAAGGAAGGAAGGAAGGAAGGAAGGAAGGAAGGAAGGAAGGAAGGAAGGAAAGAAAGAAAGAAAGAAAGAAAGAAAGAAAGAAAGAAAGAAAGAAAGAAAGAAAGAAAGAAAGAAAGAGAAAGAAAGAAAGAAAGAAAGAAAGAAAGAAAGAAAGAAAGAAAGAAAGAAAGAAAGAAAGAAAGAAAGAAAGAAAGAAAGAAAGAAAAAGAAAGAAAGAATCACTAGGGAAATTATTTTTTCAGTTCAACTTTGTAACTGACAAATATTTCAATAACAGTTCTAGAAAACAGCCTGGAGAACCCCTTGTCCTAAGTCAGGGTCAAAGATCCTTTCAGTCAATGGGGTCCTTGCTGGATTTCTGCAGCAGCTTGTTGGTTTTAGAGAAATGTTTACATCCAAAGAACCCTCTGTACACAGACAAAGGGGGAAAATGAGCAGTCTGCAGCACCTGGTGGCACTGCCCTTCTGAGCATAGGAACCCTAGAGCAAAAAGACAAGGCCATGCGTATTCTGATTTAGCCAGGACACAGCCACATGGGTAAATTGCTCCCAACCTTTCTACTTATGAGAATTGACCTGATGAGCCCAGACTGTGAGGACAGCACTGAGTAGGAGAACACATTGCTTGGCCCACCCAATTGAATTGCCATGACCAGGATGAACAAAACTGTCTATGTCTGTAGACAGCTCTTTATAAATGTTTTCCAAACTGGGTGGAAGTGGGACAGATATTTGAACACTAAAGCAGAGCCCATGAGCTAGACTGAGTCCATGATACGTATCCTGTCCCAGGATGACAAGCTTCACATCTCTGATGTTACACATTTGGTTCCATGTGAAGACTTGATCTGGGGGTGGATAAACAGTGTAATGTCTTCTTTCTTCTGCAACAAATCCCATTAGCTTTATAAAATATGATTTTCCAAACTCTCCACTGAGGTACTTCTTCTAGCTCTCACCAAAACCCACGGGCACATCGTGTGCAGTGAGTCTGAGCTGGGCCGCCGCCTGTTCCTCTGGACGCTGACCAACTGCTCTGGGTGACAAGGGCAGCATGCCAGGCTCCTCCTGCCTGGCCCTGGCCTTCTTGGCGTGGCTGGCCGCCGCATCCCCGCTCTCCTCAGCTACTGCTGCCAGGCCAGTCTCCCGGTCCACCGAGTCAGGGCTGCAGGCACATTGCTTCCTGGCTGGGTTTGGGGAGAAAAAGGAGTAGAGCATCGTCTGGCCCATCATCCCGATGTGGAGGAGAGAAAATGAATGAACTGCGAGGCATGCTCAGACTGTGGTGGTCTGTAGTTGGTGCCAAGCCACCTGCACATGCTCTTAAAATGTTTTTGATGATACTGGAAAAAAGCAAAGGTTAAGTTTGATGTCAACTTGTTTTGTTTTTTGTTTCTTCTATGGAAAAGTTTACCTCCACTTAAGTTTCCTGGATTTTACTGAAAATGAGCTGATGACTCAGGCCCCTCCAGCGTCTATGAAACTTCCACTGAGATCCATAAAGGCCAGCTGACCTCTCTCTGCCTTGGAAACTTTGACAACTTGTTCAGTTTTCAACATGGTATAATCTAGCTGCAAAGAGACTGCAGGTGGCACGTTTGGTTGATCAAGTGTGGGACTCTCCCATAGCTTCAGAAGATCTTAAATACATTTGTTGGTGGTGTTTAGTCAGGGGAATAACTACAAATGCTGCATCATAAAGACATTCAGGAAGTCGACAGGCTGTTATTGAAAAGTGTCTAACAGTCCCCTCTCTCATCTAATCTTTCTAGAATTTAGAATTAGCCTATCCATATTTGTGAGTGTGTGTGTGTGTGTGTGTGTGTGTGTGTGTGTGAGAGAGAGAGAGAGAGAGAGAGAGAGAGAGAGATTCTTCATATTCTACCTTATAATTTAATAATTAGCTAGTATCTTCCTCAGTAATGGAGTAGAGGGATTGCTCATTAAGTCTGCAGATGGGACTAGGCAGGGCAGGCTAACAAGATATAAAGTTAATTCCAGAATGGCACAAAGCAATGGAGAAGTAGATGAGATTGTCACTAAGTGTGAAATCAGGTTATAGGTTGTGAATGTGAAATAAAAGAACATGGTTTTGTAGGGAGAAGGCTAGAAAATTTTAAAGAACAAAGTGGCATACATTTTCAGAAAGAAATTTTTGGAAAATACTCCAGTGAAAATTGAGAAGATCAAGGAAAACCTTTATCTCTTTTAGATAAAAGCCTGTAATAAAACTACTAAAAATTATTAAGAATATCTGAATAATAAAAGATCAACTGAAAGCAGATGACTAGATCACATATTGTGGTGGGAAAATAGAAGTCAACTAAATCAGGCCATGACTTGTTTGATTTGCATGTAAAAATTTGAGTAATTTATTGCTTAGACATATACTTGCTTTTTTACTATATGACTCCCTCTAAAATGTTTCTCAGATTGTAAAAAAATTAATCTTCTTTTGTTTTTAAAGATTTTTATTCTTAAATAGCTTAAGGTTTAAAAAATGTTTTAAAAATAAAAAAGTTTCATATAACTTTTAACTAGATTTCCTAAATTTTAGGATTTTACCATACTTATTTATCATTTCCTTTCTTCCTCCCTCACTCCCTCCTCTTTTCCTTCCCTTTCTTCCTCCCCCTCATCACTTCCGCCCCTCCGCCTACCCTCGTACCTTTCTTTTTTTATATACATTTTAAGTAGAACTGTTTAAGGGTAAGTTGCAAATATGATACATCTTTACTTTTAAACATCTCAGTGTATATTTTTCAAAAATGATGAATTATTTTACATAACCACAGTATGATACTCAAAATTAAAAATTAACAGTAATGTAAAACTATTAGCTAATCTACAGGCTTTAATCAAATTTTTCAATTTTTCCACTTATATCTTTACAGTACAATATTTTTTTCCCTCTGATTTAGAATGTAGTTCATAATCACAAATTGCATATAGTTGTCATCAGAGTAAACTTTGTAAAAAACAAATCTGTTAGTATTATGACCTGGTTAAACATTCTATGATTTTGTAATTTTTAAGATAAAAATAAAATATCCATGGCTAAGTCTGACATTCAACTGGCATACAGCACAGATTCTCTTGCGTTTATTCAGATTGGCTGGTGTCTATGCCTGAGGGTCATTGAATATTTGCAGTATTACTCCTGCCCATGTCCCATAATATCCTTCTTCTCTTTCTAGTTTTATATTTTGCTAATTTCTCACTTGGCTTCACTCACACTTATCATCAACTGTGTAGGGGGTTAGGTTTGATGCTAGCTGAAAGCTAACAGTGTAGACTGCCACAGTTTCATTGATGTTGGCAGAAAACATAAGATTCTTAGGTCAGAGACAAAGGACATCACTGTGCATGGCATGTCAGGGTGACTCATGTTTATCTTGGTTCTTCCTGACTCCCAAATCTCATGAGGATGGTGTACACATAAACCCAGGTGGAAGCTATGCACATGAAGAGTCTGTGTCACAGCTGAAGAATCCTGAGCTTGGGAAACCCTCATCTTAGGCTGCCAGCAAATTTGTTTAACCTTTGACTTGGAGGAGGATATTATATATATTATTCTGGTCAGGATTAAAAAATATGCTCTTATTAAAGAAACTAATCTTTTGTTTTTAAATTTTTTATTTTGAAATAATTTTATATGTAAATAATGTTTCAAAAATAAAAAAGTTGCATATAACTTTTACCTATTATTCTAATGAGGAAAATAAATATATTCTTTTGCTCCAAAAAGACACTATATCTTCCAAGATTCTTGTTGTACAGACATCCTTGGAAAGCTAGTCTAGCATAAAAGCTGATACAAGATGTCCATAAATGGCAGTATTTCTTAACTATTTAATTATGTGAGATCGCTTGCAAATAATGAGTTTGGTCTATTTATTTCTAACATTTTAACTCGTTGTGTGTGTGTGTATGTGTGTATGTTTCATGTGCATGTGTGTAAATGTAGAGGCTAGGATCTTCAGTATAATGATGTGAATGCTAGTGAGAGAGGATATTCCTCTTTTGTTTTGACTAAAACAAAAATGGTCTGACCTTTCATTAAGAATATCTACTTGTTATAAAAAAGAATGAAATCTTACCATGTGTTACAAGTTGAATGACCTAGAAAGTATTATGCTACATGGAATAAGTCAGAGAAAGAAAAATACTATATAATTTCACTTAAATATGGAATCTAAAAAACAAAATAAGCAAAACAAACAAACCAAAAAAAAATAAATAAAAATAAAATAAAATAAAATAAAATAATTAAATAAAACAGTAAAAACAATGGTCTTCTAGAGGATACCCTTAAAGAAGTTTCTTTCTGTCTATAGTTGGGTAAGAATTTTCTTTAAAAATGTGTATTGAGTTTTATCAATGAAGTTTTTTCAATATTTTCTTTTAACCTATTGGTGAGTGACTAGAATAATTTTTATATTTCAAAAAAATGTGGTCATATATAATTTAAAAATTCTTTTTTTTTAGTTTTAGTGACAGGTAATTGTCATACATTACTGTATAAGTTTGAGGACTGCATGATAGTTTGATTTACATAAATTGAGAAATGATTACCACAATAGGCTCAGCTAGTATGCATCTTCTCATATAGATACAATAAGAAGAAAAAGAAGAAGAAGAAAACCAAAATTTTTTTCTTGTGATGAAAACTTTTAGGATTTCCTCTCCTAAAAACTTTCCTATATATCATACAGAAGTGTTATAGTCATCATGTTATACATTACATTCCTAGTACTTATATATCTTATAACTTCAAGGTGATATCTTTTGACTATCTTCCTCTAGTTCTCCTCCCTGTCATCTGCCTGATAACCACAAATTTGGTCTCTTTTTCTATGAGTTTTTTTTTCATCTTGAAGATCTTACGGGTGAGTTAATACATTTCTTTTTCTCTGACTTCTTTCATTTAGCATAATACCTTTAGGTTCCACCTATGTTGTTGTAAATGGTAGGATTTCTTCATTTTTTATGGCTGAATAATTATATATAATTATATATATACATATATTTATGTATATATATAATTATAATGGAATATATATATCACAACTATTCATTAATCCAGTGATGGACATTTAGGTTGTTTTCATGTCTTGGTTATTGTAAATAATGCTTCAGTGAACATGGAGATAGATATCTTTTCGAGTTAGTATTTTCATTTCCTTTGGATATAGTCCCTAAAGTAGAAATGCTGAATCATATGGTGATTCTAGTTTTAATTTTTTGCAGATCCTTCATAATGTTTTTCATAGTGGCTATACCAATTTGCAACTACAACAACAGTGCACGAGAGTTTTTTATGATGGCCATTCCAACAGGTGGGAGGTGATACCTCATTGTGGTTTTTATTTGGATTTCCTTAATGATTAGTGATGTTGAGCACCTTTTCATATACCTATAGGCTTTTCATATTACATTTTTTTCAACATTGTTAATCTACACATATCTTTAGTTTTTTGTATATCTTTAAATCATTAATTTAAAATCTAAATTTTCTTTTTAAAAGTTGCACATAATTCTATAATCCTATAATATAGACATTCTTAAATATAGTACGATACACAACGTGATTATTTTGAAGTCCTAGATAAGTTTATTTCTCTGCATCCTTTAAACTTGTATTGACATGTAGCTTAATATATATAGGTTGATATTATATCCATTGAAATGATATATTTAAATTTATAACAATTTTCAAAAGCAGTTTTTATGATGGGTTTAAATACATACATCACAATGCTAATGGTGCATTTTGAACATGTGATCTATAACTTATAAACATTAATAAATATTGTACTCGAAAAGAGAAATAGATTTTTTTCCTACATTATCTATGTTATTTCAAATCACAAATTTAACATATCTCTTAGAATACTGTCCCAACACTATGTTGAAAATGTTTGCCTTTCTTTGAAATAGACTTGAATCAATTTCAGCTGAATATTTTAGATATGGATAATTTTATTTTACTTTATTTTTTAAATTAAATTTATTGGGGTGACACTTGTTAATAAGATTATGTTTCAAGTGTACAATATTATAGTAATCATCTGTATATTGCAATTGGCTCATTACCCAGATTCTCATTCTATCACCACATATTTCACCCCGTTTACCATCTTCAACTTCCCCCGAACCTACTTTCTCTGTGGTAATCGCTATATTGTCATCTGTGTCAATGAATTTTTTGTTTGTTTGTTTTGCTTGTTCATTTGTTGCTTTCTGTTTTATATTTCACATGTGGATTAAATCATATGATTCTTGTCCTTTTCAGTCTTATTTTGCTCTGTATGATACTCTCAAAATCTATCCTTTTTTTCACAAATGGCAATATTTCATTTTTTTCTTATGGCTGAGTAGTATTTTATTGTATGCATGTACTACATCTTCTTTATCCACTCATTCGTTGAAGGAGACTATTGGATTGTTTTCATGACTTGGCTACCATAAATAATGCTACAATGAACACAGGGGTACATATATTTATAAGAAAATGTTCAAAAAAATGTCAAGTAGATACCCAGACGAGAGATTGCTGGGTCATCTGGCAGCTCTACTCTTAATTTTTTTAGGACCCTCCATACTGTTTTCCAGTGGCTGTCTCAATCTACATTCCCACTAACAGTATATGAGAGTTCCTTTTTCTCCCTATCCTCTCTATCACTTGTTATTTCTTGTCTTATTGATAACAGTAGATATGGCTTATTTTAAAAATACATATTTGGATAATATAGGCAGCAGTTTATTATAAGTCTATGTCAAAACCTGATATTTTTTTTGTAAATAAAATCAATAAATAAAGAATTAAGGAACAGTTAAATAATGAGGATAATAAAAATTTTAAGTGTAAGTTATAAAAATCATTGAGTAATTTGAATAAATATTAATAAATCCTAATAAGTATTCCTGAAACATACCAATAAATGTAATACAATTTATTATCACTTAAGCATATTAAGTCTAATGAAATCTAGTTTTCGCCTCTGGTTTTATGGAGATTTAGACAATCTAAACAATATTCATATTATAATAAGACTACTTGTTGGTAAATATTTAAGTTTGTCAGGTTTGAAAATAAACAAATAGTTTTAGACATGACAATTTCTAATGGCCTTATTAATTAAATGGATGAATAAAATAGCAATAGACACATACATTAATTAGAAACTAGTGAACTAGAAGGTAGATCTAAAAAAAATTACACAATAAAACATTGAGACAAAGAGGTAAAAAATGGAAAAGACAGACTAAAAGATATTGAAGATAGAATGAGCAGGTCTTTTATAATTGAGGAAAAGAGAGAAAAGAGAATGTAAAATACAATATCAAAGAAATAATAGCTGACAGTTTTTAGATATAATCCCAAGAAATGAATTTACCAATACAGAAAGCTCAAAATATACCAGGAAATATAAATAAAAATAAATCTACACCTGAAATATCATAGTGAGTTTTTTCAATACCACAAAGAGAAATTTTCAAACACAGGGAAAAGACAGATTATCCACTGAGGAATGATAAAGTAGCACCAAATTATTTTTAGAACAACAATGGAAACTAGTATACAAAAAAATAGAAACAAAAAATCTTGAGAGAAAATTGTCAATTTGCTTTTTTGTCCTTATTAAGTTTAACTTTCAAGAATGAGGGTGAAGACATTTTATTTTTTACACTCAGAGAATTTACTAATACTCTAATTGACTATATACTAAATAAAGCTGCTGATTTCAATATATTAAGAAACTGAGATATGGTGTTTGTCTAGCCTCCGAATAGTAAATATTTCTTTCCTCTCTAAATGCGGTACAATTCTTGGTGAGTGACTAGAATAATTTTTACATTCCAAAGTTTTATTTAAAATTCTAAATTTATAGTTTTATTTGTTATAACATCATTTTCTGATTGATTGCTATTATTTTCAATATAAGGACCAATACTTTGCTATTATGAATTGATGTATTGCTCATAATTTTATGTGTTACTTTGAGCAGAGTTCCTATGTGAGAAACTGTGTGAAAGTGTCAGTAGAATAAATACTTAGAAGTTGAATTGTTGAGTCACAGGGTTTGAGAATTTGTTGTTATTCTAGATACAGTCAAGTTGCTCCCCTTTAGTGCCTATTCTTTCTGTATGAATTCCCTTTTCCCACCCCTCTTCCTGGCAGTTGGTATTGACAGATATTTGATCTAACATGGTATTTTCTTGTCATTTTCATTTACATTTATGTGATTATTTGTGACATTATACTCTATTCTGTACCACTGGCTTCTTTGTCTAGTTTTGCATAAATAATACAGCATTTTAATTCCTATCAATTTATAATAAATTTTGATATTGATAGAAGCCTATACTTTTTCTGTCATGCAACATTGTTTCAATATCCTACTTTTTAATTTTACTTAGCTCTTTCCAGTATCTTATTTTATAAAATCTTCTTAGCTTCTGGAGATGAAGGAATATTTAATTTGGCACCATTGATATCATATGTATAGGTTAATTTCTGTTGCATCTTAGCACTTACCATAGTGTGATACAGGTGCATGAATGAATGAATAAGGTAACAGATCTATGCCTCAATCTGTCAGTAGATTAGTTAAAGATTTCATTAGGCCATGGCCTTGTCTGGTGCATTAATTCATATTATCTTATTGCACCCGCACCTGGAACCTGCAATAATGAGTCCTCTCCTAGATTTATTAGTGTTCTTGAAAGAAGTGCTATTAAAGCTGTCTTTGAGTTCCTGAGTCATTTTCTGTAACATCATTCCGTGGGGTCTTCGCGACAGAGTCAATAGAGTATTGATGGACTAGAAAAGCAAGTAATGATCTCTCAGCGGCACATAGCACTGCATGTGCTCCTTGTGCTTTGCCTAATGTACACAATTGAAAATGATGAATAATATTAGTAAGAGGTGCTTAGAGAAAGCTAGACACAAAAGTAATAACAATAAATGACAATTATTATAATAGTATTATTTTAAATTTACCTTGCTCTTTTGTTTACTAGGATATTAGTCTTTTAGTGTTGGGTATTATCTTTTTTTTTTAACTGCTGAAATGATTTGCCCAAGGATACATACGTGAACTAGTAACTCAATTTTAATAAAATGCAGTAGATGGGTCTTTGACTCTGACCTTCTTAGTTTCTCCAATGGAAATCCCACTTGAAAAGGCATAGCATGCTTTAAGTAGCTAATTTAAATAATGTTAAACAGCCCTGTATTTGACACATTGGATTTCTGCATCATCTTATTAATCAGGACAGCCATCTGGCATCACCAAGACTTTCAAAATTACTACAGGGACTCAATAGATTAAATTGAGGTAATTTTAAAAGTGTATAACTCTTTCTTGTACATTTTCCTCTTCCCCCCAAGTCTGTTTTGTGGGAAATGGCAGTACAGGCTAGATTTATTTTTTATTTTAGTTATCTATGTTTGGTGAGCTGGAAGCATTGAGTTGTTCTGACCTGACAAATAGTTTTAGTTTAAAAGATTTTCTAGCTCTAAGAGCTTTTATTAAAAATAGACCAAAGCAGATATTGCAATGAAAGATTTCTTTCTGCCCCAAGTATTTGTCTCTTTGGAAACAGAGAATTTTGTATTATTGAGCAAAACTGCTGAGGAGGAACTCACAACTTTCTAAGTTGGGTGGACCTCCTGATAGTGGAGGAATGACTTTCGTCCAGATCAAGGGGAAGACAAATTTCCATCCAAGGAAGGCCCAAGGGATATTTTATTCTGGATTTCTGAACTACAGCATGAAGTAGCCAGATAGTGCAATTTTCAGAGGTACCTTTGAAGTCCTTCCCTAAGATATATTTATAGATAAGCTCCTTTTCTTTCTCTGAATAATATTATATTGTATATGATGAGGTATAGGAATCATTTAATTTATTTTTTATTTTCATTAATTAAAAAAATTTATGTATGGCTTTGATATACACAATTTTGTTAGTCAATTATACCTCAATAAAGCTAATAAAATAAGACACTTCAATAATCAGACCCACTGCACAGACAGCTCCTTCACATTTAGGAATAATTTTAAATAAATGCAAAGAATAATTTCCAGAAGAATGCAAAGATAGCAATCGGTTATTCTCTGGACTATTATCCAGAGGTTGGAGCAGTGTTCTTACTACATTTTTGTATTTCAAAAGTAGTAGAAGTTTGAATCACTACTTTTCCTAAGATCATTTCAAACTCACTGGCCTACTATCTGTCAGATTTTAAATGATTTTGGATTCCTATTAAAGTCTGATCGAAAAAGTTTAAAAATAAAGAGACAGGGAAAGGAAAAGATATCCCCTTGTTCCAAGATTCATTCTGATACAACCTTAATTATACTAATAACTCAAGACTCGTAGGCCAAAAACAATTAACTTAACAATTGCTTTAATTTACTAAACCATTTAAATATGTCCCTATACATAAATTTTATAAAGTGTACAAGCACTATAATTTCAGAGGTTAAATTTTATTTAAGAGCCTGATTAGTATAATTTGTTTTCCAGTATCAACACTCCAATAGAGCACACTTTACAACACAATCAGATTTTATTTATGCCCAAAACTTTAACATTCCTAAATGGTTTTCATTCTGAGCATTCTGGTGTATGAAATCCACATACCATTTTGGGGAGAGAAAAGGAAAAAATAACTCCACTTAACAAAGAATTACCCTAAGTTTTAATTTTAGTTATCAGGGTCGGCTTTAGCTTAAGCTGTTACTTCATCATGGCAGACTACTAATCATAATTTTAGTTTTCACTTGAGGACTTATAAAGCACTTAAAATACATTGTTTTTATGGAATCCTTTTCCTGATCCTATTTGTTAGGATGTTTTTTAATTTTTTATACAGAAGAGGTTTTTTTTAAGGTCACTTGGCCAGAAAGTAAAAGGTTTGGGGAGGAAATAAAACATTTTCTGGCTCCTGTCTCTTTCAAAATGTATTATTTTGGTAAAGATTCTAGAATTTCTGTGATTACTTCATTAAGAAAGGACATCTTTTTGCAACATTTTCTGCATCTCTTTTGGGGTATTAAGGATTCAGGAGGTATCTACTGATTCAGAACTAAACCGGTCTAGCTTACTTAATAAATTTTAAGAAATGCAGATTGCTCTTTGTGACAAAGAAAACTATTTATACTGTAAACAACTAGCATTTTTCTCTCTTTAGCTCAGCAAGTGAAATGAAGACTTGGGTTATTTTGCCAAATAGTATGGCTAAAGCTCAAATGAGGGGCATATTGCAGGAGTGTCTGAAAGAATACATTTCAAATTTCAAGATTATTAAATTTGCCACTGTTGGAAACAGAAAATAATCAAAACTATTTGTTTCTAACACTGAAATCATCATTGTTAATATATACTATGTATATTTTTGTATACTGTGTTGCCTGTCATAAAATGAAAACTCAAAGGAATTTAAGAAGTGAACTTGTGTTTATTTTCTGTTGCTCGGTAAGAATTTACCACAAACTTAAAACATTACCAAGTTGTCTCATAGTTTCTGTAGATCAAAAATTCCAAAAAGACATAACTGGGTTCTATGCTCAGGGTCTCATGAGGCTGACATCAAGGTGGTGGCTAGTGCTGTGGCTCATTTGTAGCTTGAAATTGCTCTTTTTCACTCACCATTAACAGAATTCAGTTCCTGCAGTTATAAAATGACCAAGACCCTAATTTTCTTGCTAGCTGTTGGTTAGGGTTGTTCTCAGCTCTTAGGGTCCAATCTCAGATCTTAGCCACATGGCCTCAACCAAAGACAGTTCATAACATGAGTATCCAGCTTCTTTTAAAGTCCTCATCTAATTAGAATAGCCCCACCTAACATAATCTCCCTTTTGATTCACTTAAAGTCAACTGATTAGGGACTTTAATTATATCTACAAAATCTTTTTGTCATATAATGGAACATTATCATGGGAATAATATTCCATAATATTTCCAGATTCTGATAACATTTCAAGAGGAGAGAGTTATGCCAGAGAGTATCTTATGGACCATTTTAGCAACCTGCCTATCACTTACCTATGGGCCCAAATATACCCACTAGAAAGAATATTACCCTCTATTTTTAATTTTTATTCTTAAAAAGTTATGCTGTCCTTTTGGTAACAGCATTCTGAGTTTTCTTTTGGAATTTTTTTTTTCTCTACCTTTTGCCTTACATCAATTTTGCAATGTTATTCCCTTCCTCCCTTCATTCCAAGTTGTAGAAAGTACTTGTTTCAGAACAGTCAGCATATTCTATCCCCTTACTATTGATTTAAGTAGATGAAAGCACATGACAAGAGGAGACCGGTGGTTTAGAATGATTTCTGGAATTCAGTTGGAATTTTGGGGAATAGAAGCTCTCTCTTTTCATTGAGAGTGTTAGATGTAGGAAGAGACAACACTGAGATTGTTTGGGAGCTGCCCTGTTAGAGAAATGGCTAGGGAATAATTGTCCACTTAAAGAATCAGAGTCAGGAGTCCTGCTGACATTGTTGGAGGTCTTTCAGTTTTGACATCATATCTGCTTTTGCATGTTCAGTTATGCTAACCACTGTTATAATTACTAATACTACTATTACCATTATTTTTACTGTTATTATTCAGATGACGTCTGTTTCTTCACGTGCAACTCAATAATTCTAAAATTTCATATTACCCAAATTTTTTGGGGAAAAAAATCAAGTCTAAGAATGCAATGCATTTGAAGATCCAGAAATAGTATGCTTCAAGCAACATCATGAATTTAAGCTAGAAATAATGGAGCAGAGAGCTTATTTGATGCATCTTTTCCTTCTAGAACTTTCTTCTCAAATATTCAAAATAATTATACTTAGTAAACAACAAACAATGAAATATTTATAATGGTGTTAAGATGATTATATTAACCAGGGTTTTCTAGAAAAGCAGAATTCATATATATATGTATATGAGTAAAAGAGAGAGAGATTTATTTTAAGGAATTGACTTATACGGTTGTGGGGGCTAAAATTTATAGGGGTGGCCAGTTGGCTGAAAATTCAGGCAGGACTTTCATGGTGCAATTTTGAGAATTCCTTCCCACTTCAGTTTTCTCTCTTACGACTGGAAGAGGCCCACCTACACTGAGGAGACCAATTTCTTTTATATAGAGTCTACTGATTTAAATGTTATCACCTCTAAAATATATATTCATAGCAACATCTCTGTATTCACCAGTTATCCCCTGTAGCTTCTCTGCATTGACACATAAAATAAACCATCAAAAGAATAAATGAACAACTTTAAATTTTCCCTTTGCTTATCCATACTTTAGGTAAAAGAAAAATCTTTTCATAAATGAGAGCTATTGATTTTCTTATTAATCTGAGATTATTGGTGCCATGCTTGCAGGAGTTATCTACAATAGTAATCTTATTTATATTATATTATTCATGATAAGAAAACTATTTTTATCATCTCTAAATATAATTTGAACATCTTTACAATGGCAAAGCTGATAGATATGTGTGCAGTAATTGTCCTAAAATGTTACAAAATTTGAGACACTTCACCCAATTCTAGCTGTTAGTACAGTGAACCAGAGTGATGCATGTAAAATTCAAGAAAAAATATCAGTGAAAGAACCTTATGTTCCCCATCCCCATGTTCCCATTTTATAGATGAGGAAACCGAGGCTCTGGGAATTAAATAATTGTCCGTGATTAAGTAATCTAATTGGGATTAGAATCCAATGTATCTGACTTCAACTATATTTTTATCATGTTGCCTCTTTAAAATAAATACTTTCCATTTTTACATTCTAACACATATAGGTTTTCATGATCTGGTTTTTAATAGATTTTGTCTTTCCAAAGGAGATGGAAAGTTTTAAGATGGAAGCCTTGATTTAGGTGTCATATATTTCTAATAATATAGGTGCTCAAACTATTTGTTCTGTTGAAACATATTTGTTGGTACAAATGCTTGCTTCCTGTCAGCCCTGCTTCTAATATCACAGAGACCCTAATTGGGACCAGAGTAACAACAGAGTTGATTGCTCTCACAGCTTTATCTTTGTATTCATTAGGGCCTTAAATCAAATTATGGTGTCATTTTCACTTCAGTATCTCTTCTCATACTAAATTATGGGTCTGATACACTTCAAGGGAGGCTTTCTTAGAAATCTTTGTGTCGACAGTATTTAGAATCTGACACTGAGGTGTTCAATATAAGGCTGTTGCAGGAAGGAAAGAAATGGGTGGGAAGGGAGGGAAGATTCTTATGTGCTCACTCCCGAACCTAGGCATATTTTTAAAAAAATCATATCATAGTGTACCATATTTGTTTTTTATTTAATAATTTTTCTATTGTGGTAAAATGTACATAGCATAAAGTTGACCCATTTAACTATTTCACTGACATTAAATACATTCTCATTGTTTTCTAATCATCACTACTATCCATCTTCAGAACTTTTTCATCATCTCACAGTGAAATTTTGTTCTCATTAAAAAATAAACCCCTATGTTCCATTCCCTAAGCTCCTTGTAACCATTATTCTACTTTCTGTCTCTATTAATTTGACTATTCTAGGTACTTCATACAACTGAAGTCATGCAATATTCTTTTAGCAATGGCTTACTTTACTTAGCATAATGTCTTTAAGGTTTATTCATGTTGTAGCATATATTAGAATTTCATTTTTTATGGATATTCCATTGTATGTGTATGTTACATTTTGTTTAGTTGTTCATCTGACAAGGAACATTTGTTATGTTTTCACCTTTGGCTATTATGAATAATCCTATGTTCATTTCTTTTGTGTATATGCAGAAGTGGAATTATTGGTTCATATTTTAATTCTGTTTAATTTTTTAGAAAATATCATACTTTTTTTTGCAGCTACACCAGTTTACTTTCCATCAGCAATGCACAAGGATTCAAATGTTTCCACATCCTCACCATCATGTGTTGTTTTCTCTTTTTTCGATAATAGCCATTCTAATGGGTGTTTAATTTACTTTGTAGTATGTCAAACTTTGGAATAACATGTCACTAAGTATTTCTAAATGGGACAGTTTTGTTTTGTGGCCAATAGTCTATCATATATAGTCCATACATAAATACATTATGTATTTAATTATTTATTGTTTGATATATACATTATGTACATTCTGGGTTCTGTTCTTACTTTTTCCAACCTAAAATCTGATTTCGTAAGAAAGTCTGTTGTTTTCTTTTTCTGTTCCAAGGAATGAGTGGTATATGTGTGTGGGTATGTCTCTGAGTATGTGTCTGTGTGGTTGTATGTTTGGTAGGTGTAGGATGGATGCTGGTTGCAGCAATTTTAGCTACTTGCTTCAGTCTTC
Organism: Cynopterus sphinx; assembly: GCA_030015415.1. Taxonomy (NCBI): domain Eukaryota; kingdom Metazoa; phylum Chordata; class Mammalia; order Chiroptera; family Pteropodidae; genus Cynopterus; species Cynopterus sphinx. The sequence goes on along the minus strand of CM057380.1, from coordinate 63,212,701 downwards.
TTTAAAATGTTAATATTTGGAGATTTTAAAATATACATTTTATGATGAAATATCTTTCATACAAAATTTTCATTGTTTTTACTTTTAAATTATAAATGTTTAATTTGGCTTTTTCCTGGTTTAGGCTTGTACTGCCCTCTTATTCTGCTTACATTTTTGCCAGGGTTCCTCTGATAAATTCTGCTTCTAGAAGGGAAGAAATGATTATGAAAAAAGAAAAAAAAGAACTAAAAGATTTATTGTGAGCATGTGTTTTAATTTATAATGTATATAAATTGCCTGGCACAATGCAGCAACTCAATAAACATTAACTTCTGGGCTTCCCTGAGAAAGTGAAGAAAGCATGAATAGATTGTAAAAGCAAGACTCTAGTTTGATGATTTCAAACTAAAATGCTTTTTTTAATGATTAAAAAAACTTTAGGGATCACTACGTATAGAACCTTTGGAGGAATAGTAATAATTGAAAAATTCTTGGGATTCAGAGAATTGAGACTTTGATGTCTCATTTGGTTTTGCCATTTATATTCTTTCCTGCTTCTTTATTTCTTTGCCTACTATGTGGTTTGCTGTCACCTTAGTAGAGACTGTATAAGGACAAGGTCATGACTATAAAGCAGTGTCTAGCTTTTATTGGGTTTGCTCTTATAATTTACTGCTTCCACTGGTGATTGAAGTCTGTGGCTGGTCACAGGGATTCTTCAAGGTTTTTGAGATGTCATTTACTCAGCTAGGGAGGTTTTTGTGTTTCTCACTTATTCTGGCTATTTATGTCACCTTATTGCCAGAGCATGTCTTTTTCTATCCATTAGCATAAAGGTGTTCAGAGTTAATGATGAGTAAATAATATAAATTTTATGCTTTTTACAGATTATTACCTTTCTCTTGCATCTAAGACGGGACAGTCTGACTGTGCTCACAACTGTTATTTGAACACATTTTAAAAATTGTTTTGGACATTATTTCAGGCACTTATGAAGTTGCCCCCTAAGAATTCTGCTGAAAGCATATGCACTTAGAATCATGGCAGTACTTCCAGGCATTCTCCTATTTGAGAAAAACATGAATACCTGCCAAGGTTCGGTGGACAGTTTTGGAAAAGCAATAATCGCTCTGTTTCTATCACTCTTATGGAAGTTCACTATTTAATTCTCTGGTCAGAAGCTATCACTTACAGGCCATGCCATCTTGAATGTGCCCGATCTCATCTGATCTCAGAAGCTAAGCAGGGTTGGGCCTGGTTGGTATTTGGGTGGGAGACACCTAGGAAGACCAGGTGCTATAGGCGTTATTTATTTATTTATTTTTTAAAGAAGCTATCACAGAAGATTCAGATAATCTCTTAACATAAAAAGCTGCTTCCTAACTAAGTTGTCCCATTCAGTAAGATCATATTTGCATGGAAAGACTTAGGTCTATGGTTTTCTCTGCATTGTTTGTGCTGCTCTATTAGGAAAACAGTATGGTGATGTGATTGAGCAGTGATTTTGACTTTACATAAAACTGAGTCAGATCCTGACTTTGCTATCTTTAAACTATGTGATGTCAGCCAAAGCTCTTAAGCAGTTTGAGCTTCAACTTCATCTGTACAGTCCTTAACTCAGTGTCATATTGCCAGCTAGGTGACCAGCACTTAGACACAGATGGCTATACAGTAAACTCTTTATGGCTTGATTATTAAAACTAACTTTTAATTTTTCTCTGAAAAATTATTTTATATTTTCTCAAGTGTTTTCAGTTCTACACTAGAAGTAAATCACAATAGCTTCAAGTAGATGTTCAATAATAGCCTATGTCCTTCAGGTAGGAAAATTGACTCAAAGCACTCATGAGGGAAACCGTGGGTCCTGTGCTATAGCTGCTTTCCATAGTCGTGTTGGGTTATGTTGAAACACCCATATTCTCTTACAAAGTCTTTGCTGCAATTAAGGCTACATATTCAGAAGAATGCTCATTTGAGATGAGTACAGATAGTAGTTATGGAATTGGATTTTTCATTTTATGAAGTCAATTTGTTCATGACTGCAATTGATTGAACCTAGGCCCTGTCTCGGAAGCTTCACATTTTGAATCATTGAACCACATTTGATTGAACCATTGCTTTCTGAGAGCTGCTGCCTTTGTTATAAGTTGAGCTGCACAGAAAAGACCAGATTCAGAAAAGTGATTAGAGTTCATGAATTCAGGGAGGCCACAAAAGGATTCTGACTGAGCTCTCTTTATTGTTCTTGACGAGCTGCTGGGTTTCAGAGGCTTAGGATATTACAATAGTTTCCTCTTATCCACGGGGATGGGTTCCAAGACTCCCAGTGGATGCCTGAAACTGCATAGTACCAAACCCTATATATTAAGTAATTAAACCTATGATAAAGTTTAATTTATATGTTACATATAGAAAAAAATAGAACAATTATTATAATATAATGTAATAAAAGTTATTTAAATGTGGTCTCAGCAAATTAACATAGATTTTTCTTTTTCCTTCACAATTTCACAGATAGAAGATTTGCTCTTACTTTGGATCTTAGTAACCTCAGCATAAGGATCTTTTTTCTTTCTTTAAGTTGAAAACTTTCACCTTTTCACTCAAAGGAAATACTTTATGCCTTCTCTTTGCATACCCGAATTCCCAGCACACTTTTTTTCTTTTAGGGCTATTATTAAGTAAAGTAAGGGTAACTTGAGCACAAACATTGAGATACCATGACAATAGATCCAATAACCAACCTGGCTACTAAGTGCTTAAGAGCTGGTAGGTAGCAGGTAATGTATACAGCACAGATGATTCACATGCAGGTGGGACACAGTGAGATGGTACAAGATGTCATTACACTACTTAGAATGGCATGCAATTTAAAACATGAATTGTTTATTTCTGGCATTTTCCATTTAATATTTTCAGACTGCAAGTAACTGAATCCATAGAAAGTGAAACCACAAAAATGAGGGGGACTACTATATGTGATTTCTCGGACTATGTAAATTTAGATGAATTATTATATTAGATGAGAGGATTAACTATTTTCTTTTTTGATATTTTATTTATATTTTCAGTTTGTTTCTTTCTAGATAAAATCTTTTAATCATAAGAGAGAACTTGAATTTTTTTAAAGAAGTAAAATAGAAGGATCCCAAACCAAAAACCATAAAGATACTCCCTTGTACCTTGTTGACGCTGACCAAGAGCAACAAATAAACAAGCAAACAAAAACCAAATAACCAACAAACACAGGTATTTATTGAATTACTACTCTCTAAGATTAAAAGACAGTGGCATCTCAACAAGACATAATAGTCAAAATGGCCAGGTTCAATAAAAAATTTAAAATCACTTGACATACGAAAATGAGAAAATTCTCAACTAGAATGAGAAAATATAACAAATGCCAACAGTGGCTGGATTTTTTTTTTTCAAATTTGTCAAGAGAAAATAAGCTTGCAAATTTAAGTAGTTGAGCACAGCCCAAACAAAATAGCCCCAAAGAAATCTGCACCTAAACACATCATGATTAAACTCTGAAAACTAAAATCAAGAAGAAATCTTGGAAGTAAGGGGAAGGAAAAGGCACTTTACCCATAAGTGTTTAGCATCTCTTCTCCTTATGAATTTATTCCTAAAATAATTTTATTTTATTAGATTTTTTGTGAATGATATACATTTTATTTTTAAGGATGTTTTAAAGTGCTATTCTTCAAAAGTATTTTCTTTGAGGTTTTTATTTGAATTATTTTAAAATTACTTTCTCCATGCCAATGGACCCATAGCAGTGTATCAACCAGGGATCAGTAGGAGATAGAAAACATACAAGTTATTTTATTATTTATTTATTTTTAAAATTTTAATTAACTGATGTTTATTGTTTACCAACTATGTACAAAATGTATTTTGTAATCTTTTAAGAAAAAAACTAAGCCATTTCTGCCGAGTTATTTTTTTAATTAAGTTTATTGGGGTAATATTGGTTAATACAATTATATAATTTTCAGGTGTACATTATAAGTCAACATGTATATATTTTATTGTGTGTTTACCACTGAAAGTCCAGTTTCCTTCAGCTACCATATATTCTATCTCCTTTACCCACTTCACCCACCTCCTATCCCCCTATATTTAACCCTTTTAACCCGTCTACCTTTTCCCTCCTCCCTAACCCCTTACCCTCTGGTAACCACTAGTCCATTGTCCATGTTCCTGAGTCTCTGTTTGTCCTGTTCATTTATTGCTTTTAGGTTTATATCCCACATATAAGTGATGTCATGTGATTTTCAACTTTTTCAGTCTGGCTTATTTCGCTTAGCATGATTATCTCAAGGTCCATCCAGGTTGTTGCAAATGGCAATATTTCATCTCTTCTTATGGCTGAGGAATATTCAGTTGTATACATGTACCACAGATTCTTTAGCCAATCATCTATAGTAGGATACTTCGGTTGCTTCCATGTCCTGGCCACTGTGAATAATGCTGCTATGAACATCAGTGTGCAAATACCTTTTTGGATATGGGTTTTTAAGTCTTTTGGGTAAATACTCAGTAGTGGAATTTCTGGATCATATGGTAAATTATTCTTAGTTTTTTGAGGAATCTGCATACTGTTTTCCATAGTTGCTGTATCAGTTTGCAGTCTTACCAGCAGGGGATGAGTTTTCCTTTTTCTCCGCATCCTCTCCAACATTTGTTACTGCTTGTTCTGTTACTTATAGCTATTCTAACAGGTATGAGATGGTATCTCATTGTGGTCTTGATTTGCTTTTCCCTAATAGTTAGTGATATTGAGCATCTTTTCATCTATTTGTTGGCCATTTGTATGTCCTCTAGGGAAAAGTGTCTGTTCAGGTACTCTGCACATTTTTTGATTGTATCATTTGTTATTTTGTTGTTGAACTGTATGAGTTCTTTATATATTTTGGATATTAGGCTCTTATTAGAAGTGTTGCTTGCAAATACTCTTTCCCATTCAGATGGATCTCTCTTTACTTTGTTGATGATTTCTTTTCCTGAGCAGAAGCTTTTTAGTTTGACGTAGTCCCATTCATTTATTTTAGCTTTTACTTCCTTTGGTTTTGAGGTCCAATTAATAAAATCCTCTTTTAAGTCCAAGGTCTTTGAGTTGAGTTTCTATGTATTTTTCTATGCATTTTATATTGATTCTGGTCTTATATTCAGGTCCTTAATCCATTTTGAGATAATTTTGGTGCCAGCTGATAGACAATAGTCTAGTTTCATTCTTTATCAGGTGGCTTTCCAGTTTTCGAAGAACCATTTATCGAAGAGATTTTCCTTTCTCCACTGTATGTTTTTGGCTTTTTTATCAAAAATTATTTGCCTATATAAATATGGGTTTACTTCTGGACTTTTGATTCTGTTCCACTGGTCTGTGTGTTTGTTTTATTGCCAATACCATGCCATTTTGATTACTTTCGCTTTGTAGTATATAATCTGAAGTCAAGCAGAGAGATGCCTCCAGCCTCGTTCTTTTTTCTCAGGATGGCTTTGGTAATTCAGGGGCTTTTGTGCTTCCATGCAAATCTGATGAGTTTTTGTTCTATTTCTTTAAAAAATGCCAATGGGATTTTGATGGAGATTGCACTAAATCTGTATAATGCTTTAGGTAATATGGTCATTTTAACTATATTGATTTTTCTAATCCAAGAACACAAAATATCTTTTCATTTCTTTGTTTCTTCTTTGGTTTCTTTTAATAGGGTCTTATAGTTTTCATTATATATGTCTTACTTTTTTTGTTAAATTTATTCCTAAGTATATTTTTTGTTGTTGTTGCAATTGCAAAAAGAATAATTTTTTCCACTTCTTTTTCTGACACTTCATTTTTAGAGTATAGAAAAGCTATGTATTTTTGAACATTGATTTTGTGTCTACTGTATTTGCTTATTGTTTCTAGTAGTGTTCTTATAGAGTCTTTAGGGTTTTCTATATAGAGAACCATGTCATCCTCAAATAGTGACAGTTTGACTTCTTTGTTTTCTATTTAGATGCCTTTTATATCTTTCTCTTGCCTGACTGTACTCACTAGCACCTCCAATGTTATGTTGAATAACAGTGGCAATAGTGGGCAGCCTTGCTTTGTTCTTGCTCTTGAAGGGAAGGTTTTTAGTTTTTCACCATTAAGTATAATGTTGGCTGAGGTTTTGTCATATGTGGCCTTTATTATGTTAAGCTATTTTTCTTCTGTACTGATTTTGTTAAGTGTTTTGATTATAAATGATGCTGTATCTTGTTGAAGGCTTTTTCTACATCTATAGATATGATCATATACTTCTTACTTTTTAATTCATACAATTTATTTTAATGGAGGAAATTCAATATAAAGAATTGTTGACTAGATACTTAGAATTGAAAAAAGACAAAAAGAGAACATGGTGGTATCATGGAAATACAAATTGCAAGAAGTAGCTACATTCTTAGATTTGGGAGTGCAAAGGTAAAAAAATAGAATTATTATAAGTTGGACAATTCTAGAAGGCAACGCATAAAGTTGAAATCCTGACTTCAGACTTGGAGGTGTTTGTTGGTTGGTGCTGATGTCTCCAAGCTCAGAGGAGGGGTCTTTGAGGCTGGAAAGTGAGGAAGGGAGTGATATCTGGCTGTTTTAGAAATCTCTGAGGGAACATAATAAGGCAGATTCTGCAAGTATTGGAAACACTACAAAATAAATTCAACTGAGGCTCCAGGAAGAAATCACTGTTGCTTGGCTAAAGAAGCAAGGCTGGGATGATACTGACAGAAAGAAATTGCACACAGGAAGCCAAGAATAAATAAATGGGAAAGGGCAGGTTCCCTTTTTCTTCTCTGTCTTAGCAATCTTCCTCCAATGCCTCCCATTGCAGAGCTGAACAACAGTGTAGAGTTCAGACTTCAGAATGAGAAAGCTTGGTAGAAAAGTTGGATTTTCACCTGGGAGAAATAACTTAAAAGCTGATATGTCTATTTTTATTTCTATCTTAAAATATTTGCATTTCTGAATTATTCAGACAATTGCTTGTGTTTTCTAGTTTGCTCTGCTATAAGATACTATCTTAAAATTTTTCCCCCAGCTTTATTGATATGTAATAGACAATTAGTTGCTTATATTTACATTGTATAATTCAATGAATTTTTTTTCCATTTTGGTTGGCATACAATAATATACCAATGTCAGTTGTACAACCTAGTGATCAGACTTCCACATAGTTTGCAAAGTGATCACTCTACTAAATCTAGTACTCTTCTTTCCCCTTACATATTCATTATATTATTAACCATTTTCATCTCCATGTCTGTTCTGCAAGTATCCATTTGTACGTCTTAATCCCTTTGCCTTTTTTCTCATTCCCAACCAGCTTTCCATCTAGTAGCCCTCAAAATATTCTCTGTATCTATGAGCTTATTGCTACTTTCGTTGTTATTGTTTATTTTTTCTTTAGATTTCACATGTTTGTGAAATCATGTGATATTTGTCTTTCTCTATCCATCCCATTTCATTCAGCACAATACCCTCTAAGTCCATCAAGGGAATATCTTTTTCCATCTCCTTCCTTTCAGTTTGTGTGTCTTTTAATCTGAAGTGAGTCTCTTGTAAACAGTATGTGTAGGGGTCTTGTTTTCTTATCCATTCGGCCACTCTATCTTTTGGTTGGAGCACTTATTTCTTTTCCATTTGGGAATGAAATAAGTTATTACCATTTTTTATTCATGTTTTTGACACATTTTCTTTCTTCTGAAGGAAGGCCCTCCAACATTTCCTGTACTACTGGCTTAGTGTTGATGAATTTCTTTAGCTTATTTTTGTCCGGGAAACTCTTTATTTGTCCTGCGACTCTAAATGATAGTTTTGCTAAATAAAGTATTTTTGATGGTAGATCCTGGGTTTTCTTAACATCAAATATTTGTGCCAAGCCCTTCTGACCTATGTAGTTTCTTTTGAGAAGGCAGCTGCCAGTCTTATGGATGCTCCCTTGTAGGTAACTAACTGCTTTTGTCTTGCTGCTTTTAAGATTCTCTCTGTATTTAACCTTTGGCATTTTAATTATGATGTGTCTTGGTGTGGGCCTCTTTGGGTTCCTGGTTTTGGGGACTCTCTGAGCTTCTTGGGGTTTTATGTCTATTTTCTTCACCAGTTTAGGGAAATTTTCCATCATTATTTCTTCAAATAGCTCTTCAACATCTTGTTTTCCTTCAAGTACCCCTATGACATGAATATTTTTACCTTTAATAGGGTCCCATAGACCCCTCAAATTGTTTTTATGGTCTTGGCTTCTTTTTTTTCTTGCCATTCTGATTGAGTGTCCTTGGCCTTCCCATCTTCTATAATAGGTCATTTGATCCTCTTCTTTATTCACTGTTTATTCCATTTAATATGCTTCACATCTTGGATGATGTGTTCTTCATTTCTGCTAGTTCCCTTCTATAATTTTCAATTTCATTCTTATGTTTTTATCTTTTTGTGAAAGTTCTCACTGAATTCATCTATACTTTTACGCCCTATGTTCATTGAGCATCTTTATAACTAGTGTTTTGAACTCTGCATCTGTTAGATTGCTTGACTCCATTATTCCTGGATCTCTGTTCTGTTCTCTCACATGGTTTTTCATTCTTAGTCTTTCCATTTTGGCTGCCTTTCTGTGTCTGTTTCTATGTACTAAGCAAAGCTCCTGTCTCACAGTCTTAGTGCAGCTTTGTGTGTTAGGTGTCTAATGTAATAGTCCTAAGAGGAGTTCAGCTGCAGGCCAAATTTAGCCCCAGCCTGGGCCCCTAGAGACTCCTTGTTAAGATTCATCAAGCAATCCTCAGATTCTGTGCAGATAGTTGCCTCATAAAACTACACCAGAAACCAAGGGCAACTGCCACCAGTGGGAGTCCAGCAAGGAGCACCTGACTTGCTGAGGACACACCTGGATGTGCCTTGGGTGGGGCCGCGAGTTGGAGAAGGTAGAGTTTCAGAGAATCCTCTGGCAAAGTGACATCTGTAATCCAGTTTGATGATGTTACAGCTATGGTGACACTGAGTCCGTGCCCTGGAAGGGAGAAGGGCTCAATAGAGGATACTGCCAGAGCGAGTACAGAGCGAGTCTCACCTTTGCCCTCACTACAACAACTCAGTGTCTCCCTGTAAGTCCCTAGTGCCCCCTGTGCAACTAACCTGGCACTGCTGCTCAGAGCAGGCAGGTCAGTCACTGTGAAAGTCCACTCGCGGTCATGGCCCCTTTAAGAGAAGTCTTCAGCTGTCGCTGCCATAGCCTCTGTACAACTCAGCTGCCCAGGACTTTCTCCATCCCTCCTTCTGCCCTTGCAGGATGATTTCTTAGTTCTCTCGCTAGTTGTATGGCTTGTTCATCTAGATCCCAGGCCATTTTTCTTGCGGTTTGCTCCTTGTTTCTGTCACAACTTTGATTTGGTCACTAGAGAGATGAACAGAGCCATTTTTTTTCCTCCTCTCTATAAGATACTATCTTGTTTTCAGAATACATTTATAATATAGAAGAGGTTATATTTTTCTTATTTTACCTATGTGAAACTGAAGCTGCAGTGAAATTGAGTGACTTGTCCAAAATCACATAGCTAAAACTAAAAATCAGATCCTCTGGATCCTATACCAGTACATTCAGTACTGGTTTGGTTTAGTTTATGGCACGAATACCTTCTCTCTCATAAACATATTCCTTCAAGTGTATATCTTCACTCTAGACTTCTCCCTAATCCCAGGTCATCATTCAAACATCTTTTTAACATCTTTCCTTGGATGTCTAATAGGCATCTTTTCTTAACATAGCCAAAAGAGCTCAGAGTTCTTCACCTTGAAACTCATTCTTCCTGCAGTCTTTCTCACTTCAATTAATGACAACTTATTCTTCTAGTTCTCAGGTCAAAGCTCTGGGTGTGGACTTTGATATTTCTATTTCTCTCTCATCTTCTAATTAATTCATCATCAGATCCTGAAAAATATAATTAAGTTCCAATATCTGATCTTGCTTCTAATCTTTTCATCGAAGCCATCATCATCTCTTGCCTGAATTATTTCAGTAACCTCCTACTAGGATTCCTGGTTTTCTCTGTGGTCCTTCTTTTGTCTATACTAAAGAAAAAAAATTAAGCAGCCAGGTAACCCTGATAAATTTTAAACCTGAATATTTCACTGTACTGCTCAAAATTGTCCAGTGTCTTTTCATTTTACATAGAGTAAAAAACAAGTAATTTTAGGACTCTACCAAGTTCTCTGTAATCCATTTTAGCTGGGGTTCCCTTGAATGACTGCATTACACCAGAGTGCATCACCTATATGGATTATGAACTGTTGCATCATAAGTCCACCACCTCCCTCTTTTTTCTCTCTGCTTTTTCTTCCTACTATTTTTCTTTTTATTTATTTTGTTTCAATCCCCTTGGCCTACATACTGTTACTCAAACATACCAAATACATTTCAGGGTCATTACCCTATTGTTCTCTGTGTGTCCCCTTCAGAGACATGTATTGCTTCTCTTGTATATTCAATAAGCTTTTACTTAAAAATATCACCTCAACAATTCTTACTTTAGCCTACTTAAAAATTTAACCTGTCCTGCTTCCTGTGGACCCTTTTCCTTTTCCCTGCTTTATTTTTCTAATAGCACTTAACCCCATATACTATATGTTAAGTTTTACTTATTTTATTTTCCATCCCCTCATTCAATTAAACTGTGATGTCTCAAAATAAGATTGTTTTTGTCTAGGTTTTAAATGATGCGCTCCAATAACTAGGGCTGAGCATACCATATAATTATTGCTCAATACATATTTGAACATTTGACCACATAATATAGTAGTCTTATATCACTAAGTCTATAAACTGTGATTTGACCTGCCTTAATAGAAATGAAAAAAAAAATTGTAACCTTAAATTCTGAAAAAGAATGAGACTCTGTACCAACTTGCTAATTCAATGTGGTAGGGCATGGAATTTACAAAATTGGAGTTAAATTGAATTGAAAATTATTTATGTATCATATTGCCAAATTTGAATAATCTTTAAAACTCTTATGCAAGGTTGCTGTATCCACCATTCATCACAATTTAGAGCCACCATGGTTATTTGGTTAATGTGAATCCATTAAAACTGTTTCAGTAAGAAAGTAAAAATATTGCCCTATTGAAATGTTTTGTGGAAGTCTAGTTTTTGCATCTTTTAAAGAAAGTGTACCTACCCCCAATTTGAATGAAAAGAAATTAAGAAAAAAAATATTTTGGGCCCAAAATAATGTCACTAGGAAATTTAGCATATTAACAAACTGTAGTTTGGCATTGATTTTAAGTTTTAGTCTTTAAAGATTACTAATGGAATGAGGTAAAATACTGCATTGCTCTCCCTTGACAAAGACACACATTTAAACAGAATGACAAGATGCAATGCAAACTTCAAGGTGAACTTTGGAATTACAGGACATTACCTTGAATTGATGTGTCAAGTTTGTTAGTATTCCTAGCCCAATGTCTACATAAACAATGTTACTTCTTTTCTTGTGACTCTGGAATTATTTAATTGAAAATGTGTGGGCTTTCTGTCTTGAATGGGTTAGAAGTAAAGAATGACCTATAGAATGAATTATCATTTCCTTTTGTGATAGTATCAAACAAATGAAACAGCCCGAAGTGGAAAATATATAAAACCCCATCTTTTAGAGGTCAGAATGGGAAAACATAAGCTCTAGAATGTATTCAGGACATCACAAATAACTCATCAAAAAGCTTCCAGCATGTTTAGATGTGGCACTATTATAGGACTTGTGCTAATGATTTATGTCAAACAAAAAATTAACACTTGAAAATAAAATCCTCTGGACACTATCTTTGAAACTGCATTCATTGTGTAACTTGCATTTTTTAAACTACCACTGATTTGACAGGGTTAATTTAATCAGAGAGGATTCCACTGGTAGTAAATGTATAATAACTGAGAAATGAAATTATTAATATTTTGAGAAAGAAAGAAAATGAAAAAAACTCTGCTAGAGGGTTAGTTAACCTTAGTTAATGTTCTTTTTTACTGTACTGTTTCCAGATATGGGTAGTTATGAGTATGCTAACCATGTCAGTGTTCACTGACCTGACTTAAATTTCCCAATGTGAGAGCTTTGTCTTGTTAAGATAGAGATGCTGCTATACCTAGAAAAACTAGGGTTTTAATCTGACAGTAGAAAATTAATAGTCTGCTTTTTATTCTCATATTCACAAGAGGCTTTAGAAAAAGGTTTAGCACGGCCAAATGAGAGGAAAAAAAATCGTCCTTTGGCTATAGACTCATTTTCTTTATTCACTTTTGTGATAAAACGTACACTTGTTACACATGGTTGCTTCTCATAAATGTTTTAGCATTAACACAATTTCTAACAAGTAGAAATTGTGTATCCTAGCATCCCTTTTAAAATTCATATTCAATCGAATAGTAGATAAAATTGTTCTATCTTTTTCTTCAAATTTTTAGTTCAGCTTTAGTCAGTTTTTTTTTTTTTTAAAGTAACAGTTTAAGCGCCACTCTCTTAATTGATTTTGATATTTCATTTTCTGGATAGGGAATACATATATTTCTTCCTTGTTAAGCCATATAATTTTGCAAATGACTATTCATGAGGAACTAGAAGTGTCAATACCTGAAGGTTATAACTAGGAGAGAGTAACCCACTGGGTGATAGTGGTGGGGTTTAAGGGTGTGGATAGAGTTAATAGCCAAGGTTAAGGTGGCAGTGGGTCAGAGTGGGTCAGGGGAAAGCTGAAAGTCAAACGGGATGAACCCATAATTTCAGTTATCATGGGAATATGGTTGAATTTAGAGGAGGAATGAAGAAATCAGAGCAAGTCAAGTCCAAGGACCATTCGAAGTCACCACATAGCAAGGGTGCTATACAAAGAGATCTGTGAGGGGTGTGTACCTAAAGCTTGGTTGGTAATTCTTCTCAACCACTCCATAAACAGACCTTTTTTTTTTTTTTTTGGTACCTGGAAGACCTTAAAGATATCCCATTTCTTCTTGACATCACCTAGTGAATTAACTGAGACTACAGACCCACTCTTCAAGTCTTTTATCTATTCTATTTTTGTGTGGCTCAGGTTCCTTTTGTGTTTTTCTGGTTTGCAGGTATGATCTGTATGGCCACTCAAAGGCTTCCTTTAGCAAAAGCAGCTTTATATTTATTTTCTCCACCCTGCTGCTTCTGTTCAGTTCCCTTGGCTACGTGTTCCAGGCACTGTACCCTATTTTCGTCTTTCTCAAGGTTTAGACCCTGAACTGTGATGATAGCTGATTAGTTCGTTTTCCAAAGATTGCTTGGCTCTTACATTTCAGTGTCTTAGATTATTTGTTCTCAGACCTGCATAGACATTAGAATCAGTTTGATAAATTGAATAAAAATTCTGTGTACTTTTCATAGAAATTTTCTGGGCCCAAACTAGGATGAGTCAAATAATTGGAATGAGGCACTTACCTCTAGTGCAAAATATAAGGGAAACAAAAATCTCAGCAACTTGAATAAATAATATTTTAATGCCATATTTTAGGAAATAAAATTAATATAAAAAGCCACTGAATAACAAAATGTCAAAATTTTTGATAAAGATCAAGTCGATAACAATGTCATACCAAGCCATATTGGAGGCAAGGGTGAGGTGAAGAATCAGGACTGATCTTGTCTTTCCTCATTCTTTATTGAAAATTTTTATACTTTGTTAATCACTGAATTTTTGCATTAATTTTAATTAAAAAATATTGTGTTAAGATATTATTTATCCCAATTACTGAGTTTTTTGGTGCCCTTTTAAATTTTGTACCTTAGTCAAGACTCTCAGATGCCTTACTTTCCTCACTCTAGTGCTGGCCCCGAAAAGTTCAATACATTTATAATTTTATTTAGGGAAAAATTAATATTTTTTGTGATTTTGGCATTCTCAGTCATGAATACAATGCTTATTTAGGTCTTCTTTTAGATCCTTCAACAAATATTACAAATTTTTTCACACAGTTTTGTACACTTAAAAACATATCTAGTACTTTATGATATATTTTGGTCTTTTAAGAGGATTTTATTTTTGTTATATTTAAAAATGGTTATTTTTGTAGCTCACTCATGTATCTATGCATCCTTTTCTTTTTTCATTCAATAAACACATATGATGGTTTCTATGTGTCAGATATTATTTAAGTATTTTGATATAGTAGTAAACAAAACTAATGAGGGGACACCAGAAATAATTAAATGATAGAAAGGGTCAAACAGTAAAAAGGGTTATGAAAAACTAAAATAAGATGGATTGATAGAAAATGAGGAGGGGTGGTACTGAGACGGGCTGTCTGAAAAAGTTACATGTAATTTGAGACCTGAGTGTCAAGATACCACATATCTGAAGGTCTAAAAAACATGAGATAAACTTTAGCAGATAGCTGAATAATATCAGGATGGAATTGAGTCATCTTGACTCTTTACTTCCTTAGGTTACTCCTTTCTCTGGAACCTTAAGATACTTTCTTATTTTCTCCTCATTTTACTTAATCATTAATTTATTCACTAAACCAAAAATATTTCTTGATGCTGTGCACCCATATCACTTTTAGATATGAAGCATCTTTGAAAATTAAATTATTGATATGCTAGCAAGTACAGAAAGTATTGAAAATTGAAATTTTAAAAGTATCATTAAATAGTACCAAAATACTTAGGTTTAAGTCTTACAAAATATGTTCAAGATCTGTATCTGAGAGCAAGAAAATACTGATGAAAGAAATCAAAGACTTAGAGAGATAATACCATATTCATGGGTGAGAAGACCCAATTTTGTACAGATCTTAATTCTCCCAAATCAACCAATAGAGTCAATGAAATGACATTTAAAATCCCAGCAGTACTTTTTTAAAAGTAGAAATTAGCAAGCTAATTCTAGAATTGATATGGAATGACAAAAGAACTAGAGTAGACAATTTTGAAAAAAAAAAACAGTAGAAAATTGCTCAACATCATTAGTGAAAAAGCAAATACTAATTATAACTATAATGAGATTTCACTATTCATTTATTAGAATGGCTAGATTAGAAACAAATAAAACAATTGACAATATTAAGTTTTGGTGAGGATGTGGAACAATTCTCATATTGCTGGTGGGAATGTAGAATGAATGACACAGCAATTTTGGAAAATAATTCAGGATTCTCCTATACAGTTCAACGTACCCTTCCCACATCATTTAGCGGTCCCATTCCTAGGTGCGTACACAAAATCATGTGTGTAAATGTTTATGACAGTTTTTTTTTTCGTAATTGCTCCAAACTGGAAAAAACCCAAATACTCCTCAAGTGGGCATTAGTTGAACAAACTGTGGTATATCCATACAATGGAATATTCTCCATCAATAAAAAGGAACAAACGGCACAAAACAAAATAGATGCATCTCAAACTCATTATACCAAGGGGAAGAGCTAGACTCAAATGACTGTACAATTCATAATTCCACTTATATGAGATCTGGAGCAGGTAAAATTATAGAAACAGAAAACATATTGATGGTTGCCAGAGGCTGGGTGTGGGGAGGGGCTTATTACAATGAAGCATGGAGGTATTTTTTGGAATGATGACACTGTTCTAAATATTGATTGTAGTGATGGTTATATGACTATATATGTCTGTCAAACTTGCAGGGTCTATTTAAGGTTGTAAATTACACTGAATTAAAAAAAATGACACAAATTATAGAGATACTAATTTTTTTTTCTGTCTGAAATCTAAAGGTCTGGGAGCCGTTGGTTTAGAACAGTGTGTCTCAAAGTACAGTTTATAGACCAGCAGCATCAGCATCACCTGGGAACTGGCTAAAAATGCAAATTCTCTGGTTGCACCTACTAAATTAGAAACTCTAGTGGGTAGGGCTCACTTTTAACAAGTCTACCAGATGATTCTGATGCATACTAATGTTTGAGAGTCAACATCACTGTTCCTTTGCTCTATGTGGAATCACTATAGTATGGATGTAGGAGTAAAAGCTGATTTTGAATTCTTTCACTTTGTGAAGTATTTAATGTTTTAAGGTTTGATTTTTCTCGTCTCTAAAGTGGGGATTTTATTTTTCAAATAATTATTTTAAATTATAGTTGATATTTTTATATATTCAGAAAATGATTGCCATGGTAAGTCCAGTTAGCATCTGCTACCATACAAAGTTATCACAACATTATTGACTATATTCTTTATGCTGTAGATTACATCTCTGTGACTTATTTATTTCATAACTGAAAGTTTATACTTCTTAATCCTCTTTACCTATTTCACCCATCCCTCACTTCCTTCCCTGCTGGAAACCATTAGTTTCTTCTCTGTGTTTATGAGTCAGTTTCTTTTTTCTTCATTAATTTGTTTTAATTTTTAGATTCCACATGTAAATGAAATCATGTGGTATTTGTCTTTCCTTGTTCGACTTATTTCACTTAGCATAATATCCTCTAGGTCTATTAATGTCATTGCAAAAGACAAGGTTTAATTCTCTTTTTAAGACTGAGTAATATTCTGTGGTATATATGTACCATATCTTCTTTATCCATTCATCTATCAATGGATACATAGGTTGTTTCCATATCTTAGCTATTGTAAATAATTCTTTAATAAATATAGTGTGCACATCTATTTTTTGAATTCATGTTTTATTTTATTTGGATATATACCCAGAGGTGAGATTGCTGGATCATTTATTAGTTCTGTTTTTAATTTTTTGAAGAAACTCTATATGTTTTTCCATAGTGGTTGCAGCAATTTAAAATCCTGCCAATAGTGCACAGGAGTTTTATTTTTCCCACATCCTCACCAACATTTGTTATTTTCTGTCTTTTTAATAATAGCCATTCTCATAGGTGTGAAATGGTACTTCATCTTAGTTTTGATTTGCATTTCCTTGATAATAAGTGATGCTGGACTTCTCTTAGTGTGTCTGTTGGCTAACAATATATCTTCTTTAGAGAAATGTTTGTTCAGGTTCTTTGCCCATTTTTAAATCAAACTGTTGATTTTTTTTCCCATTGAATTGTACAAGTTCTTTATATATTTTTGATATAAACCTGTATTGAATATACCACTTGCAAATATCTCCTGCCATTCAGTAGGTTGCCTTTTCATTTTGCTGAATGTTTCCTTGGCTGAACAAAAGCTTTTTGGTTTGATGTGGTCCCATTTGTTTATTTTTACTTTTGTTTCCCTTGCTTGAGAAGACATATCCAAAAAAATATTGCTATGACCAATGTCAAAGGGTTTACTTCCTATATTTTCTTCCAGGAATTTTATGGCTTCGGAGCTCACATTTAAGTGTTTAATTCGAGTTTATTTTTGTATATGGTATAAAAAAGTGATCCAGTTTAATTCTTTTGCATGCAGCTGTCCACTTTTCCCAGCATGATTTATTGAAGAGGCTATCTTTTCCCCATTATATGTTTTAACCTCCTCTGTTGTATACTAATTGACTATTTATGTGTGTGTGCTTATTTCTGGGCTCTCTATTCCATTGATCTATGTGTCTGTCCTTGTGCCAGTACCATATTGTTTCAATTACCTATAAGTTGGTAGTATAGTTTAAAACCAGGGAGTGTGATACTTCCAGCTTTGTTCTTGAAAACAAACAGTGTTCTTTCTCAAAATTGCTTTGGCTATTCCTGATCTTTTGTAGTTCCATACAAACCTTATGATTATTCTAGTTCTGTGAAAAATGTCATTGGAATTTTGGTTGGGACTGCATTGAATCTGTAGATTGCTTTGGGTAGTATGGACATTTTAACAATATTTATTCTTTCAATTCATGAGCCCAGCATATCTTTTTATTTATTTGTTATTTTCAATAAAATGGAGATTTTCATACTTACCTCCTAACATTGTTATAAAGTTTAAATAGAATAATGTCAGTAAAGTGCTTGGCATAGCCTGAAATGTAGCAAAAGTTTAAGGAAGGGTCATTAATTTGAAGTGTTATCCTGATTCACAGTCTTGTATTTTTGCTGTGTTTTTAATGGATGCACAATTAAATTAATTTTAAGTGAGCATTTTATTTTTTAATTTTTAAATTACAGTTGATATTTAATATTTTATATTAGTTTTAGGTATATAGCATAATGGTTAGACATTTATATGACTTACAAAATGATCCCCTAATTAGACTAGTACTCACCTGGCACTATACATAGTTATTACAATATTAGTGACTACATTCCCCAATGTTGTACTTTTTGTGACTATTTTGTAGCTGTTAATTTGTATTTCTTAATCCCTTCATCTCTTTCACTCAGCCTCCAAACACCCTCCTGTCTGGCAGCGATCAGTTTGTTTTCTATATCTATGAGTCTGTTTCTGTTTTGTTTGTTCAGTTATTTGTTCTTTAGATTCCACATATAAGTGAAATTATATGGTATTTGTCTTTCTCTGTCTGACTTTTTTACTTAGCATTATACCTGTTAGGTTCATCCACTTTGTTGCAAATAGTAAGATTTCATTCTTTTTTATGGCCCAGTAATATTTAATTTCATATATGTATCGCCTCTTTATCCGATCATCTATTGATGGGCATTTAGGTTACTTCCATATCTTGTAAATAGCTCTGCAGTGAACATAGGGGTGCATATACCCTTTCAACTTAGTGTTTTGGATTTCTTTGGATAAATACCCAGAAGTGGAATTGCTGGGTC
The DNA here is from genome assembly GCA_030015415.1 of Cynopterus sphinx. Taxonomy (NCBI): domain Eukaryota; kingdom Metazoa; phylum Chordata; class Mammalia; order Chiroptera; family Pteropodidae; genus Cynopterus; species Cynopterus sphinx. The sequence goes on along the minus strand of CM057380.1, from coordinate 63,194,033 downwards.
ATAAGGTAATTCTCTTCCTCATTTTTTAAGGAACCACAAAATATTTTTTGTAGTCGCTATGCCAATTTGCAATCCCACCAATAGTGCACCAATAGATTCTCTTTTCTCCACATCCTTGGAAAAATTTGTCTATTGATTTATTGATGATTACCATTCTGACAAATGTTGAGGGGATATCTCATTGTGGTTTTAACTTGCATTGTGGTTTTAACTCTGATGATAGTGATATTGAGCATCTTCTTATTTGTGTTTTGGCCATCTATATGTCTTCTTGGGGAAATGTCTATTCATGTCCTCAGTACATTTTTTAAATTGTATTTTTTTTTATATTGAGTTGTATGATTTTTTTAAAATATATTTTGGATGTTAACCCCTTACCTAATGTATCATTTGTGAATATCTTGTCCCATTCAGTAGGTTGTCTTTTTATTTTGTTGATTTTTTTTGTTATGCAAAACCTTTTTAGTTTGATATAGTCTCATTTGTTTATTTTTTTTCTTTTGTTTCCCTTGTCAAAGGTGACATATCAGATAAAAATATTGCTAGGAGCAATGTCAGTGAGTGTATTGCTTACTTTTTTTTTCCCTAGGAATTTTATGGTTTCAGGCCTTACATTTAAACCTTTAATCTATTTTGAGTTTATTCTTTATATGGTGTAAGAAGGTGGTCCAGTTTTATTTTTTTAAGCACTCATTTGAAACTGTTATCTGGTTATTGCCATTGTATTTATACAGGCAAAGGGCTAAAAATTCCTGATTGTATGTTTTCTTTCATTTTTGGTGTTTTTTCGTGTATTTTATATGTTTGCTATTGCTTTTTTCTTAGGCAAAGCACTATTTGAGAAGAAAGACTGGTACTTGAAAGCAGAGTATATGTCTATTTTGCAGAAAGGGCATCTTTGCATATTTATATTTTAGTCAATCATAACTTGGGCATTTGCAAAAATTATTTAAAAATTAATTTAAATGAAAATTTAACTGACTAAAGTAGAATATTCAGTAACAGATGAATATCAAACCTTGTTTTCCTGATAATCATATTATAAGCATAAAATATAGTGTATGTATGTCAAAAGTGTGTATATGTGAGTTGGGAGTGTGTATATGTTTAAAGGAGGGGAGTTAATTGAAAAAGAGAAAATACATGGGAGAATGTATAATCATCACGGATGAGCAGACATAATTTTAAAAAGTGCTGTCTCAATTTGTAAAACAAGGAATTAATAATTTTGTGCCAGTTTATCAAGCTGGAATCACTGATTTTCAGGGAAAATTATTAATTTTTGGGGGGGGAGATTTAGAATCAAGAAGTCCTTGAAATGATCTTTTCTGTTTCTTGCAGGAGGCAAGTGCTTGCTTAATTATTCATATGGCTCAGTAATGCAACCACTTTTTAAATAAGAGACCTGCCAGGATATTTCACTATGTCTCTTTCATTCAGTAGTCTAAAGATTTATTTTCTTTTTCTTGACTGGGAAAGTATTGGGAAAAGTATAACAAATTTATATCTTTTTCGAGAGTATTTCCTTGCATATCTGACTCAATTAAATTTGAAAACTGGAATATTTTGCATTGATGACTTTAGATTCCACCTTGATTTGCATAAGAACCTGATACAATGTTATAATAATAATAGTAATAATATAATAATCATAAATCAATAACTACTAGTATAGAGGTTCTACTTGACATAGTATTATTGAACAAAATATAAGACTTTCTTGAGGAGAATTTATTTAGAGGGGGAGGTTAAATTGTCTTCCACAGTGGACAGATATACAGAGGGAGTTTCTTCTGGAGAAAGCTAAGTATACCATTTGGACATTTGTTTTTTTTTCCCCAAAGGAAAAGAGAAACAGACTAAAGGAATGGATGTTTCTCTAAACTTTATGATCAATAGTTGGGGTAGTTTGATAAATAACTTAGCTCCTTTCTATTTCACTGAGATTTGCAGTGCTTTATCATCACTGCAGACTCTCCAACTATCTCAGAACCACTTCTGGGAACTTACTGTGCACACAAGAGCTTTATAAGAATGTATATTCTTCCTGTTTGGTAGTGTGGCAGCTGTTCAGATCTCCCTTTAAGAGAGAAGTTGCTGTTCTGCTACACTGAGCGCCAGTAGTTGACAGCCCTTCTTTGTAGTGCCTTCACCCTTCTCCTGGGCTTTGGTTCTAGTTGAGGGCAAACTCCTTCTAAGCAATTCACAGCCAATGTTTGAACATGGTGGTATTACTGGGGCCTGGCTTTTCTTCTCAATATGAGATGAGACTTCTGTAAAGGATAGTCTTTGTTTCAAGCTCTCCATTGAGTTGACTTAGACTTAAACTGATCTGTTTGATAGTCTGAGGTTCTCCCTGCCCAATCTTGCTTCCTCTATTTTTCATAGGTATTACCTTCTAATAAACCACTTATACTTCTCAGCATATGTTTCTAGAAAGACTGACAGAGAATTGATTGCTTTAAAAATTCAAACAAGATAACAATATTTACGTTAAAGAGTGAAATTCTCTTTCAACAGTACCTTTTCCATATTTCAATCTCCTTCCCTAATATAAATATATCTGCCCTTACATGCCCATTATATTACACAAGTAGAATCATGTAGGCAAGTGTAGAGGTTAAGAGCATGGATTAAGATTTGACTGCTGGATTAGTAGCCCTTGTTCACAAGTTATTAGCTTTCTGATTGGGACAAGTCTCTCAGTTTTCTCATTTGCAAAAGTATAAAGAAATAGTGCTACCTCACATTAATATTATCAATAATAAAAGAATTATTATACATGAGCATTTAGAGGACTATCTGCCACATATAAGTGCTGTATGAGCTTGCTATTAGCAGTAGTAGTGTGGTCCTGAATTGTTTTTCACACATAGCAATGTACTGTGTTCATCTTCCCATCTTTCTGATCTATTTGTCTCTTTAGTAAGGAAATAGGTACTTTACTTAAGTAATGAGTTTTTTGTTTGCTTTTTTAAAAAACAGCTTTTTTGAGTTATAACTGTCATAATAAACTGCACTTATTTAAAGTATACAATTTAGTGAGTTTTGATATATGTGTATGCCTGTGAAACCATCACCACAATCCAGGCAGTAAACATATCCTTCACCCTCAAAGTTTCCTCATGTCCCTTAGTAATCCTTTGCTCTTAGTTTTCCCCATTATCCTCTTCCTAGGCAGTGACTGATCTGCTTTTGGCAATTATAGTTTGCTTTGTATTTCTAGATTTACATAAATTTAATCATATAGTACGTACTATATATTTTTTTATATAATAGATGTATAGATCAACGTTTATTTTTTGGCCTATAGATATCAAGTATTCCACTATTTGTTGAATAGTCTCTTATTCTCTATCAAGTTGCCTTTGTTCCTATGTCTATTTTCATGCCAATATCACACTGTCTTGATTATTGTAGCTTTATAATCAGTCTAGAAATCAGAATAATGTTTACTCTCTAATTTTGTTCTCCCTTTTCAAAGTTGTTTTGGCTTAGAGAGATAACTTTAAGGATAGGTGGCAAGGGAAAAATTTAGCTTCCTGCATTGCTTCTTGAAGAGAATTATTTTAAATTTAATTAAAATGTCACTTTTATAACATCTAACCAAAGAAGATACACGGATGGCAAAAAAAAGATATTAAAAGATGTACTACATTACATATCATTAGGAAAATGATAACTAAAACAACAGTAAGGTATTATTACATATTAATAAGAATGGCCAAAATCCAGAACACTGACAACACCAAATGCTAGAGAAGATGTGGAGCCACAGGAAATCTTATTGGTGGCTGGTGGGAATGCAAAATGGTAAATCCACTTTGGAAGGCAGTTTGGTGGTTTTTTTTAAAACCAAACATATTCTTACCATAAGATTCAGCATTTGTGCTATTTATTTACCCAAATGAATTAAAAATTTAACATTCATGCAAAAATCTGCACACAAATATTAATAGCAGATTTTTCCATAATTGCTAAAACTTGCAAGCAATGAAGATGTCCTGCAGTAGGCGAATGGATAAATAAACAGAGGTACATCCAGACAATGGAATATTACTAAGTGCTAAAAAAGAAAAGGGCTATCAAGCCATGAAGGACATGAAGGAACCTTAAATGTATGTACTAAGTGAAATAAGCCAATCTGAAAAGGCTACATACTGTATAATTCCAACTATAGGACATTTTGGAAAAGGCAAAACTATGGAGACAGTAAAAAGATTAGTGGCTGCCAGGGGTTGGGATTGGGAAAAAAGGATGCATAGGCAGAGCACAGAGGATTTTTTTAGATCAGCAAAAATACTCTATGATACTATAATGATGGAAGTATGCTATTACACATTTGTTCGAACCTATAGAATGTACAACACCCAAAGTGAATTCTAAGGTAACTTATGAACTTTGGGTGATTATAATGTTTCAATGTAGGTTCATCAATCACAACAAGTGTGCCACTCTGGTGGAAGATATTGATAATGGGGGAGGCTGCGTGTATTTAAGAAAAGGGGGCAAAATTATACTATTCTCACAATTTTGCCATGAACCTAAAACTGCTCTAAACCAACTGTCTTTAAAAGTGTCAGTTTTACAGGGGAGCTTCATCTGGGTCTTGGCCATGGCATCATTAAGCATAATTGCAGTAGGTACTTCTCTGGCCACCAGCCTGGAGAAGGCTTGTGGGGAGAATTTGTTGACACACAATGCAGTGAGTAGTCATTCAGATCCTCAATCTTCTGAAACACCTCCTGTCTTGTGGCAGAGTGATGGAGAGCTCACAATCACTGCTTGTGAACACATCTGCACCTTTAACAAAGGACATGACACCAAGTCTCCAGTGCCTGGGCTTGCAGTGCTGCTGCTCAGACCTTGCCCTGTTGGGACATTGTCATCTTTATTAGTGACTGCTGCCACTGCTCAAAAGCCAAACTGTTGCAAAAAGTGATACTCAACCCCTAGTGGATTCCTGGTATGGAGGACATGAAAATTTCCCAGAGCTTTGTTTGTGGTTGGATGAAGTAGGACAGGCGAGTCTGAAAAGAAGACTGCTGGTCACAATGTTATAGTTCCTGTTGATGGTGCAGCTTCTTTTTTGTTTTGTTTTGTTTTTTTGTGTCCCTTCCTTCCTTCCTTCCTTCCTTCCTTCCTTCCTTCCTTCCTTCCTTCCTTCCTTCCTCTCTCTCTCTCTCTCTCTCTCTCTCTCTCTCTCTCTCTCTCTCTCTCTCTCTCTCTCTTTCTTTCTTTCTTTCTTTCTTTCTTTCTTTCTTTCTTTTTTCTTTTTCACCAGCTGGAGGTAGAGGGAGTGGACGCAACCTCCAGTTTATTGAGAGAATGTTTTTGGATTCAGTTTTCTATACTAGTTAGGAAGAGATCAAGGGTATCCTATAGGCTGGCCAATGGAATATCCTAGGTAAGGTTGAAACTAGTCAAAGAATCTTGACTGTCAAGAAAGTCTGAGAGTGGATGATTGATTAGTTAAATATGGGGATAAGTGAATGACAAAAAAGAATAGGTTATAGCAAATACATATGTGTTTGATGGAGGAGTTTCATGGATTAACATGTATTAACACAGCCATTGGAACTGACAGAGTTTGGCAGGAAAAATATGTTCATAAATAAATCATTTAAAGGACCTTTTTATCTAACACCCTGAAAAACACATAATTATATTTAAATTGATTTTGCAAACACCTAATCCTGACTGGAAGCTGGAGATTCAGTAATAAATAAGGTCTTGAACCTTGCCTTTAAGGAGCTGTATAAAAAGCAAGGATACCTTCTGGTCCCTCTCTTCCTCATGCAGTTGTGTGGAGCAACACGTGTGGATTAAGAATCTCAAATTCACCAGGGGCCCATTAATGAAGCTGGTCTTCATTGGAGAGTTAGGCAGAAAGCTCATTACAGGAAACCAGCCAAGTGCTTTGAGGTATTTTTGCCTTCTTTCTCCTCCTTCTTCTAAAGGTATGCCTGGAAACTGACAGAGCATAAAAGCTATCAAAAGTATATTGCTTAATGTAGCTCTCAGAGAAAACTTTGTTTTGTTTACTGTGGGTAATTGTTTCTTTTGTTGTTGTTGTTGCTGTTGCAGTTAGTGCCTATGAATTCCCAGCTTTAACAAGCTGACAGTTTTTATCCTTAGTAAGCAGGAAAGCAAGAGTGCGACAAATATGTAAAAAAAGAGATAAATAAATACAAGTAAAAAGTAAAATGCCCAACATGTAAATTAGAGATTGGTTGATCAATGCATTTTTTGATCATAATTAGATGTGCATTATATTTCTCAGATTTTTAGATAAAAGTAATTTTATTTATCACAGGGAGTTAAGCCTTTAAAGGGATCAATTCAAAGTGTTGGGTATATTTTTAGAGGACTGCCACATCCTCCTGAAAGTGGTTAATTTTATAGCTCTGGGTACTTAATAAGGCCACTTTGTAAGGTTTGGACAGTTTACTCCTTCCTGTCCCCCAATTCAGCTTCAAAGCTGTCAGTCCCATGGAACTCTATTTTACCTAACTAAACTCTTATAGGAAAAGCTATAATTTTCTCTTAAAATTACAAGTAATAAAAGTAAATATAATATGTAATATAAATATTCTCCTGCACATTTATTATTCCAAGAAATTCTTACCTTGTTGTATGAGGAAGATGACATCTGAAGAAACCAAGCAACAACTTGATAAAAGAACACACATTAAGTGTCATGTGAAAAAAATAAGCTGCAGTTCACAAATTCCCATCCTGAAGGCTTAGTCATATAATGAATAAAATCCGCATGTCTGTCAAGGTGACTTTTTTCTCTATGATAACTCTAAGTTTGGTGTTATTAATCTCATTTTACTACTGAGGAAATTGAGGTTGAGAGCGGTGAGAAAACTTGCCCAAGGTTCTCTAAGGTGTGGGAGAGAGAACTTCAAACCCGTGACTGACTGTCCTGAGCACTGTCTTCCTCCCTGTGTACCTGGCTGGCTACTAAATCTCAGGAAATCTGCGTGGGGCAGATTTTAGGTAAAACCATTGTTGCTGTCAGTGAAGGACTCTTCTGTGTGTTTTCTGGAATGTTTAAAAATATCTGTTATTCAGACTGGCATAGCCAGTTACTGAATCTTTTAAGCAAGCAAGATCATAGATTTCCAAGAGAATGCCTACATCCTCTTCATTCTTGTTTCTGACAGCTAATGTATTCATGATATTTAATTTATTAAGGTCAGTCCAAACTTCACACATAATGTAGAGGGAATATAAATATATTCCATTGATACATATTCTTTCTAACTTAATTACTGGTAAATAAAATTTAAATACAGATAATCTAAGATATTATGCTTAGTATTTGATTTGTCTGTTAGATTTAATTTAAATATTTTAAAATCATACAGCTGTAGAAATAGAAGGCACATACAATTTGTTTTATACTTGAAATAACTTTATATATATCTTAATATGGAATCATCAGCTCATAGTTGTCATAGTGCATTAAAGATGAGAGTAATTAATAATGTTTCTTATTTTAGTTTTCAGGATACAGACCCTGGATGTTGAAGCCAGTCTTTTCTGTTTTTTTTTTTTTTTTTGTGGTTTCTTTGAGATCTTGGTTAATTACAAATTTTCTCTATTGTAATTTTTCCATCTCTTATGCAAAAATATCAATAATGATTTGCTACCAATTACACTGATTCTTAGAGCTGATGATGATACGATTTGGGGAAACATAGCACCCCACATGTAACAGTAGCAACACACAGAAAGAAGAAAGTATGTCAAATTTGTTTCCAATAAAAGAAAATAAAGAGTGAGTATAATTGTTTATTATTGGCAATTTATATTCTAAAATATTAGAGGTAGAGAAGACTATGGAGGCCAAATGTTGTGTTTATGTCTATGTTTTATCCATTTTTTTTTTACATCAGAAAAGAGAAACTTTATTAGAGGGAAAGTACCCTTCCTGATGGGGAAGCGGACCTGAGCAAGAGAAATGTGGTTCAAAGGCTTTTTTTTTTTTTTAATGTAGAGGTTTTTTTTTACCAGGTGACCCTTCTCTGTGTATGTGTGCATGTGTATATATACATATATTTTTCCTGTGTATATATATCTTCCATAATTAAAAATTAATTTAAATAAAACTCCAGTTATATATTTTTTATTATTGTGTTTGCTAAAATAGTAATTATCAAATTAAGTAATGTTTTTAATGTCTTACTTTGTCTCATTCGAAGGACCTCAATTGTGTATATGCAAACCCACAACAGAGGTCAAGTAATTGCATTTTTAACCACTCAGTTATGCATGCAGAATGATGCGTTCATATTTTTATATGCTTGCAATTTAGAAAAGTCTTTCAAATGCCCAGCTTAAGGACATTCAAATTACAGAAAATAAAGTCAATTTTTGTAAATTACATTCAATGCAGAGTCATCAGATTTCTTTTGCTTGGTGAGGGGCAGCTTAATATAGAGAAAAGTGCTTAGATACCATTTATTAGATATTTGATTTAATTTTCTCACATGGAAAATGAAACTAATAAAGCTACATGCAGGATTCTTTGTGAAAGTTAAAAATGAGACATTAAATCAACTAATACTCATTAAGAGCCTACAATGTGCTAAACACAGTGCAAAGCAATTAACAGTGTATCTGGCATAGAATAGGCACATAGTAAATAGGAAACTTTATTAATAACTTAAAACATGTTTTCTATGATTAAATTTTTTGTAACCTTTGGTTTTCAGCAGGACACTGGTCTTATACTGAAGTCTGCCTAGTAACCTTGTTTCTTTGGGGATCTAACCCTGTAGACATGAACATTTACATGATAGTTTCAATTCTTGGCTAAATCTACTCTTTGAGAGAGAGTCATGAAATTATGTTCTCATTCAAATGCCTATAACCTAAAATAAATCTCAGTGACCCTGTTGAAAGCCAACCAGCCAAAACTATTCCTTGCCCTTCTGGATTTAAAAATTTGGTTATTTCAAGTTTTTATTTGTAATGAAGCTGTAAGAGCATTTCCAGTGCATGCATATCCTTTTTCTTATCGAACATTGAATTTATGATTTAAGGAGTAGAAAAAGGAAATGAGTTGATTGAAGAAATTGTGAGGTATCAAGCTAATGAAGACAAATTGAGAGGGTACATCAGTGGACCAAATAATTTTAAACTAATTGCAGGATAGACTTAAGCGTCAGTCAAAATGATATATATTTTTTATCTATGGAAACTGAAAGAAACAATAAAAGGAAGAAAATTTACATCTTAGTTTATGCTACTGCAGTTGGTTTTTCCTATTCAGTTTGGTATGTTCAGTAAGCCTTACTAAATAAAGCTAGGCTGGTATATATGGCCTAAGTATGATATTAAACACTGGGAAATCAAATGGATCAAATGGATTTATGGAGCTTGATGGAATTTTAAGGCTTTATACTGTGTACAGTTTGATACACTGTGCCATAAAACGTCTCCCTAGCTCTAAGCATCTTGAGGACAGACTGGATTTTTGTATATTTTTATATTCTCTATAGCTTTCAGTGATCTTCACCAAGAGCAAACTCTCTCTCTCTCTCTCTCTCTCTCTCTCTCTGTGTATATATATATATATATTAGGCAAGGCAACCCTTGGTTGACCATACGGTTTGCAAGGACCTTGTCAGCTTACAATCCCTTATTTTTTATGCCTACAGCACCTGATCTTCATAGGTGGTCTTGCATCCAAGTACTAACCAGGCCCAACTCTGCTTAGCTTCTGAGGTCAGACGGGATTGGTCTGGTTCAGGGTGGCATGGTCACAGACTCCATATATATTTGTGAACCAACAGTCTACCTGCCTGACTGAAGACATTAAATAAAACCTAATTTCAGACATCTTACAGCTTTCATATTCTGTTTTCTAGTTTTCCTTTATTCATAGTCCAGAAGAAAAGCATCTTAATTTAAAAGCTGCTTGTGATTCTACATCAGTAGAAGTCCTGTCAGCTTTGCATCTCTGCCCTCCCTGGGCGCTGGCGCTATGGGACTCACAGCCCATCTTCACAGCAGGGTATTCTATAACTCTGAGCAGTTAAATCTGATTTCTTTCCAATACCCCAACTGTCTTTCTGTCCTGCGTGCTTGCTCTTAATTAATCAAAGGTAAAGGACTGTGGCAATGCTGCCCTTTTTGTCAAATCTATTTATCTATTCTTTCCCATACAACCCACAAACTAGAGGATCAGGGACAACTTCCAGTGGCTATCTACAATATAGGAAAAAAATACATCTAGGAAGTAGTAGTTTAAACGTGGGTCCATTAAATTAGTATGTGTTTGTATATCAGCTAGACGTATGTGACATGGAGTCAAAAGAAGTGGATTTGAATTCTGCCACTGCCATTTGATGTTGTGTGACTGTAGGTAAATTACTTATCTGCTCCTCCTTCCTTTAATCTTCTTTTTATGATTACAAATTTTACACAAAACTTTTAAGCTCTTTGAACTTCAATTTTCTTACCAACAACAAATTAAAAAGAGCAGCATCTGTCATATAGATTTATTTTAAAGATTAAATGAAATAATCTATGTAAAGTATTTTTACCTAGTGCAGTTGCCTTCAATAAATATTTCTTAGTATTGCTGTTCTTTCTGTGTCACTTTTATATTATGATCCACTGTGTGGCTCTTTATATGTCATCAGTATATAAATTATTTTATAGCTCAGGTTCAATTTTTCTGCCTCATTTGCCACAGTATGATCTAAAGAGAATCTCCCTCTCTTTCTCTCATCTCTCTCTCTCTCTCTCTCCTTTCTTGTTACTCTAGTTCTTATAGGTTCCATGAGGTTTAGGTTTAAGGGAATTAGGTACTCCATTTTCTTATTGCTTTGGTTTTGTTGTTGTTCACTTCTTATAGTTCCCTTTCTTTTTGACTTTCCGAATTGGAAACTGTGCACTTGAACTTGATGGAAAGTAAATCTGCTATAGTCAGAAGGTGACCTCTGTATGAAACTCTAGCAATAACTACAGAAACTCTACCATCTTATAAATCAGTAGAATTTACCTTTCTATGCTAGTTTAAACTAATTTTGTATAGTCCTTGGATCATACAAAATCTCTCAGGTCTTTAACTGTTGTTGGAAGAGACATGCCAATCTCTCCATTACAAAATTTGTGGATGCCAACACTCTTTGTTTGCATAGCTTTCTGCTCAGAGGCAAGTTTCAGTCAGGGACAGCTGTGTGCACTAAGATCACTTTTGTGAGAGCAACTTCACCTCATGTTACTTTCTTTATATAGGGATACTGTGAGGGTAGCCCTGTAAGGTGAATAGTCTGAGTTAGGGTGCCAAATCACTTGTGCTGGATGAAGTTTATTTGAGTGATCCTGGGAATGCCTGCTGCCCAACTCATGTAAACCTGGGGACAGTAGAGATCATGAGCAGCCTCTTTCACTGGGAGTAGGAACCATGGGTCTCTTCTTACTCATTGATAAAAGCTCAGAGAGAATCTCCCATAATTATTCATTGGACAATCCTGTGTGCCACTCACAATTCGTTAATTTTGAGATCTAAAATTAGTAACTAATTATTAGATCTAAAAATTACTAATTTAAAATTATCAGACCTAACAATGAATAATTAATGGGCCTAGTGACAATTTGTGAACCTTTAATAAAGCCTAAATTGAACAGGAGGTAGAAATCATGTTAATAATGTGGGGAAACAATATGAGATGCACTGAAAGCCAGATGCAAAGGTTTAGAGTTGCTGTGATAGGAAATGAGGATTCGTGGAAGGTTTTGAGTCATAAAATTGCACGATAAAGGCAGTTTTGGAAGATTATCGGTTTAGCAGCAATAATTAGTTAGGTAGGAGATGGTGAGAGTGAAGGGAGACAGTTGTTCGAGATCCCGGACTTAAAGTAGCAATGGATGAAATAGAATAAATATTAAAAGGAAATGGTGGACTGACATGGTGATCAACTGGAATCCAGGGATGACGGAAGGACTGTAAAATGGTTGCTTTCTGGGCTATAACAGGTTGGATTTAGCCAGTTTGTAACTGTCTGACAGAAGAACATGTCAAACGATCTTTTTTTCTTTTCTCTTCTCTTCTTCTCCTTCTTCTTCTTCTTTAAGCTGAGGCAACCCTTGGTTGACCTCACAGATTGCAAGGACCTTGTCAGTTTACAATCCCTTATTTTTTTATTTTTTTACACCTACAGTACCTGGTCTTCGTAGGTGGTCTCCCATCCAAGTACTAACCAGGCCTGACCCTCCTTAGCTCCTGAGATCAGACGGGATTGGGCTTGTTCAAGGTTCAAAGTAGCATGGCCGTAGACGCAAACGAGCTTCTTTTGGGTCAGGGTAGGTCACTGCAGTGGACGAAATTTGCTAAGGGTTTATTTAGAAGAGAGACAAAGGAGCCTAAAGATAAACTTCAACAATTTCTACAGGTATGTTTTGTTTGATTTTAGGTTTCTGGGCTCAGACAAATTTGGGCTTTAATCCTGTTCCTACCTGTTACATTTTGTACTAATTTCTACATTTCTTTGAGTTTTAGTTTTCTTATCTGTAAACTGGAGATGGGGTAGTAACCACTACCTAGGAGACAATTTGTATGTTAATTGTTATTGTATATAAATGCATGCACTGTAGTATTAGGCATGATAAGAACCCAGTAATTGAAACCTGATAAAAATATTACATATTCAGTTCCTTGTGGGTTGGTAGTGAGTATTATAGAATGTTAAAATTGGGAGTTGGAAGTTAAAGAAGTTAGGACATCTCTCTTTCTCTACAATGTCTGGAACTTTAAAAATAACACTATCTGCTTTTGAGTACAAAATTGGAGTTATTATTTAGATGAAAAAATTCTGGCTTTTCCCCTGGACATAGAGATTTTTTAAATCTCTTGGAGATCACTAGTGGACTTTGCAAGAGAAAGAAAATTATAATGATAAGCTGGTCATAAAATCTATCATTAATTTGTCTTCTTTGATAAAAGTTATTTATTGAGATCAGTGCAAGTTTCACTGAGTCTCCACTGCCTTGATGTTGCTCTCTTCTTTAAACAAAAGTTATAAGCTTAATCATGCACTAAAGGATTTAAAAATTGCAACTTCTCAGAACTGACAAAATATTTTTCTGCTCCACTGACTGACAAAAAATGCAAATAATAATTCTACATTACTTCCCCAGAACATCATATGAGATAACTAGTTAACAAATGCCAATAGCATAAAATTAATGATTAAATATGAAATAAATGCTAAGCACTGTTGTTATTTATTTCTTGCCATCATAGTTATTTTATATTAGTAGCCCAGACTTTCTTTTTCTACAGCTGCAAAAATGCATTTGATAATTATGAGAATTAATCAAGCCTCAAACTGGATTATGGTGGTGGCAGACATCCTTAATTACAGGCAATGGGAAGTGAAGGTCATTGCTGGTTTGAATCCAGCATAGGTCAGTGCAGTGAAAAAACCATTAACAGCTGAATGTGATTTTGTGTTCTGAACAGAATAAATTGCTGCCTCGGCCCAATTTCTTAGTAAACATGTGTTCCACATCCAATCTAACAATCACAAAATGGGCCAAATGGCCCTTTCGCTGGCAGCCTCAATAAGCAGAGGTCCTCAGTTCTGGCTTCACATTAGATTCACCTGAAGAGCTTTTTGGAAATGCAAATGTCCAGACAGCACCCAGGCCAATTAAATCAGGATCTCTAGGAGTAGAACTCAGGTACCAGGTTTTTTTTGTTTGTTTTTTATAACTCTCTAGGTGATCCTAAAATGTGCAGCCACATTTGCACACCACTGCTCCAGAGGAAAGAAAAACCAAAATGAAACTCTTTCCCCTCCTTAACACATGTTTCTCCATGATAGCTTTGTAATGAACCACAACCTATGGCAGAACTATTTATTCCAATGATGTTCATGTAAGGTAAGTCCTGTAGATTTAAAAGAAAAAATAAAAAGGCTTTAGTTTATTTGAATACCTCACTGATAGCTCTGAGGACTATTAAATTTTTTAAAAAATGATTTGTAATCTGAACTCCAGCCACCACTTAAATATTTGATATTATAACCTCCCTGAAGATATGGACATTTAAGGCCTATAAAGGTTTCTGAGGTTTCTATACTCATATCTATTTATCACCCTATTGATGTGCAATTTAGGTTTTTGCCTACAGACAGGAAATATTTGCACTTACTCTCTTAATAGGAGAAATACACATGCTTGATTTTTGACCCTCCATTTTCAGTTTAGGTCAATGAACAAGAGGTATTGCTCCCCCCAACCACCATTTTCAGATTGGTGAGAGACAAAAAAGTGGGTGCTATAAGCAATCACAGATACCGGGTGTAGTTGGAAAGGAGGCTAGATAAACCTATGGAGAGCGCTTAGTAACTCAAGTGCTCTAGCAGTGCTCCTCAACGTTTTTGGCACCAGGCCCAGTGCTCCTGTGAGAATCTAATGCCTAATGATCTGAGGTGGAGCTGAGGCAATGATGCTAGTTCTAGGGAATGGCTGCAAATACATATGAAGCTTTACTCGCTTGCCTGCCTCTTACCTCTTGCTGTGCACTTGGTCCCTAACAGATGTTACCCAGGGGTTGGAGACCTGTGCTATAAAGCTTCCAGAAACTTTATCCAGTTCAGCAGTGTTTTCTCTCTCCTTTTTGTCTACAATGTTGATATCTTTTATTCACAAGAGTCAGGGCACTGGTAGGGATAAGCCAAACATTATGGCATTCTCTCATTTCCTACCTCCTAGAAAAGCTCTGTATTTGGTCACCATGCCTGCACCCAGTGACTGAAGTTCAAGGGACAGCGAGTTGTCAGAACTAGAGAAGGACATGCTGTACAAATAGCTTTAATTCTCTTCTATAATTCTCAGAATTCAGTGTGGGTATTATTATTCTTAAAGCAAACATCTCAACTTCTTTCTAGACACTGAAAGCTTGTAGGATTTTAGAATAAGAAATTCGACTTTCCTATTTTTTGGATGAGAAAACTGAAATCACTAATCACACAGAAGAGGAGCCAGAATTTAAACCAAGTGCTCCTTCCACTACTGTAGTTATACCTCTAAGAACAGCCACACCTCTTGTTGCCTAAATTATTTCAAAGCACTAACTTGATTATGACAACAGGGTTAGTGATTATGACCCATGAGGATCCCTTTCTCAGAGTTTGAGATGAGGTCATGTCACCTTTCCTGTGCTTTTTTGGGTTTCCCGTGTTTACAGTAAAATTTCACAATTAAAACATTTTTTGTAAAATATCTGAGCTCTTCAGAAAAATATAGGGGGGGAGGTTGGTACAGTTAGGCAAGAAGTAGAACTAATAATCACCATGTGAAATTGTAATATACTTTTCTTACTTGGGAGAATATATTGCTTGGAAACTTCCCTCTAGTAAAACTATTGGGCCCCTACTAATATACTCTAATGTGTACAATAACTTAAAAACCCTTAACGCAAAATGCCAACAGTGGTATTTTTGCATTGTAATTCATAAGCTTAATAGTACTTTGAATTATATACATACATTAAACATTATAGCAGAATAATGATGGGGGAAAGGCCAGTATGTATTTTCTTTTATTAAAAAAAACAGGAGTTAAGTCAACATAAACATTCAGTATTCCAGCAGTGCATCATCATTAGATTTTGATTTTATGATTATATCAGGAGTTAAGTCAACATAAACATTCAGTATTCTAGCAGTGCATCATCATTAGATTTCTGATTTTATGATTATATCAAATTGCTTCTATAATGCTTAATTTCTCATATTACATCTGATGTTGGTCTTTAAAGAAATTACAAATTGCAAGTTACTTGAGTAGCTGATACAAGTAGATGACCGTATAGTATATTAGAATGTAATTGCCTTTCTCAACAACCCTTAATTTTAAAATTAAGAAAAGCTGCATCTCATATCAAATCCATGCTCCCTTGGATCTTATGTACCAGTGGATGAATATGATAACAAATAATATCATAGGTCAGAGATAAATGATATCAAGAAAAATCCAGCAGGGCTTGAAGTGGTAGAATTGATAAGGGGGTGCTTTTTAGATAAGTTGGTCAGAAAAGGATTCTCTGGCAAGGTGATGTTTGGCAGAGATTTTAATAAAGGGACCAAGAGAGCTATGTTGCTGTCTGATAGAAGAGCATGTTCAGCTTAATAGATAATAAATGATATTTAACATTTCAAAATTATTAAGAAGAAGCTTTTCAACATCCAAGTTTATTAATCAGAGTTCTTTGTTGCAAGTGACAGAAAAGGAATTTGGTAAAAGCATATTGGATAGTTCACAGTTGCTCAGAGGATTAGAAAACTTGGTACAGATATATACAGGCAGGAAAAAGTGGTCAGATGAAACATTCATAGCCACTGTTACCAAGAACTAGAACCCTAGCAGCTGGACTCCTATTAGTATTGAGCAGAAAACTTGAGCTTGTGGCAACTTATTTAGCTACCAGAGAACATTTTCTGGTCTTCTTTGTATCTTCTTCTCTGTGGTAGAAATCCAGTACTACCATGTCTGATTAGTGGAGCCTAGGTCATATACGCAGGCCTCCATTGTAAAGAACGCAGGATGGTGAATTGTTAGCATTTTCAGCTTTTACAGTTGTGGAATTCCACAGACATGAGAAGAACTTTATCTGCTAGGTGGTTTTAAGGAATTATAAATTCTACTACAGCAGGAGTCTCCAACAATTCAAGTATTCTTTAACAGTAAATACTTTTTTATTATATTGTCCTTAGCCTTAAAATAGTTAATATTATTTTTGTATTTATACAGATGACCTGTTTATTTAAAATATTAAATGTCCAGGGTAGCCACTATGTTTGCATGAATTTCAATACTTGAATGTTATAAGGGAGTCTTGGTGAGGCAGAATCAGAATTTCACTGAAGCTAAAATGACTTAGATTATATATAAAGATAGGTATGTTGAGTTTACTTTGAAATGAATTATTAGATTGTTGGATAAATGAGAAGATACATTGAAGTAGTTGAAGTTTGCATATGTAAATATTTGGGTATATGTAACTGATTTCACTACTCTGCAAAAAACATTAACATCTAAATCTCAATTACTCCAATACCCAAACATTAACATCTAAATCTCAATTACTCCAATACCCAAACCATTTTGTGGGACCTCCCAAATATTAAGTCTCCCTTGGTAATGTTAGATCTCTCCAGAATAGTGGCATCACATGTGCTCTCGAATAAGCCCTCTCATGTACTCATGCCGATTCCTGGCTATCCCACCACGGCCTTGAACATTGGAAACTAATAGGTACAAATATTTTCTTCTGTTTCCCTCCCTTAATTTTCAACTGGACCTCAAAGCAGCACTGAATAAACTCAGATTCTCATAACATCTTTTATGAACATAATTGCAAATTTCTATTCTAAACCTTTTTTTTTTTTTAAAGGGGATTAAAGCTAGTTAATCAGTTCAAGTAAGGGAAAAAAGCAATCTATTATTTTCACAATGTTTATCAACACTTTATAGGTCTTTGTCTTAACCATCACCATAAACATCAATAAAATGCCCCTTTCTACTTCAATCAAAAAATTTAACCCCCTCTCTCACATCTGTAGACACAAATAGACATCTGCAGGTAACACCACGCAAAAAGCAATCAGGTTTAAGTTTAGCTAAGACGCCGATACTCCCATAGTGATAAATAATTTGTGATGACTAACTGTACAAATTGTGTGTTTGGTTCATACAAAAGACAACTAAGTAATTGTATGAACTGCTTACTTAGTTGTCTTTTACTCTAGCTAATACATAATCTTAGGTATTCATATTACCCAAGGTCTTTGTTCCAGCAGTTGTGTTCAAATTCAGACTGGGAAGTAATGGGCTCTTGATTTAGTTAATTAAATAAAATTGTTAAAATATGGCCTTAAGAACAGGAATATACCAGTCTGGTTCAGTTCAGATCAGAAATAGATCAATGAAGCAGAAAAATCACCTGTTTTCTAACTGAACAGCTTTGCTTAGTGGTTTTGAGCAAATAGTAGCTTGGGAGAAAAATGGAATGACAAATTCATAACCACATGTAGTTGAACACCTTTATTTATGTGTGCAGATTCTTCAAAGAGATAAAATTACATTTAAAAGCACTTTTTAATTTCCTTCATAATAACTTATTATGGGAAAGAAAAGTGATTAGTATTTGTTCCACCATTTTATAAATAAGGGAGCCGAGTTTCTGAGAGTGTGACAAAATAAATGGTGACTAAACCTCTAGACTGCCAGTCTCTGGCATAAAACTCTCTTTACAGTCTATATTTAATGCGATTTAAAATATGGACTCCCTACATAACTATTCCTCTCGTTTATATGTTAGTATTTTGATAATATATATATATATACTTTCTGTCTTGATTTCTTATTAAGATTTTTAAAAACATTTTCTTATTTAAATTTCTTAGTTAAATCTTGAGTTTAGTATTTTGTTCAGCATAAAGGGATTTTGGGGTTTACAAGAACATGGATTTATATAAAATGGAATTTAGTGTAATAGTTCTATCTTAAGCTGTAATAGTATCTTATTTTCAGCATTTCTGTAAGACTGTTGTAAATCTCTGCTTTAATATTTCTCCTAGAGAGTGTCTCATGCCAGGTTAATTGAGAATTTACTGTTTGCTTTGAACTAGAAACAGATATTGTTCTTTATGCACTGTTCAGGGTTGTCAGAATGTATTCTAAGCTCTCTTTTGTAAAACTAAACTGGACATTGTATCTCTCAGATATGATTTTGTCTTCCCAAATAATTATGCATGTTATACAGGTTTAACAGGTTGTAAAGACACAAAAACTTGACTTTGAGTCTTGCCAGGTTTGTATTACTATCTTTTCTCTTCAAATCTAATACTGTAAAAAGATAAAAAAATAAAAGAACATTTTTTACTCCAGTGTAACTTACATGTCTCAGAGGAAGGGGTTCATGGCGTTTTCAATTTTCACAACAATATCCTTGTGATATAATTGGGGGAATATTTTAATATTCTGTTTATTATTATGAAGAAATATTTTAAAATTTTATTTCAGTATTAGCTTTAAGTATACAGTATATTGATTAGACTTGTAGGTAGTTAATGATCCTCTCTAATTGCTCCTTCTCTTCTCTGGTTTTCCATCTAGCCATTACATTAATGCTAACTGCATTCCCTAAGATGTACACTCCATTCCTGTGACCATCTGTCAACTACTGATTTGTACTTCATTAACCCTTCATCCTTTCTCCCGGTCCCCAACCCTCCTCCCTCTGGCCATCACCAGATTGTCCTCTATCTATATTTATGATTAAAAAATATTGACTGAGATTTTATTACACTAGGGAAGCAGGAGGCAAAGATGTTTAAGGTTGCATAAACTTCAAGGCCACTTACATGCTAGGTGGGGTAGAGACTTATTCACTATAAGAAATAAAAATGTAAAATACATGCTAAGTATATTGAGTGATGGTCATGTTACAGAGATCCCTCCACTTACAGACTTTCAAAGTAGAAAATATTATTGATATGAACCATGCTAGCGGCCAGAGCAAAAGCATGCCAGCTCGCTATGCCAGCAACAGATGGTGTTGATGGCCTCTTAGAGAAGGCATTCTGGCATACAAATAGATGGGACTTTGAGAAACCTTTCAGATCCTAATGATTGTAAATTTCTGTAAATGCCAAAATAACTCATCAAAGTATACCAAAGACTGAAGTACTAGGAGAGCATGGGACTTAAGATACACTTAAATGGAAAAGTTATGTGTATTAAAAGATAGCAGGAAAAGGGAATGAAGTGAACAAGAAAATAGAGAGTTGTGAATGGCCACTTGGGGAATACCAAGTAGACTCAATAGGATTAAGTGTAATGTTTCTTTAGATGTTTAATGCATTATAAATTTGATGACCAACTAGATAGAGGGAAGATTGAAAGTTTGAAAGTAGAGAGAGATGCATTCAAAAAAATGTGTTAAGCGTATGAGATCTGTTAGAGCCGGTTGAAATCAAGAAAACTAGTTTGGGGTGAGAAAAAAGGGGGAAATACATTTATTAAGCATCTACTGTATGCTGATTTTGTGGTATGTGCTTAGCATATAGTTCTTCATTTGATTTCAGAAACTACTGTCAGATATAAGTCAGATGTCATAAACTCATGGACAAGGGTCATATTAAAAGAAAGGGAAAGAAAGGATCAGTTTTAAATTGATAGGACTTGAAGTCTGATGTTATGGGGTAAAATGGGGATGAGTCAAAAATTCCAAAGTTCTTGAAACTGAGTTTTAAGGCACAAATAATCAAGTATTGGGAGAAGGAAGGAAAACAGAGATGATAAAGAGCTTGAATAGAAGAAAAAGAATTGGGATATGAAGAATAATAGAAACCCATGATGACAAAGTTTTAATACTAAAGGGAACACTTTCACCTAAGAGCCCTGTTTATAATTCAGGTTCCTCAGATTCCAGTACTGTCATCTATTCAATTACTAATCTGGCTACTGGGATTTTAAATAAATATATATATTTTTTGCTTATAAAGTTAACTTCTTAGGTAGAAAAAATGGTAGGTCATAACCATTCTATTTTGATAGGTTCTGATTTTCCTTTATAACTAACAGAAAACAAATAAATCATTACTATAAAACAATAAAACATTAATAGTCCCACCTAAGCCTTCATTAACATCATCTGCTAATGTTCTTTTTCAAGAACCTCTTTCTAATTCTTTTTTTCTGTTTGTTTGCCTTATTTCTCTCTCTCATTTCCTGGGTAATAGAGCCAATGAAAAACCAAGAAGGTAGACTGAAAAAATAAAAAGAAGACCTTATTATTTAGATAACATGATATAATGATATCTTGGTTACTGCCTGTTATATCCCCAACTGTGTCATTTAGTACTCTGAAATCACAAATTTCAATTGATGCACACAGATGGGAGACTGGAGAGCAAAATCACAAACTCTGAGAAATCTGAGGGTAATGTAATCAGTGAATCTTTACTGCAGATTTAACTGTTCTAGTGAAAATAATTTTTTTTTCAGTAGCAAGGAAGGTGCTTTTCATGTTGAGGCCTCAATCAAGGATAAAAAGGACTATTGGTTAATTAACTATATAACCTCATTACTTAAGTTGGTAAAAAAAAAAAAGACATCTTGATTTTCGTTCCTAGATCAATATAAATCAAAATAAGTATATTTTTGTCTTTAATTAAATAAATATTAGCTAAAAATGGTGGGGCATTTAATTAAAAAAAAGATCTTTCTGTGCAGTTTTAGCATCAGACTTATTATTTTAAAGTAGAGAATTAATTAAATGGCTACTTCATAACATTTGTGATATGATTAATTATAGAAAGGAGACCCTTCAAAAAGTGAGATGATGGGGTCATGAAACCTATGTTTATATCATTAACAGAGCATTACATTACATAGTGAAAAATACCTGTTTTGTTAGTCATTGTCTTTAATTGTGCACATAGCAAATGAAAATGCAAATTTAGGATGTACAGTTTGAAAATGTATATTTACTATTGTAATTGAATATGTATTTAAAGTTTTTCTGCACTTTGTCTCTGATTGCAAAGCAAAGCTACATACCTGCTGTGAACACTGACCTGCAGTTTAATTCCCTGAGAGCTAGAAAAGAGAATTTGTGGTAGGTGAACCAAAACTGCACATATTGGCAACATATGACAATATATATTAAAATGATTATTTTTGATGTTTTCTAGGTAAATTATTTTATGTTTAATTTCTAACTAATACTATAAAGGGATATATTTATATTTGTTCAAAGAACACCTGGGATGAAAGAGGGTAGGATATTATTTTTTCTGACATTTGTGAATGAAACTGGTTTTGAAAATAACAATACCTAGCACACAGGTGGCACTCAATAAATATTTATTCATTAATTGACTGTAAAATGCTTAATTATTCTGTATTCTTTCTAGTGATTAACTTAGTATTTCTCCAATGTATTTCTTTTTACAATGACTATAGAGCAGACTATGAAACCTGAAATAAGGAGATATGGCAGGAATAAAGCAGTGATATTTTTGGGGGGAGTAAAGCTGTAGTAGATAATTCTATTTTAGCCTACGCATTGAGGTTTGAGAAAGACCATTTATAAAAGAGCGGGCAACAGAAAAACTACAAGCTTGGGAGCTGCAGAGCTTATGAGAGCAATAACATCTATAGTTGAATTTACACATCATAGTATTGGTTTCTAGACTTAGCTGTAGTTCATCTGTAATATAGATGAAAGCTTTGCTGTTCTGGTTGACTTAGGCCTAAAGCAACTTGGGACTATTCTCTCTTGGCACCCAACTCTCTCTATGACAGCTATACATGGGCTCTAAAGTACAATATTTAAAAACAACTGCACTAGAAATAAGCTAACATAAATAGAAATAACTAGAAATAACTAGAAATAAGAAACATAAATATTTGTTGACCGACTAACTGAATGAATATATGAATACTTGAATAGACTCATCTACTTCATGAGATAACGGCAATAAAGATGATGATGATTATGATGCTGCTGCTGCTAATAATGTGATAAAAAGTAAATGCTTTCTATACACTAGACATTGTTCTAAGTGCTCTTATTTATTTAATGCTCACAATTAATCATTAAGAAACATACTATTATCATCTCCATTTTACAGATGAAACTGAATCACAGAGAGGTTAAGCAACTTGTCCAAGATCACAGAGCTAATAAATGGTCATATTCATGAATAAATCTTATTGATTAATATTAATATACTCAACAGATAATTGGTTAACATGATAAATTTAACTAAATAAGTACTTATCTCCTTTACATCTATATATATCTGCATCTATATCTCTGCCATGTGCCTAATAATGTGTAAAGCATGTAGAGACATCAAGTGAGGAATAAAACAGTTCTTCCTTGGAAGTACATATAGTTTTTTTGGAAAGAAAGATGCACTTACACATAGTGCAAACAATTCAACATTTATTTGATTTGTTTAATGTCGAAAAAAAAGGCAGTTAAAAGTCAGAGATTACCTGATGAAATCACTATAATCTGGAATAGTTAAAAGCTTTTTTTTTTTTTTTTGTAGAAAATAAGACATAAAATCAACAAGTATAAGATAGGTGATATTGTTAAAAAAATTTTTCTAGGTTGGTAAGAGAAGGAGGAAAGACATGAATTATAAAAACCATATATTCAGGTGTCAGTGTAGAAGAAGACCTGAAATTAGGTTTTGGGCTGGGCAACAGAAAAGTTGAATTAAAATAATAATACAGTTTTTGGAAGGTGTCTTACTCTGCTTGAGCTGCTATAACAAAAGACCAGAGCCTGCATGGCTTAAACAACAAACACTTATTTCTCACAGTTCTGGAGACTGGAAAATATATGATCAAGGCACCGGCAACTTCGGCATCTAGTGAGAGCCTGCTTCCTGGAGTGCAGATGTCTGATGGTATCCTCACATGGCAGAGAGCAGAGAGAGAAGCTCTCTCCTATTTCTTCTTACAAGGACACTAATCCTATCATCAGGGTTTCACCCTAATGACCTAATTATCTCTTATCTCTAAATACTATCATATTGTGGATTAGGGTGTCAACATATGAATTTTGGGGGGATACATACATGGAATGCATAATAGAGAGCCTCGAACAGAGAGAATAGAGTCTGAGTTCTATTTTGAAATTGATTGTAAATGTTTTGAGAAAACAAAGCAGTAAGTGGGAAGTAGTGTAATAACAGGAGTGCTGTAGCAGGATAATGTGTAGCAGGATAATTAGACATAAGACAAATATTATAGGGACTGTGTAGACCCTGAACTAAAAAATGTGTTAAGAAGGTATCGCAATAACTCAGGAATGGGTTAATGAACACCCAAATTGGAGTCATGGCAATGGGAGTAAAAATCAGGAGAGAATCAGGAATATTCTCAATGACTGAATTCAGTCACTTGCATTTGGCTGCAGTTCAGAAAGCTCATACTGATTTTCTGCTGAATATTTTCTGAGGTTCAAAAACAACTTTGTAATGTGATAGTCAAATATAGTGGCTGCTGGCTCCAGATTGTTCAGTGTGTTTCGCTGTAAATCACTATATAAATACCTTTCAACAGGAAACTGGAGTCAAACACAAATTGAATCAAACTAAAGAGATATGGTACTCTCAAAAAATAAATATAAACAATTTAATAGTAAGAGAATTTGGCACAAATATATTAACTGGAAGTCAAACAATCTACCTGTATGGATCATTTACTATGCCCACATCCAATTATGCTGTCACAAATTAATGCTCACTTTAAAAAACCAGCCATAACATTTTGCATGTGTCAGAGATATAGTCCTCTTTAATTTTATGCATTTAATACATGAAGTCATTTTATGTTAGTGGCAAATTGCTGTAATTAGAAAACTATACTCCCATAAATTTTCACTAGAAAAAAATGGTTACTGGTAACCATTTTGAGACGTGATAACTATTTCGTTTTACCTGATGTAAATATAATAGGACAGCAGAAGGTGGCAAAATTTTCCAGGGGAAATATCTTGCTATCTTGAAATTTAAAAAAAATGCTATAAATGTATAAGTGTCAAAGTCTGTGCTACACATTTTTTTTTTTTACTGTAATATTTAATTAATACCTTTACTGCCATCAGTAGCAGCACATTTTTCAATTCTTTGGACTGGAATCCAAAGCAATATAATTTCTAAATAGTTTATACTGAAAATTAAAGGTTGACATTTATCACATGGAATAAATTAATGGGAAAAGAGGGTAGTGATGTGCACTAAATCTATGGACCTGTGAATGTGCTCAGCATTATATCGTTTCTATCACCGTGCACAGCTTCCCTTCATTAATAGTTCTGGAAGATCCCCATCGCTGGCTCATGGGTTGATGAGGAGTAAAAGCAGGGAGAGTGAGAACTTCTCTGTGATGTATTCTACATAAGGGCTGAAAAAGCAAGAGATGTAAACGGCTAGTTTTTGTGCCGCAGTGTGAACTTTCATCTGAATTCCAGCATTCTGGAACACTGTAATACAACTGTCTCTCTTTTCCCATTCACCTCCTTGCTTTATCATCCCCACACTTTTCAGAGCTGGAGGATGAGGCCAAGGATATTTTTTCATTCTCAGGTTCTCACTGAGCTCTGTAGGAAGACAGCTAAGAGGGAGACGAAGAGTAAAGCCAACTTAAAGCTGGATTGGAAAGGACACCATGCCTGGCTTTGGTGTCTTTTTACCTTTCATTTATTTTTTATGATTTCTCTGTTTGTTTTCTTTACAGTATTTGTGGACTGAATTATGTCCCAACCAAATTCATATGATGAAGTCCTAACCCTTAATATCTCAAAATGTGACTGTGTTTGAAGATAGGGTCTTTAAAGTGGTGAGTAAGTTTAAAATGAGGCCATCAGGGTGGGCCCTAATGCCATATCACTGGTGTCATTATAAGAAAAATAAATTTCTACACACACACACACACACCAGAGGTATATTTATACAGAGGGATGACCATATAAGAGAAACAGAAGGTGACCCATCTATAAGCCAAGGAGAGAACCCTGAGAAGAAACCAACCCTGTTGTCACCTTGGTCTTGGACTTCCAGCCTCCAGAACTATGAGAAAATTCTGTTGTTTAAGCCAGTGGTCCTTAACTTTTTTGGAACCAGGAATGGGTGCTCCTATGAGAATCTAATGCATGATAATCTGAGGTGGAGCTGAGGTGGTGATGCTAGGGAGCAGCTACAAATACAGATTAAGCTTTGCTTGCTCTGTTGCTGTTCACCTTGTGCTGGGTAGCCTGGTTCCTAAGAGGCCATAGACTGGTACCAGTCTGAGGCCCCAGAGGTTGGAGATCCCAGGTTTAAGCCACCCAGGATGTAATATTTTGTTATGGTGGCCCTAGCAAACTAATATACCAATGTTTTCATGAAACTTAAGGTCCCCTTATGATTGCCTCATTTCTGCCACAATTATTTTCCCACCTACTCATGGGAATTTTACTGCTGGATATAGTGTTATTTCATTAAACTAATTTAGAGTAAAATAATCAAATCATAGAATTTGACCAAATTGGCCGATAACATTTATCTTGTTTTCAGAGTTGGGATGAGAATCTGAATATTTTGAATCAGTCCTAATTTGTTTTCACTACATAACTCTTCTTCTTATGACAAACCATTAGAGAGCATGAAGCAGGTTTTTCTGTCTTTTCATATTACCTTTACTAAATTACTTTAGTGTTTGTCATCAGACTGCATCAAACAGCTCTTTGGAACTCAGTGTTGTATTTGTTGTAGTAAAATCATGTAAGGTGGTTATTCCTGGCATCCCACAGTTTCCTTGAGGAGGCCTATCAAGTGATGAAATGTCTGATGGATTGCACTTTTGTGTCCTTGGACTTTTTTCTGGCTTCCTTTTCTTTTCCCAAACATTCTCTTTTCTTAAACTTATATGTGATTTATTTGTGTGTGTGTGTGTGTGTATGTGTACACACACACATACATATTTGTGTATATATATATTTTAAAGTAATATATAGTTTATTAATTCAGAAATATTGATATTTTTGACTCACATTTTAAGAAGTTTAGTTCAAACTACTTACATGCATCCTTGCTGTCAGTATGATTGTAATCTACAGACAGTTTTTTAGAGAATGTCCACAGTGAGTGCATATGAATTATGACTATAAATCCAGATTTTATGGCAGCACCATATCATTCTCAACCCATAGATCTAGCAACATTCAATGAAGCTCACCATATCTTACCAAGATCAACATAATAGGGTCTGTTAATTTACATCCACATGAAAACTACACACAGATTGGTGTGGGTAGCAGAGCTGAAATACCCTGTAATAGTGTCTGAGACCAGCATAAGAAAAGTTCACTAAGTATAAGCGCCCTGAGTTTATATACCTCAATGTCACTGGTTGATCTAACTGCAGGACTATATGCTGTTCTTGCACTCTCCTGATGCTTGAAGTTTGGGTCTCTGCCCAGAGGCTCTGAAATGCTCTTTGGAAAACAGTTGTTGTACCAGATCCAATCTACAGTCATGGCCTAGCAACCCTTCGGAAAAGCAAAATCATCTAGCCCCATAAATCAAATAACAGACGCCAGGAGACACCCACCTATGTGGCCTGATACCTCTATTCCAAGAAATACGTGTTGATGTAATGAGTGTGTTAATTGGAAAGTTTAGTTTAGATTGATTGGCTAATTTTAAATTGAATTAATTTTTGTTGTGTTGTATAATTATATGGTAAATATTAAGTAATTTGGAAAAGGCTGTCTCTGATCAATTTCCATATTATTATGTCAAAGCAGTAGAGTTTAATGGAATTCACTGTAGATCTTAAGCTGCTGGAAATATGACCATGCCATCTTCAGCTTCTGTCTATATTTTTTTGAGATAAGTACTTCATAATTTCATGTATGTCATTAGAAAACTAACCCTATGCTACAAAAACGCATTTGCATCAGAGAATGTTGGTGCCCTAATATTTTCTGTTAGTGTACTTTCATAATGTTCAAAAGTGATCACTTATTATATTGCTTTTTGTTCTTAGTTTTACTTTTTTCAAAGTTATGCAGAAAGTTGAAAGAGACAAAGAGTTCTTATGAGATTTGTTATCAAAACCAGCAATCTACTTTTCCTTATTCTCATTTTTGGATTATTTTGAGATATATTTCTGTCTCTAAATAACACTTTATTGCCACTCTTTAGTTTGTCAGGTTTAAGTATGACCTATCGACTTCCAACTATGGAACCTGCAGCTTTAGCTCTCTTTCACTGCTCCCACTCTGTAGTGCACACACACCACTTCCCAGCCTACATCCTCTTGATTGAATTCAATACAATTGACAGTTGAGCCTTGTAGTGAACCTTGATAATTTTGCTTTCCTTGAAGAACTTTATTTTTTTCCTGGAGATCATAATTGTCTGAATATCCTCTCAAGATGTTGAATTATATCACATGTTTTATCAGTTTCATCTTCCTGAAGAAATCTCTTCCTAAGGAGCTGTCTGCTCCTTAGTGTAGTATATTTTAATTTATTGTCCTGGGTTTTTTCAATCTGGATTATTTTCTTTTTTTTTTCTGTGGCACAGCTTTTATAAAACTTTCCTCACCATCTCCTGGGAATTTTTTTTTTTTTGCCTCTTTAGTGAGTATGCAGTTTTTTCTTAGTTTCTTATCTTTCTCTTTCTTGGTTTACATGTTCATGTTAGTGAAGCTCATTTTCCTACAGATTTCTGAGAAGAGAGGTAAACTCCCCAAATCCAAAGCCCATAGCAGTCTTTACCTTCACACTTAAGTTTTGAATCTGGCTAGGTATATACCTCCTTTCTTCAGTGTTTTAAAGTTATTGCTATATCTATTTATCTATATCTATCTAATCTCTCTCTCTCTCTCTCTATCATCTCTATCATCTCTCTCTCTCTCTCTCTCTCTCTCTCTCTCTCTCTGTCTCTGTCTCTGTCTCTATCTCTATCTCTATATATATCTATCATCTCTATATCTATCATTTCTATCTCTATCTCTATCATCTCTATCATCTTTCTATCATCTCTATCATCTATTTATCATCTATCATCTATCTAATCAATCATCTATCATCTATCTATCTATCCATCCATCTAATCATCTATATCATCTATCCATCCATCCATCTAATCATCTATATCATCTATCCATCCATCCATCCATCCATCCATCCATCCATCCATCCATCCATCCATCCATTCATCCATCCATCCAATCATCTACTTATCTATATATCTTTAAGGTTCCAGTTGTGGCTCTAGAAGTATGATGATACTGTTTGTATGTGTTCTACTTTTTACTGTTCTCTGTCTCCTGAGCTCTGAAATTTTATTATAATATGCCTTAGTATAGTATATTTTAATTTATTGTCCTGAGTTTTTCCATCTGAAAAAGGATAAATTGTCCTTCAATCTAAAATATTTTCTTTTTCTTTTTTCTTTTGACATTCAATATTATTTTATATTAGTTTCAAGTGTAGAGCATAGTGGTTAGACACTGATATAGTTTACAAAGTGATGTACCCAATTAGTCTAGTACTTATCTGGTGCTGTACATTATTGTTATAATATTATTGACTATATTCTCTACATATTTCACATTGCTGTGACTATTTTGTAACTACCATTTTGTATTTCTTACTTCTTTCCCTTTTTTCACCCAGTCCTCCAATCTTCCCTCCCACTTGGCAATCACCAGTTTGTTCTCTGTATCCATAAGTCTGTTTTTGTTTTTGCTTTTGTAGTGGTTGTTTGTTTGTTCATTTATTTTGTTCCTCAGATTCCATATATAACTGAAGTATTTGTCTTTCTCTGTCTGACTTATTTTACTTAGCATAATACCCTCTATGTCCATTCATGTTGTTACCAATGGTAAGATTTCATTTTTTTTGTGGCTGAGTAATATTCAATTGCATATATGTACCACAGCTTCTTTATTGAATTGTCTATTGATGGATACTTAGGTTGCTTCTATATCTTGACTATTGTAAGTAGTGCTGCTGTGAAAATAGGGGTGCATATATCTTTTCAAATTAGTGGTTTGGTTTTCTTTGGATAATGCCCAGAGTAAAATTGCTGTGTCATAAAATAGTTCTATTTTTTTTTTTTTTTTGAGGAATCTCTTACCTGTTTTCCATAGTGGCTATATGAACTTGCAATTCACCAATAGGATTCTCTTTTCTCCACATCCTTGGCATCATTATGATGCTAAACTTGTTGTTTGTTGATTTACTGGTGATAGCCATTCTAATAGGTATGAGGTGATAGCTCATTGTGGTTTCAATTTGCATTTCTCTGATGCTTAGTGACATTGAGCATTTTTAAAATATATCTAGCCATCTATATATGGGACATTTTCTTTAAAAAACCTCAATGGTTTTCTATTTTTATTTTCTATGTTTTTTTTCCTGTAATGTCCATTATTAAGATATTAAACCTCTTGAATTAGTTGTTCTTATCATGTTTCCTAATTTTTCTTCTCTAACTCTTTTTTTTTATGAGAATTTTATTCAGTTTTATCTTTCAGCACTTCTAATGAGTTTTTCACTTCTGTAATCATACACTTAATTTTAAAGAGCTTTTTGTTTTGTTTTTAAAATGATTCTAAGAACAGTTTAAGTCTTAATGGATGCAATAGATTATTTTTATCTCTTTCAATATATTAGTATTTTTTACATTTTCTTCTATTTGTATAGTCTTTGTTTCCCCACAAGTTATCTTTTGTATGAGAAGCTTTACTGAGATTTTGGTAATTTTTGTTTGCTGGTCCCATTTAAGAATAGGGGTCCAAAAAGCCATTTAAAAGGTCTGAGGGTAAAGTTAGAGCATGTGTACTATGAGTTCTACTCTAGGGTGATATGCCTGGGCCTTTTTGGGGTGAAACTTTGTTGTTAGTATCTCCCAAGTCTTTCCTCTTGTCATGTTCTTTTGTTAAAACATTATTTTAAAACTTACTTTTAAAAATAAATTTTTGGGGGTAACATTGGTTAATAAAAATCAGATAGGTTTTAAGTATACAATTTAATAATACGTCATATGTATACTGCATTGTGTTTACCATCCAGAGTTAAATTTCCTTCTAACACCATATATTTGACCCCCTTTACCATTATTTACCTTCTCCCTCCCTGCTTTAGTCTCATAACCACTAAAATATTGTTTGTGTCCATGAGTCTCTGTCCATCCTGTTTGTTGCTTTCAGTTTTATAATCCACATGTGAGTGAAATCATACGGTTCTCAATTTTTGTCTAACTTATTTCACTTAGCATGATAATCTCAAGGTCCAGCCATGTTGTCGCAAATGGCAACATTTCATCTTTTCTTAAGGCTAAGTGTTATTCCACTGTATATATGTACCACATCTTCTTTGTTTAAAACTTCTATATGGAGGTGGAAGATCTAGCACTGCTAGTGTTCTGAGATCTGAGTAGGGAGAGCGAATTGGTGTCTAAGAACTCAGTAAGCCTTTAGTATTTAATCTCTTTGTATTTGGCATTGTACTTCTACCCTCAAATCTTTCTAGCATGCTCCAAATTCTTTTAACTTCTCTAATAATAAAACTTCAGTCTTTTGCTAGGATAGGAGTGAGAATCTTAAGGACTACTGCTCTAAGCAGTCCTCCTTATTTTAGAATACTTTATCATCATTTTCAAAGCAAACTGATATCATCAATTCCTGAGACTTTTAAGGATTTTATTGAATAAATAAGATTTATTTTTGTAATTCTGTCCTATTGCTTTAGGATTCTGTTTCTCAGGTAGTTTATGTCATTACCACTAGCCCATCTATTCCAAAATTTTGCTCCTACTATCTCCTAATTTTCCATCTTCTACTCTTATGCCTTAAAGTCTCTGTTCCATTATTTTAGAGGAGTTTGAGAAGAAAGCAAATTTGCGTGGTCAATTTTCCACTCTCATATCTAGATATGTCAACATGTATTTGTTATTATTGCCCTGTTGTATTATATTTATTTCTGTAGGCTACCTTAACACGTTTTTAAAGGAAGGAAAGAGGTAAAATAAATAGACTACCCTGGTTAGAGTTCTACATGTGTCTAAACTCTTCATTATATAAGAGATACTGTTTTGGTTTTATGCTATATTATGGAAATTTGAATTGCTATTAATTTAATTCTTTGAAACACACCTTCATGGTTCTTGAAGCACACGCTAAAATCTCCTTTTATGCATCCTCAGTGGCTACTTTCCTCCTCCATCATTCAATATAAAGTCGACTTTCCTAAAATATGTATCTATGTGCCCAGTGGCATCTCATCATTTTTAGTCAGGCAAATTGACTTTCTTCCTGAAAGAAATCCAGGGAGCATAGATGAATTATATGCTAGATTTGGCTGTGCCAAAAATGTTTTTCTTTGAGATATTAGCTATTCTGAAGCAGTAGAAAGTTGGTTGTATCAGGAAATGACATGAGTTTATTTGTTTTTTAAAAAGCCTTTTCTAAATGTGTTTTTAGTAATAACCAGAGAGATCTGGTCATTCTCTTTGTATTCCACACACAGAGGTTTTAAATAAATGACACATGTCATCTGTGTAGTGAGGCGTGTATTGTGCGCAGCTGTCTCAGGGTTGGTCAAGTGTTAGAAAACTTCTTAGACATGTTCTATATTCAAGGGAAAAACATTTTTGAGAAGTTAATCTTAAACCATGGCTAACCCTTTACTGGTTTGATTTGACCTGAGACAATGTATTAATAAAATATTTTTTAAGCAGAAAGTGCCACACCAGTCTTATTTTCTTACATTTATTATGTTCTATGCTGAACTTTAAAATATGTTCCATTTTACCCACATTACTTTAAAAAGATGCATTTGGAAAAGGGAATGAAAAGGCATTTCATAAGTTTAGGTTCAATCAATTCCTATTTTTAAAATGCGGTAGTACCTCAAAGTAGACATGGAAGAGTTAGAAAAAGCAGAAAACAAGCACCCGGTCTTTCAGCACTACCCTCATCTGAAATGAGAGTTTTGGAATGAAAGGAAGTTAGCAGGCAAATTTCCATCTGCAAATACCAAAAAAATAAATCAAGATATATGCAAACATTTAAAGTTTTGGTAAATTTATCTGGACAGCAGTTGCTTGGATAAACAGTGGGCGTTCTAAAGGGATGAAATAACATCAATATCCTATACATGGAAATTGAGAAGTTTCCTACTGCATATGCTGATTAAATATTGGTAATGCAAAAACTATTTTACCTATATGAAATCTAGTATCTGTTTTTAAATGGAACATGCATTTAAACATAAGTGCTTCATCAGAAAATACTTTTAATGTAATTTATGTGATTATAAAATGGTACTGGAAACAATAAATAGGCAAGCAGTTACCCTGGCAAAACTTATAGATTAATGAAGATGTAAAAATAATCTTATTTAGGTCCAAACTCCTTATGATGTTAAATAAATCTGCTGCATTATAATTAATTAAAGATACTTTTTAAAGTAAGTTTTATTGAGGTGTAATTTGTACAATTAAAAGTTATTTAGGTGTACAATTCAATGATTTTAGCAAATGTGTAGTTATTTAGACATCACAATCATCACATAGAATAATTCCACTGTCCCAAAGAGTTTTTTTATGATCATTTTCAGTGAACCTTCTTCTACCACTGGCATCACTCACTGTTTTTTCATACCTACAGTTTGCTTCTTTAAGAATTTCATATGGATGGGACTATAAAGACTTTTGTGTCTGGCTTCTCTCACAGAGCATACCACCTTTGTGATTTACCTATGCTCTTGTATATATTAGTAGTTTATTACTGAATAGTATTTCTTTGCATGGATATGTATTTATACATTTACAAGTTATTGAATATTTGAGTTATTTCTAGTTTTTTTGGCAATTATGAGTGAACCTATTATAAGGTAGTCTTTGTATAAACACAAGTTTTCATTTCTCTTAGATAAACTTCTAGAAGTGGAATTTCTGGGTCATACAATAAATGCATGCTTAGTGTGACCAAACAACTGCCAAACTGCTTTCCAAAATAACTTAAAAAAATCTGTTTTCCCCTCTAGTGACAGTGTATGAGAGTTCCAGTTGCTCCACATCCTCACCAAAACTTAGTATTTGTCAATTTTTAATAGACTCTAGTAAGTCTAATGATATTTTAGTTTTAATTTTTATTTCTCAGTTACTAATAATGTTAAGCATCATTCATGTACTTACTAGCCATCTAAATCTTTTTTTAGTGAAGTGTCTGTTCAAATATTTCACCCATTATTTTTTGATTGTTTATCTTCTAATTATTGAGTATAAGAGTTCTTTAAGATTTCAGATACAAGCTCTTTAGAGGATTCATGTTTT
The DNA here is from genome assembly GCA_030015415.1 of Cynopterus sphinx. Classification (NCBI taxonomy): domain Eukaryota; kingdom Metazoa; phylum Chordata; class Mammalia; order Chiroptera; family Pteropodidae; genus Cynopterus; species Cynopterus sphinx. The sequence goes on along the minus strand of CM057380.1, from coordinate 63,160,140 downwards.
TATTTTCTTCTGCTTTATGGCTTATCTTTTAATACTCTTATCAGAACCTATAAAGAGTAAAATATTTTCATTTTGATAAAGTTCAATTTATAAATTTTTTAAGAGTTTGAGCTATTGGTTTCTTATTTAAGAAACCTTTGTTAATGCAAGATCACTATCAACTTTTTTCCTCGAAGTTTTGTAGTGTAGATTTTATGTTTAGGTCATGACCAATTTTGAGTTGTTTTTTGCATATGGTATGAGGTAAAGTTTGAACTTTATATTTTTTTGGCATATGAATATTTCAGTTCAGTAGGGAAAGGACAGTCTTTTAAACAAATGGGTTAGTTCATATATATTCAGGAGGATCAAGATGATGCATTCTAGTGGCAAGGCACATCCACCTGTGAAAGAACAAATCTGCAGCGTAAAGCAGTGTGTCAGAACACTATACTGGATCATACTCATGTATATAAGTCTGGATGTATATCTCTCTCATATACATATTACATTTTCTTTAATGTGTCCATCTGTTTGCTCTTTGGTTAGAATGTAGTGTAAATGTATGATCTTGAGGATATAACATAACCCATCTATACCCCAATTTTTCCATATACTTGAAACTAATAATAAAATAAAAATTAAAATATAATGTAGACATTAAAATAGTACTTGCCTCATTGAGTTTTTAAAAGGGTTAAACAAATAATGCACATAAAGCAGACAAATGTTAGACATTATTATGACCTGAGCACCTGTTCCTTCCCAGTGAATGTCCTAGGCAGCCTGCTTTATTAAACAGGAACAAGTCTTCATAGGGTCATTCATATTATGTTCTTGCCTCATCTGTTCCTTCTGAGCAATAAGAATGTTAGCACAAATTTCTAGTTACTTTCCTATAATTAACAATTCTGGAAGTGTTTTTTTTTTTATCTGAGTAGTTTACAAAGAAATCAAAAATGATTAATTGAGACTGAACTCATATTATGAAATTAATTGTATATACAGATTACTAAGCAGTCCACTTAAGTATAAACACAATTAAAAATGATATTCAGGTTAAATTTATATCTCTTATATTCATTATATTCTTGTATTCTTTATATTCTTATATTCATTTCCAGAGGTTTTGGAAAAAAAAAATAAAACATTCTGTCAGCATAGCTAAGGATATTGTCTTTCTTATATTTATCCTGTCTGTTTTACACTGTTCTTGTTGATATTGTTTATTATTCAATTTCTATAATCCATGCTGGGCCAATACCTGCTGATTTAATTTGCTTCATGTCAGCCTTGTCGCTCCCTTGAATTAAAACTGATATAATGATTACAAGATTTCTAAGACCCTTTCTGTATTTCTATGGTATAACAAGTCTCTTCTCATTTGTTATTATAGATATTTAAGCAACTTCTCTATTTTTTGTAAATGCATTGGCTATAGACATCTATTACAAAATGACTCCATTACATATTGCTCTGTGGTGAGGGGATTTACATAACCTCCTGGCCAGGATCAACCATATAATTAGGAGGGCGAAGTGTAAAGTGAAATGGGTGGTTCTTTGTTAAAAAATTATTAAAACTTTCAAAATAGTGACAACAAAGCATTAAACCAAAAGGAACCTTCTAAATATGGACACTGTGCATCTCTAGAAATTGCACACCATAAAGATGCCCTTGATGCTGGGTTTTGGTGGGAAGAACACCTACATGGGTGCTCCTTGAAAGTATCTTACCTATTGCTTAGAGAACTCAACTCAATCATTACTTTTTCTGCTGTATTATTTCATCTTTTGCCATCTTCTGAACCCCAGTGGTAGCACTGTAATTGAATATCTACTTGCTGTCTTAATGATTTTTGTGCTTTAATCATTTTATACATTTGTGTGTTTTCTGATTACAAGAGGAGACAAGATAAACCCTGTGATGCTGATGATAAATGTGTATTGAACATCAAACTGTGCATAGTTTTGTTCTTTGCAGTGTACAGAGAAAGGTAAAGAGACACAGTTCCTATGCTGCTATTGTTACTGTTGTATATACCAGACTATCAGCTACTGGACCTGAATTACTAATTCTGTATATACTATTCCAAGATTTCTTCATCAATAAACATAGAGGTAGTAAGATAGGATGATCATCGTTGTAACAGTGCAAATAAAATAGATTGAGAATATTTGGAACACATAATGAATGATTAGAAAATATATATTTCTCTTGGTTTCATATCTGGACCAGGGGAAACACATAGTATTTCTACCCTTGGATTTCATGCTCAGCATTTGGATCAATGTAGAATTTTTCGTGTCTGTACAAGCTGGCATTTTTGCCTGTCAAACATAAAGCAGTAAATATTAACCCTGATCATACTTCAGGATTAGAATCTATAAAAATATGTATCTACTGACTTAGAATTTTTTGGCAGAGGACCAGGTTGTAAATGTGTGCATGTGCGTATTGTAGATGGTACAAAAAAGAACCTGGGCCTGTGATCTTCCCATATTCCTCCCTCCTTTTCTCCTTCCACGTCTCCTCCTTCCTCCTTTCCTCTATCCTCTCTCCTCCTTCTTCCCTTCCTTCTTCTTTCCTCTCTCCTTTCTTCCTTCCTTCTTTCCTTTCCTTCTTTTCTTCCTTCCTTTCTTTCATTTTTTATTTATCTATCACCTATCTATCTATCTATCTATCTATCTATCTATCTATCTATCTATCTATCTATCTATCTATCTATCTATCTATCTATCTATCTATCTATCATCTATCTATCTATCTATCTATCATCTATCTATCTATCTATCTATCAATCATCTATCATCTCTCTCTCTCTCTATCATCTATTTATCATCTATCTATTTATTATCTATCTATCATCTATCTATCTATCTATCAATCATCTATCTATCTATCTATCTATCTATCTATCTATCTATCTACCTACCTACCTACCTACCTACCTACCTATCATCATCATCATCATCGTCATTATCATCATCGTCCTCTATTTTAATGGCAGAAGATGGTGGCTCTGTGCTAGGCCTTAGGAATTTAGTAGCTTCACAGTATACTGAGGAGAGAAAGAAGAAGATAGGAATATTGCATATAAAGGAACACAAAGGAGAGATATAGAACCTAACCTGGGCTGAAGGTCTCTGGGAAGCCTTTGAGAAGAGATGACTTCTGAGCTGAGACTTAAAGAATGAATTGGAATTAACCAGTAGAAAACAGTGTTGCAGATAGGAGAAATAGTATGCATGATGTAAACTTATGCTTTTTAAAGTTCCATAGACAGTTTTGGTATAGAACTAGAATTGAGAAATTTTAATTTAGAATTGTTTATTAATTCAGAAAATCTGGATAAGGAAGCAGAGAGACCAGAAGTATGCTGATCTCTTTAGCTTTGCCTGTTGTCTGACTCATGCCTGCATCCCAATTACTCAGTCCATCCTGGTGACTTTTGCCTTTTGTCTTTGATGTTACGTGTGGACTAACCCAACCATGTGGCTTTTATGTTTTGTGGCAACTATCAGAGAATCTAGACAATATCCTGGGACTATATTCAGACACTGAGTTTGTCTTCCTAAGTTTAATTAATGATTTTCTCTTTGAAAGTTACATGTTTTCCATTTATCAGTTATTTTATTTTCTTTCTCAGGGCCTCTTCCTTGACTGTTTTCCCTCAGTCTGATCTTGTAAGAGAACAATATGAGACATTCAGTTTAGATGAATTGTTCTAGGTCACATTAGCTTATAAATTACAGGGCCTGGATTAGAACCCCAATGTTCTGATTCCAAGATTATATTTTTTCTACTCTGTTTAAGCAAAATTCAGAGACATTAGTCATACCTTATTTTGTCTTTAGAATTACTATCAATTCTGATTCCATTTGTTGTCCATCAACAGGGAAAAGAAATCTGTGAGAAAAGGAGGGTTTTAGTTATCATGGTAACCAGTCTCCAAAGATGCCCCCTGCAATTCCTCCACTCCAGTCTTCACAAGAAGAGACAGAGTTACAGCTGTGCCTCAACTTAGAATGGTATTATGTCTCAATAAACCCACTGCAAATCGAAAATATTATTAGTTGAAAATATCTAAGTTGAAAATGCACTAAATATACCTAACCTACCAAAGACCTTAGCTTAGTCTAGCCTACAGTAAATGTGCTCAGAACACTGACGTTAGTTTACAGTTAGGCAGTTATATTGTGTTTCATCTTAGGAACAATTGCCTTTCTTTTCTCATCAGAATCAAGAGACATAGATGGGTGATTTGCAGACATAATAGATTGCAAAAACACAAACCATAATATTAAAAAAATGCTGTAAACACAGTACACTGTAGAGTATTAGTTATTTACCTTTAAGATCACATGGCTGACTGAGAGCCATGCTTGCTGCCACTGCCCATCATCATAAGAGAGTATTGTACTGCATATTTCTAGCCTGGGAAAAGATAAAAATTTAAAATACCATTTCTACTGATGGCATCCTGTTTTCACACTTTCACAAATTTGAAAAATCATAAGTTGAACTGTTGTAAGGCAGGAACTGTCTGTATGTCTCCTCCCTTTGAATCTTGTCTGTGCTTGTGACTGCTTTGATCAATAGAATGTTCTGAGTCTAGGCCCTAAAAGGACTAATAGCTTCCATTCCTTTCCTCTTGAAACACTCACTCTTGTGATATTTTTTCTAAAATCCCAGCTATCATGTTATCAGGAACCTGAAAGCTGAGGTGATTTGGTTTGTACTATAAGAAATTTCCCAGTGGATGGCTAGTACCAACTGCCAACAAAAGAGTGAGCTTTCATGCATGACCTAGTGTTGGGTAGCCCCAGACAACCCAGGTCACTGTCCCATTGAATAGAAGAACCATCTAGCTGATTCCAGTCAACCTAAGTAACATAAGAGATACTAACCATTACATTTTGAGGTGCTTTATTACACAGCAATGGATAGCTGAAAATTTTACCTCTATAATAAGGCTTATATCTTCTTTCAATATTTAGAATAATGAAAGCAACATGTGAAAAGTAATGAATCCCCTGTGTCTTACTGAATAGAAGAGCTTATTATATTAAATAAAATTGATCTCTGCTACAATAGAGTATTTATGAAAATTATTTTTAATGACCAGAGTCTAGTTTTCCTGAGTAGAGCCAAAATTAAAATGACAATGCATTTTAAAAAGCCTCATTAATTTGGGTAGAGTGCATGCTCTAGAAGCAAAAGATCTTGGATCAACTTGCTAAATACCCTTTTGTGACATCTAAAAAAAAATATTCATTTTTTGACACATGAGACTTGATTTTGAGCTAAAGTTTCTAAAAAAATGAGCTCTTCATGGGCCAAGACACAGAAAAGAAGCAGAGTGCTAGGGACTAGAAGACATCAAGAGGTATTTTCTGCCAGGGGACTTTGCAGCTAGCTTTTGAGGACAGGGAAATTGAACAGCAGTACTATTTTAGAAATGTTTTCTTTAATTATGATGGGACATATTTTCCAAGGCAGAAATTGAGACATCTGTTTGACAGACATGTATAAAATTGTAGAGAGAATGGGACAGAATTATCAGGAAAAAAAAAATCATAAAAGCACAGCTACATAGGAGGCAATGTAGGTGATAATAAAAAAAATAGTTAAAAAAAATATATATAGTTCTGATCATATGCCAGGTAGTGTCCTAAGTACCAGGAAGTAACTTATTTAATAGTTACAAAAGCTCAATGACATAGGTCTATGTTAATTCCTATTTTACAAATGAGAAAATTGAGACACAAATTTCTAGGTGGCAGAACAAGCTGCAAAGTCAGTCTTATTCTAGAATCTATACTCTTTCACACTATTTCCTCTAAGCATAGTGTTGAAAGTTAAGTATAAAATGGGGAAGGCTATATTCTTAAGAAATGAGAAGGAGTAATGTCTGATACAAGCTGATCACATGTAAAAGATTTTTGGAGCTTTACTAAACAGCAAATAAGATACCACCTGCCTATTTGATTCTCATCTTCTGCAAAGACACTGATGGCCAACTTGGAGCTGCTATCTAGCAAGTGACCCCCATGACAAGCTCCCTGGTTCCTTAGGTATGCTAGGCAAGGCGAATGTTGAGACAGTATTGCTACCACCCTAAAGAACTGGCTAATAGTAGGGCCACACTCATGACCTCATCAGCTTAAGATTCCACGAGGAACATGAATTGTTCTTTGTGAAAATCTAATGCTTTGTTCTCTCTGTATATACACTTATTATGTGTCAAAAATGAGGAAGAAGTGAGGCAGCAATTTGGGTTTCAGTGTACCCTGATTGCCAAGGACAATGCAAAGATCTTCTCAACTACTTCTATGCAAATGATTGTAGGTTACCAGCATGCATCAGAACCCAGAAAGGAAATAAAAGGGTACTGTAAATGCCACCTGTTTCAGTAACTGGTTTGATATTTTATACAGAAATTAACTTTTAACGTATTTTTTGAGTATTTGGTAATATATGTCACTCTATGACCTTAAGGTTACTATGCATTAATCAGTGTTAATATAGTCAGAATTAGAGGCTATATTGAGTTGAATCCCAGAAATTTGGACACATGGAAGATAACATGACATCAAAGTTAAATATAAAATCAACATAGAGGATTGAGTGGGAAAATTTAAATTCACCTGAAGGGAACTGGACTGTTCCCAGGGTAACCAACCTTACATTAATAAGGAAAAATATGTCACAATATCTCTAGAAGAGTTTCTTTTTTTCTTTTTTAAATCAAAAAGGAGTCAATCATCCTGGAAGCACAGAAAAAAATGAAGAGTTGTTGAGGTGAAGCTGGACAGAATCATATGTACAATACGAGAGAAAAGAATTCTCAGTGATTGGAGCAGAGTATGTCTGGGTCCACCAGACTAACCTTGATTTGGACATAGATGCAACGTATAGAAGGAGTGAATTTATTGTGTTTCTGATCCTCATGGGCAACATTATCCCTAATGTCAACTCTACATGGGACTTTAATAAACTGGGGACATTATGTAACTATAATTCTTCTTATTCTGACTTTATCATAGATAAGCAAAAAACTGGTTATGATTCAACTTTCCATGGACACCTGCATAGGAAGGGTTGTAAACTAAGGATCCAAAGGCCAAATTCAGACCAAAAATTTTTCTTCTGTAATTAAGTCAGATGTTTATAAACAGTTATGAATGTATAAAAATTTGGAAAATAGTTTGGAACTGATCTTATTTTCTCTCCAAATATAGAAAGTTTTTATGAGATTAGTTTCAAATTTCTAGATAGTAGCTATGGACTAGAGATAAATGCAGCTGCTCCTTTAAAATAGAATATTTATATTCTATTTTACCAGAATCTGCACTATTCCCTGTGATATTACACCCAGCTGTTCACTAACTTAACTGTGAGCCCCTATAGATTTTTAAATTTTATCTTCTAAGCCTAAAGGGAATTTCTCTTATTACATAAGAATAAATTCTTGATATCTATGATAATTTCTCATGGCAAATAAATAAAGTGATGTACTTCTAGCTTTCTGTGTAGCTTGATTATTATGATAATTCTGACCTGAATCATATGGTCTACACAATTTTCTGTTTTCCATGATTAAATTATAAAACATCATTTATATGTCTATTTCAGTATTAGACACCTTTGATTTAGTGAGATTCTGTTTTAAAAACTTGATTATTCCTGGACATAGAAAGAGCAAGGTTAGCTTGTCTAGGTAGAAAATCGAATCTCGGGATATGGAGAATAAAGTACTCCAGGATGAAGGCCACTCTGTCTTCTCCTAGATGAAACAACTACTACATTTCCTGATTTCTATATAGGAAAAGAACACTGAATAAAGAGTCACTAGAAATCTGGTTTTGTCTAGTTCTATATTTAAGTTGCTATGTAGTCATGGACAAATACCCTAATATACCTTGGTTTCGACTTCTTCATAATTGAAATGAAAGTATTGAAGTAAAATATCTTGAATTTTCATCCTACTCTGCATTATATAACCCAACCATAATACTCTAACATTCTTGAGTTCATAGACACATTATCTGTATGACATGAGTATGATTGAAATCCTGTATGTGTGAAGAATTTCATAAAACTCAAATTACTGTTACTGCCATATTAGCATCTATATTTATATCCAAACACAGAAGGTTAGATTTTGGACATTTTTCAGCAACAGTTGGATATCTGATGGATTTTATAAACTGTTTTTAATCATCCAGTATCACAGAATTCAAACAAAAACAACAAAATAAGCACATAAAAATGAACAAAAATAGCAGGCAGTTGGGGACATAGTCATGTTATGCAAAATAGGCCTGCATATATTATACTTTACATATTTATAACTGTGTAGCTCCAGCAATATTGGCAGTTAATGGAGTGTCAATGGAAGAAACACTGTCTCAAAGGCTGATTTTTATTGGACAAAAGGAAAAAGAGCCAGGAACCCTAGTTTTCTTTTTGCCAAATTAAGTTAGCTAGAAGAATAAGTCATCTATTTACTTTGGACATGCCACATATGTTCCTATTTATCCCAGAGCAAACCCAGCAATACCAGGATAGAGTCATCTTCATTTATGTCCAATTGACTCTAATATACAGCAGCAATGTTTTCTATGTAATTACTTTAAAGGTTGTAGATGAAGATGATGCATTAGTCCAGCAAATTGCTATAAACTAAAACAAACAAGCAAAAAAAAAAACCTGAAAGGTTTAACATCTATACAGAATGTATAATAATTTTCAGGAGAATGTCAGAAGAGTCCAGGGAAATTAAATATCTTCTAACTCAAATGAGATATATGGATTTGGGGGATGATGTGGTAGTGGTAGGGGCACAAGGAAGAATGAAGCAAGGAAAAAAAAAGCATTTATTAAATTTAAATATAAATGTCATGTGGTAACTGGATTTATAGGTACTTATTTTCTACTCAACAGAATTGAAAGCAATAGAATATAGAATACAGAAGTATGAAATTCTGGTTTCTCCCTTTTCAATATGGTTGGGGAAAACAATATACTGCTGCTGTGTCTTTTTTAAAATAATTATTTTTTTGTGTTGACATTGGTTAACAAAATTCAATAAGTTTCATCTGTACATTTTAACAGAAAGGCATATTTATATTTACACCATGTGTTCACCTCCTATAGTTATATTTTTTTCTGTCACCACATATTTGATGCTTTACCCTATCTACCTCCCCTCTCCCCACACCCTCTAGTAACCACTAGTCTATTGTCCATGTCTATGAGTCTCTGTTTGTCCTGCTCATTTGTTGCTTTTAGGTTTATATCTCATATATAAGTGGTATCACATGATTTTCAATTTTTTCGGTCTGGTTTATTTCGCTTAGCATGATTATCTCGAGGTTCATTTATGTTGTTGCAAATGGAAGTATTCCATTTCTTCTTATGGCTGATTAATATTCCATTGTTATATGTACCACAGCTTCTTTATCCAATCTTCTATCATAGGACACTTCAGTTACTTTCATATTCTGGCCACTGTGAATAATGCTCCTATGAACATCAGTGTGTAAGTATCTTTTCGAATAGGAGTTTTCAAGTCTTTGGGGTAAATACCCAGTAGAGGGATTACTGGATCATATGGTAGGTCAATTCTTAGTTTTTTTGAGGAACCTCCACACCTCTTTTCATAGTGGTTGTACCAATTTGCAGTCCCACGAGCAGTGTGTTAGGTGCATCCTCTCCAACATTTGTTATTACTTGTCCTATTGATTATAGCCATTCTAACAAGTATGAGAAGGTATCTCATTGTGTTTTTGATTTGCATTTCTCTAATAGCTAGCGACGTTGAGTATCTTTTCAAATATTTGTTGGCCATTTGTATGTCCTCTAGAGAAAAGTGTCTGTTCAACCCCTCTGCCTATTTTATGATTGGATCGTTTTTGTTGTTGTTGTTGTTGTTATTGAGTCATATAACTTTTTTGTATATTTTTGATATTAGGCCTTTATTGGAGGTGTTGCTTGCAAATACTTTTTAAAATTCGGTTGACTGTCTCTTTACCTTATTGACGCTTTCTATTGCTGAGTGGAAGCTTTTTTAGTTTGATGTAGTCCCATTCACTTATTTTTGCTTTTACTTCTGTTGCCTTTGAGGTCAAATTCACAAAATCCTCTTTAAGTCCAAGGTCCTTGAGTTTAGTTCCTACGTTTTCTTCTATACATTTTATGGTTTCTGGTCTATATTCAGATCCTAAGTCTATTCTGAGTTAATTTTGGTGTGTGGTGATAGACAACAGTCTAGTTTCATTCTTTCGCAGGTGGCTTTCCAGTTTTTCCAGCACCATTTATTGAAGAGGCTTCTCTTTCCCCACTGTATGTTTTGGGCTTTTTTTGTCAAAAATTATTTGCCTATATAAATGTGGGTTTACTTCTGGACTCTTGATTCGGTTCCACTGGTCCATGTGTCTGTTCTGCTGCCAGTACCATGACGTTTTGATTACTGTTACTTTGTAGTATAATTTGAAGTCAGGCAGAGTGATGCCTCCACAGCCTCTTTTTTTTTCTCAGAATGGTATTGGCAATTCATGGTCTTTTATACATCTATGCAAATCTGATAATTTTTTGTTTTATATCTTTAAAAATGAGATTTTAATGGGGATTGCATTAAATCTGCATAGTACTTTAGGTAATAAGGTCACTTTAACTATGTTGTTTTTCCAATTCGAGAACATGGATATCTTTTTATTTCCTTTTTCCTTCTTCAATTTCTTTTAATAGAGTCATAGTTTTCATTACATAGATCTTTCACACGTTTCTTTAGATTTATTCCTAGGTATTCTATTCTTTTTGTTGTAATTGCAAAAAAAATTTATTTTCCACTTCTTTTTCTGACACTTCATTATTATAGTATAGGACTCCTATGGATTTTTGAACATTGATTTTATATCCAGAAACTGTACCATATTTATTTGCTTAAATTGTAAATAAAATAATAATGCAAATGTAATAGGAGAATGATGAGAAAAATGTGAGAGTACTATTAAATCTTTTCTGAAGAAGTAGTAAGTGGGGCTTAGGTTTAATCCATGGTCTAAGAGGCAAAGTTCTGGGGCATAGCTCATGATGCCCTGGGCAGAAAATTCACTAAGATAGACCAACAGCAAAATTATGGAAGAATTCAGAGGCATAGCTGTTAAGAGGATCCAGAGATTAGTCACTAAAGAAAAATAGTGAGATAATTGAAGACAAAGAATTCTAGAGTGATCTGATATTGAATTTGCATTACATCTCTGTGACTTAAAACTCTTTAAATAGGGTATGTGTCTATCTGTGAGTATCTTGCTATGTTAGTTATTTATTAGTATCTATTGTCTATGGTTACACAACAAATTACATCCCCTAACTTTGAAGCTTAAAAGAACAATTGTCATCTCACAGTTTCTGTGGATCAAAAATTTGGGAGCGGCTTAACTGGATAGTTCTTGCACAGGGTCTCTCATGAAGTTGAGTCAAGATGTCAGCATAGATGCAGTCATCTGAAGGCTTCACTGTGGCTGGAAGATCTGGTTCAATCATTCACCTGGCTATTGGCAGGAAGTCTTAGTTCTTTCTTATGTGGGCCTCTATCTATACTTGAATATCAACTAGCAACTGGCTTCCTTGAGTGATACGATAGAGAGCAAGAGGAAGTCACAATGACTATTGTGTCTAATGAGGCAGTTCATGTGACAACACTTTTGTCATGTTCTACAGCTCACATGAGAATTAGGCTCTATCTTTTGAAGAGAAGCATATCAGAGAATTTGTGGATATATTTTAAAGTACCACAATGTGATAAAGACATGCCATCACCTGATGGTGAATGGGAATTATTCACTAAGGCTTCTTGGGGGAGATGTATATCAGTCAGGACCTTAGCAGGAAATAGATGATTTCAGGAAGATTTAAGAAAGGAACCATTTACAAAGATGTATTCAGGGTATGTAGAAGCCACAGGGATAGTACAAAACCATGAGGTTAATAATGTTCATTACCATCTTAAGAGGCTAAGAAATGGAGTGATTCCTGAAATGTAGAGGAAAGAAGCACAATAGGGAGGACTAGTTTTGGTAGAGGGACACAGCCAGATCAAGACTACCTTACAAAAATGGGTGGGTACGATAAGTACCACAACCTCACTTTTCTCTTTCTCTGCTACCATCTCTGCCAGGGCTCCCATTTGAAAAAAAATTTACTGACAGCTGGAGGTCAAGAGTGCCTGTTAATATAGTCCTTAGGCCACCTTGGAAGAGGTCAGAGTGGAAAAATGTAGAGAATAGATCTAGAAGGGTAGATATTTTTCATTAGATGAGAATTTAACTTGAAGTATGAGTTAGAAAAAGAGCTATCCAGAGTTGGATAGTATGTAAAGTGGAAATAATAAGCAAATGTATGTAGGATTAGAAAAATAACTAAAAATCAACTAAAACAAAAGTTACATTGTATAGAAAGGTGGAAATAGTCTATAGATGGCACCATGTTATGAAGGGTCCTGGGAGAGGCAGGAGTTTACATTTCTATAAGAAGCAGTATTTGACAATTTTTAAGCATAGATGTGCCAAGACAATAGGAATAAGAGAAGAGAAGAAATCTAAGAGACTTATCTGTTTAGATACCAAAAGTAAATGAAATGATAAAAATCTAGTGTTGAATAACCTTTCAGGTAATAAAAGAATAAGTATTAATGGTCAAATGAATAAATATGTATATTTCTTGGCATGAAGTATCCATGTTTACATACTCATACGGTCTACAATTTGCCAGAACTATAAGCAAGCCTACAATTATAAACATTTTAATTTAGAAAAATTGCATTATATTTAAGTATAAGCCTAAAAATAAAAACAGTGTTCAAACAGAAACAGTCATGCCAAAATAGAGTGAGCAATCTTTTCTTTGGAGATATATTCTTTGATGTCATCATGGCTGAGGTTTGGCTTGGGTACACAATTTATTTGACTGTTCAGCTATGGTTTGGATACTTAGTAGGAAAGTCTTGTGAGATTCATGTAGTCATGAATTTCTGATTTGATTTGAAACACACAGAAATAGTAATATTTCATATCTAGAGAGATTTCAATGAAGATAAGCATATGTAATAGGAAGAAATTTTGACTTTTATGCATAGTTAAGAAAAAAATAAAAGTGTGATAGAGTTTACAATGAAGCCTGCTTGAATCATAACTGTTCACTTAGCATGTATGACCTGCTATCAATATAGTAACTCAGAGGGGAAAAGCAGCAATAAATACTTAGTGATTGCTAACAAAGTGGGATATGCAAGAGATATGTGACTGATTATGCTCAGTGACACTTTAATATAACATTTTATAGTAAAGCCTATTTTACATGGCACAAAGTTAACCATAAATTTCCTAACTGCATTTCCACGCATTTAGAATGTAGACATAATTGATGTTGACACAAATGACCCTGGAGTGCTTGCTGAATTTAGGGGGTGAAAAAGGAGGATATTACATTCTGAATGTGTGTACTCTGTGTTGTAGGTTCTTTCTTGATAGTTTGAAAATTGCCAATATAGTTAAGAGTGTTGTAATAATTATTAGGATAAGGATAAGGAGTGAAGTATGATTCTTATTCAAAGCTTACCTTACAAGCATGATTGACTATTGCTATTTTTAAGACTTAACATTTCTATAGAACCTTCCAGAAACTAGATGTCTCAGAGAAATAAACACTTAAAACTGAAAAATATTATTTAATATAATGTCATTTACATTCATTCATTCAAATTTTTGAATATTTAGGAATTATAAATCATTCTAGTTTTGAAAATATAAATATGTTCTTAGCACTGATGACTAAAAGATAGCAGGTCTCGCTTTTAATAAACGTAAGTGATTAATTACTGTTGTAATAGGTGCAATAATGACCTGTTCAGATGCTAAGAAAAAACAGCAATGACAGATTAGCAATAGCCTAACATGGTAGGTCAGAGGATGTTATCTCTTAGTATTAGCTTTACAATGAACACTTTCCCTTTTAATAGAAAATCAACACATAAAACAAGGGAGATAGCACTAGGTACAGAACAAGTAAACAACCAATAATCAACATCTCTTTCATAATTAACCTTTTCTTCAAATTAAAAAATTAAAGTTTACCTTGTGGACATTCATGTGGCTATGAGAACTGATGAAAAATAATTGGGAAGGTTTTTGTGTGAGGGGAATTTAGCTTCAGTGTTTTTGCAATGATACCTTAGAAATAATGACTCTCCACCCCCTCCCCAGCCTGACACACACACACACACACACACACACACACACACACACACACGATCTCTTTATTAAGAGTCACAGGTGGAAAAGAAAATGAACTGTAGTAGTTCTATTCCATGATTATTAAAGACAAACTAAAGTCAATAGAATCTATATCTTTACTTTAATGATTGCTTCTGCCTCTATCCTGTGCTGCTGTTTGTCTTATTGGAAAAGAAAGAAAAATAGGCAAATAGTGAATTGGATGTGTGGCAAGAGTTCTACCCCCAAGTTAGCTGGGTCAAGCCCAAGAAGGGAAGTGTAAGAGACTCAGGGTGTTAGAAGGGTGCACAAAATTATTGCCAAAAGTAAAAGAGGCCAAAATAAAAGGCCTGGAACTCATTAGCTGAGTACTAGAACATCATCTTGCTCACATACTCAATTATCAAAATTGTGACTGGATTATTTGAAAGCTTGAAAAATTAGTAATGCCATGCTGTATATATGTATATATGCATGTGTGTGTAATGCATACACATATGATTTTAAATAATCTATTCAAATTGGAAATTATATGTATATATAAAAACCACAAAGGAAACATTTAAATAGCTTAAGAAAGGGAAATGCTATTGTATAAGCAATCACTTTTCATCAGCATCTGGGTAATAAAATAGCACAGATTGGAAACTGGTCACCCAAGACACTACCTGACTGGCCTGAGCTCTGAGCCTCGACCCTCCCATGGGCCTCATCTTATTCTGGGCTTAGATTTTCCTGCAAATCATGGTAATTGGTAATCAGCTCACACAGCTGTGAATCACAGCTCACAGATACAGAGGGAACAAATTTAAAGTTGAGCATATCTGCTGGAGAGAGAAGGGAAGTGACTTGTTTATGTATTATCTCATCACTCTTCCCAACAGGTACTAGCCTTGAGTTTGTGTTCCATTAAAGGTGTAGTGACATGGTTTTAAAGCAAGTAGAAGATTGACCCTTTATTAGAATTAGGGAATTTGGATTCAATTCTAAGTTGATCATGAAATGTCAGTGCTTCAAGAAAACTAGGCATAATTAAATTAACTTAATTTACCCCTTTATTAGATAAAAATCCTTTGACCTATTGATGTTAAACAATTTGCCAAGTTAGTTAATGATAGCATCTGGACTAAAATCACCAGTGGTCTGTATCACTACTTCTATAATGTTATTATTCATACACTCTCGGGAAAATATCCCTGGCCTCGAGGCTCATGCCAATCAACTGTAGAATCCTCTGTGTCCTCACTCTTTATTATGTTTAAGGTTTTCCTACATCCATTGAGATATGATTTATCTTTTTTTGTTTTGCCATATTTAGCCTTGTTCTCATCCAGGTTATTTTAATAACCATATAGATAGTTGACAAATTTGATAAATTCAAATGTTCTTTCTACCTTTTACTCTATCTTTGCTTTCTTTCAACAACCAATTCCCATGATTCTTTCCTGAACCATTTGTTCCCCAGAACTACATCCTGTGTGAAGTCACAAAATCTAATATCCTAATCTCTGATTATAACTCCTGTTCTTTCAGATTGCATATTGTTATTTTAGCCATATCCATTATAGAGCAAGCTTTTGAAACAGACAGACCCAAAAATCAAAGGCTCTTCTTCATGTAATAATTCAGACATGGGTGGTCAAGAGTTGCACATGGCTTTATTCTACAAGATCATCAAGGGATTTAAATTCATCCTAGCTTTTAGTTCTGCTACCCTTTAGGTTTGTTCATGTACTCAAAGCTGGTTTACTATTATATATACTTTCCAGCTCTTGGAAAGAAGAGAGAGAATGAAGAACTATCAGGTTTTTACTGAAGGTTGTGACTGAAAAGTTACATATATTTCTTACACCCTTATCCTACTGGCTAAAGCTTGATCACATTATCATCCCTAGTGATTTAGTCCATTTGAGCTGCTCTAACAAAATGCCATAGACTGGGTGGCTTATAAATGAAAGAAATTTATTTCTTACTATTCTGGAAGCTGGAAAGTCCAAGATTAAGGTGACAATAAATTTGGTGTCTGGTGAGAACCCACTTTCTGGTTCATAGACAGTTGTCTTCTTGATGTATTCTTGTATGGTGAAAGGGGCCAGATAGCTCTCTAGGATCTCTCTTATAAGGGTACTAAACCATTCATGAAGTCCCCACCCTCATGACTTAAGCACTTCCTGAAGTCTCCAACTCTAAATGCCATTACATTGGAGATTAGATTTCAACATACAAATTTTAAGGGACATAAACATTCAGTCTATGGCACCTAGCTTATAAGAACATGGTGAAAGTATATTCCTAGCTGAGCAACCTTGTGTGCAGCCCCAAACTGGGATGTTCAGTTTCAGAAAGGAAGAAAGGTGGAATGGATTTGGGGATATAATTAGCTGCTTCTGCAACAACTTTCACTGAACTTCCATTCATTGACTTTATTGGAATCTTTAGTTCCTTGTTCCAGTATTTACAGGCAAGTTTATCAGTCCTTTCTGACTCATTTTTTTTCTTCCCAAATAAGAATTCCATGAAATGTAAGCTTAAACTATATCTTAACAATCCTTCCAAAAACTTACTTCAGTTACCTTCTGCATTATCTCCTAATTTTTCATTGTGTGCTCCTACTTTAGAGAAAAATTATACAAATCGCCCCACAGGTGTTGATAGACTTTGGTGGTTTCTAATCCATACAAGCTATCAAATTTAAATTTCAGTTAAATATGTTAAACTGTAAGCTCCTCCAGAGCAAGACTTATTCATCTTTTTTTATGTTCATTGCTAGCTAGCTGGTTTTGAATTAATTTAGAAATATTGTTGTTGAATGAAAGCATGAACATGAATGTCTTTTCAATTTTGAAAATTTATTAACATTTTAAAATAGCCTTTCACATTTTATGTTTTAGAGACAGCATTTTCTTTCTTTCTTTTTTTTTAGGGTAGAATCATCATTATGTTTTTGCTTTTGCTTCATCTATCAAATTAGTCAGCCATAAATTTCTGTGGGTTTCATCCCTAAATATGTTCAATCATACTCTTCACATTATAGGCATCTATCATATCTCCAAACCCTATGTTCAGGTATGCACAACAACTTAATTTGTATGCCATTCATTAGTCTTATTCCTTTTAAATCCAGACTCCATGTTACAGCAAAGAAATGATCTACGTATTTATTTTCTCTATTTACCAAAACCCCCTTAGTGATAATGAAGACAACAATTAATAAAAGATTTTGACAAAATTTGTAAGGTGGAAAACATTTGTATCTTTTATAAAATCACTTAACAGGATCTAAAGGGCCATAATTTAAAGTGGGTGCAGTAATTAATACAGCCACTATGGAAAACAGTATGAAGGTTTCTCAAAAATATAACTATGTGCGGTGAACACACAATGTAAAGCATATGTGAATTACTGTTGAATCGTACACTTAAAACTTATTGGATTTTGTTAACCAATGTCACCATAATAAACAAACAAACTAATTAATTAATTAAAAAAATAAAGTAGGTGCAGCAGAGGAGACTAATTATAAGAGATCTGTTCACCTTTTAAAATTCCAGATTTGAAAGCATGAGTTACAGTGGATGGTGAGGAAGAGGAGAGGGGAAGAAATCAGGAGAAATCAGAGAAAGTTGAGAGGAGAAAATTATCAAAGCAATAACAGAAGCATCCTGGAAATGTGAACCCCAGGTTTCATATTGAAAAGGTCTACCAAGTGCCAAGCATAATAAATAAGAAAAGGCCTACACAAAGGCACAGTATCTTATATCGGAGAGAATGTAAGCAAGCTTCCATACAGAAGAATGGAAATTGAAATGACATCAAATATTTCAAAACACTTTTTACTCTTAGGAAGCAGAGGAGATTGTTTTGAAAATCCTGATGGAAAATTATTTTTAAGCTATAATATTCAATTACATTGTAATATTTTAAAATATCAACTAAACCTCAGGAGGAGATTAAGATAATCAGTAATTTTGAAGACTCAGAAATTTACCTTCTATGGAACCTTTTATAAGGAAATATGGAGACTATGGAAATCACTAAGGAAGAGAAAGAACTGGGATTTTGAAAAAATGGATTGATGCAAACATCAAGACCAGAGAAAAACATGTTCAGATAAAGTGAAGAAAAAGGTGTGGGATGTCCAGGAGGAAGCTATCCAGAAAAAAACAAACTTGATAAAGTAGATACAATGATTGAGCATCTAAAAAGATTTAAGGATATTAGAAATATTAAGCAGATTAAAAGGAGCCACACTCATTAATTCCAAAAAAAAAAAAAGCAACAGTTTACAAGAAATAACACAAACATAAATATATGCACTACTGATTCTACCTTGGACAGTGCTGATGTGATGACATTGATGTGATGACTTATTTGAAGTGGTAATGAGCGTGGACTCTGTAGTTGGATTACTTGAATTGGCTCTAGTCTATTACTAAGAGTTGTAACTTTAAATTTAAACAAGTTGTGTAACTTTAAGTAAGCAACTTCATTTCTTTGTGTCTCAGTTACCTTGTCTGTAAAAGAATACATCTCATGGAACCATATGAAAATTAAATGTGTTATAAACATAATAAAAGAAAGCCCTATAGTAATTATTCAGTGTTTCAGTTTAATATACTAATTATTATTATATTAAACTGAAAGCAATAATGCAATAATGTAATTAATTTGGGATGATGGTGAGAGATTAATGAGATAGCTAAAGGAAGGGTGACTATGTATTATGTAGTTTTTCTTCCAATCCAGACACTTTGATAGTAAAAGGAAATGCTATTAATTATGCCATATTGGAATTATATGAGATTATCATAGGCAAAATAGGACACATAATCACACTAGCTAATAGAAAGGACAAATAGAAAGGACATAATGTCTAAAATGGATAAATCAAAGAGCTGGCACTTGTATTTGAGAATTCTCTCTCACTGGCATGAAATCACTACATGATTTTCCCTTGGCTATATATTCAAATTAAAGCCATGTGATGTCATATCTAATGACCTGTGTAGCTTCCTGACTTACTATTTCCCTTCTTAATTAACAGTAACTTAAAATCGTGTTCTCTAAATACAGCAGGGTTTATACATTCTCTTACCTTTGCCTAGAATACCATTTTCTCTTATATATTGTATGTTTGCCAAGCTTGTCATAACAAAGTATCACAAACATGGTTTTAACATCAGATATTTATTGTCTCACAAATCTGGAGACTAGAAGTATGAAATCAAGATGTTGACAGAGTTGGTTCTTTCTGAATAAGCCAGTTAAAAAGTTGGCAGAGGATCTGAATAGACATTTTTTACAAATAAGACATACAAATGTTCAACAGGCACATAATAAACATGCTCAACATCACTAATCATCAAGCAAACAAGTCAAAATCACAATGAGGCAGGAGCAACCAAAATGGCGTAGATGGTAGAGGCTCTGTTCATCCCTCTGATGACCAAATCAAAGTTGATATGGAAACAAGGAGCAGCAGCAAGGAAAAATCGCCTGAGATCTTAATGAACAAGCCATACAAACTAGGGAGAAATCCAAGAATGCACCCTGCAATGGCAGAAGGTAGGATGGGGTGAGGACGCCGGATGACTCTGTCTGGAGCAGCTGAGTGAGATGGAGGCTGAAGCAGCAGCAGCAGCAGACACCTCTCAAAGGGGTGTCATCTGTGAGCAGATTTTCGCAGTGACAGACTTGCTCACTTTGAGCACCAGTGCCGATTTGGCTGCATGCAGGACATACTAGGGACTTATAAAGAGACATTCTTGGAGTGAGGGCCGAGGCTAGACTCACTCTTTACAGAAGTGCCGACGGTATTCATTATTCACTGTTGAGACCTCCCTTCTCTCAGTGAGTGGCCATTGCTGTGAGGTCATCAAACTAGATAACAAAGGATTCCTGAAACCTTGCCACCCATAACTCACAGTCCCACCCAAGCTGCATCCAGGTATTTCCTCAATGAGTCAGGTGCTTCTTGCTGAGCAGCACCTAGACTCACACTGGAGGCAGCTGGCCTCGGTTTTTGATGTGGCCTTTTGAGGCAGCTATAAGCACAGCATCTGTGGATTGCTTGCTGAATCTTAACAGGTGGCCCCAGAGGGGTAGAGGCTTTGGCTAAATTTGGCCTGTCTCAAGACTGTGCCACTGGACATCTACTTCACAAATCCACACAAATAAGACCAGGGAAGGTAGGAGCTTTGCTTAGTACATAGAAACAGACGTGGAAAGGCAGCCAAATTGGGAAGACAAAGAAACAGAAACCATTGAGAGAACAGAACAGAGATCCAGATACAAAGGAGTCAAGCAATCTAACAGATGCAGAGTCCAAAACACTGGATATAAAGATGCTCAATTAACTTGTGGGAAGTGTAGATAAATTCAATGAGAACTTCAACAAAGAGAACAGAAACATAAAAATGGAAATGGGAACCAGTCTGAAATAGAGAACACATTATTTGAGATGAGAAGTATATTAAATGAAATAAACAAAAGGAATAAACAATGTATAAAGAAAAGGATCAAATGCCCTTTCTAGAGGATGGGAAGGCCAGGACACTCAATCAGAATGGCAGGAGATAAAATGCTAAGACTATAAAAATAATTTAAGGAGCATATAGGGTACTATTAAGGGTCCAAATATCCATCTGATTGGTGTAACTGAAGAAAAAGAAGATGTTGAACAGCTGTTTGAAGAAATAGTTATGGAAAACTTCCCGAGGCTGGTGAAGGAAATGGACATAAAACCCCAGGAAGCTCAGTGAATTCCAAAAATCAGGGATCCAAAGAGGCCCACATCAAGACACATCATAATTAAAATGCCAAAGCTTAAATACAAAGAAAGAATGTTAAAAGCAGCAGGAGAAAAACAAATAGTTACTTATAAGAGAAAACCCATAACACTGGCTGCTGATTTCTCAAAAGAAACTATTCCTAACAGAAGAGCTTGACACAAAATATTTGACAGGATGAAGTCCCAGGATCTATAACCAAGAATACTTTATTCAGCAAAGCTATCATTTAGAGTTGAAGAACAAAAAAATAGCTTCTCAGACAAAAATAAGCTGAAGGTATTTATCACCGCCAAGCCCATATTACAGGAAATGTTGGAGGGACTTTTTTTAAGAAGAAAAAACATGTATCAAAAACAGAAATAAAAAATGTTGACAACTACTTTCCTACCAACAAGTACATCAAATGGAAAAGAATTAAGTGTTCCAACCAAAAGAGTGGATGAATAGAAAGGAAAACAAGACTCCTACATGTTGCCTATAAGAGACTCACTTCAGATTAAAAGACAGACTAAAAGGAAGGGGATAAAAAACATATTGCTTTGATAGACCTAGAATGTATTTAAGTCAGACAGAGAAAGATAAACACTATATGATTTCACCTATGTGCAGAATCTAAGGAATAAAAAGAATAAAGTAATCAAAAACAGATTCACAAATATAGAGGACAATTTGATGATGGACAGAGAGGAGGAGAGTTGGGAGGGCTGGGAGAATAGAGTGAAGGGTTAAAGAAGTTTAATTTAATAGCTTATGGATAGACATGGTGGTGGAGAGCATGACATTGAGAATGTAATTAGAATGAATATGTTGGCTAGGTGGAGGGTCAGGGAAAGAGAGAGAAATTGGGAGGGACCATTTTATGAACTATGTAAATGTCTAACCAATGTAGTGTATACTTGAAGCTAATTAAAATAAATACAGTAAAAAAAGCTTTAAAAAAATCACAGTGAGACATTACCTCAATAAACAAAATATAACAAGAGTTAGTGAGTATGTGGAGAAAAGGAAACCCTAGTGTACTGTTTGTTGGAATCTATATTGGTGCAGCAACTACAAAAAATGGAGGTTCCTCAAAAAATTGAAAGTAGAACTACTGTATGATCCACTTCTGTGTATTTATCTAAAGAAAACAAAAATACTAACTCAAAAAGATATATGCACTCCTATGTTTACTGCAGCATTATTTATTATATTCAAGATATGAAAGAAATCTAAGTGTCTATTAATGAATGAATGGATAAAGAAGATATAGTTGTGTATACACACACAATGGAATATTATTCAGCCATAAAAAAGATAGCTTGTCATTTGCAACAACATAGATGAAACATGAGGGCACTAGGCTAAGTGAAATAAGTCAGAGAGATATACCATATGGTCATGCTTATATATGTTTACATATATATTACATATATGTGTATATATATGTATATATATACATACACACATACATACATAAACTTAACTACACAAAAAATGAGCTCATATGAGAATAGATTGATAGTTACCAGAGATAATGGATGGGAGATGGGCAAAATAGGTGAAGGAGATTAAAAGATATAAATTTTAAGTTATAAGTCACAGGTATATAATGTACAGCTTGGTGTCTATAGTGAATAATATGAAATTGTATATTAGAAAATTGCTAAGAGAGTAGATCTTAAAAGTTCTCATCACCAGAAGAATATTTGCAATATATATGGTGATAATTGTTAATTAAATTTATTGTGATGACCATTTCACAATATATACAGATATCAAAATATGTTGTACACTTAAAACTAATATAATGCCATGTCATTTATATCTCAATTAAAAAGAGAATGTAATCACACTAAAATTAATAATGAACATAAAAATTTATTATCTCCCAGTTATGGAGCATAAAAATCTAAAATCTAGATGTTGACAGAGTTAGTTAGCTCCTTCTGAGGGTTGCAAGAGGACAGTCTGTTCCAGGTCTTTCTCTTTGACTTGCAAATGGTCTTTGTCTCCATGAGTCTCTTTCCTTCATCTTCCCTCTGTGTGTGTCTATCTCACGTCCATATCTTCCCATTTTTATCAGAACACTATCCATTTGGATTTAGAGCCCGCTCTATGACCTCATTTTAACTTGATCACCTTTGTTAAAACAATCTCCAAGTTAGGTCACATTCTGAGATACTAAGGATTAACCCCCCAACATATTTTTGTAGAACACAATTCAACCCATAATATCTATGTAACGAAATTTAACTTATTTTACAAAACCTGCATGAAAATATAATGTTTTGAGAATCTAGTTTTCTCCCCAATACCTCACTGCTGTCATGAAAAACCTTGTGAATCATTGTAACCTGTATGTTTTCTATTGTTGCTCTTAGTCTAGATTGTAATTTTTTTCTATTTACAAACCAATATGTAACTCTTATTAGACTACGCAAAATTTTAGGACAGGAAGTCTTATATTTATCTCATTATCCTCAGTATGTAGCATAAAATAATATTATTTTTATTATCATTACTATTACCAATGGACCCCAAAAACTTTATAAAAATTTATATTATTTTAATTATTAAATGCATAAAATATATAAA
The DNA here is from genome assembly GCA_030015415.1 of Cynopterus sphinx. Classification (NCBI taxonomy): domain Eukaryota; kingdom Metazoa; phylum Chordata; class Mammalia; order Chiroptera; family Pteropodidae; genus Cynopterus; species Cynopterus sphinx. The sequence goes on along the minus strand of CM057380.1, from coordinate 63,136,514 downwards.
TGTATAAATACGTTGCCAACCTCTCTTTGAATAATGTGTTTCAGAAGATTAGCTCTTTCAAGAAGGCATTTACAGCATGCTCCTTTACTTGCATTTTTAAAAGTTTCTTAGAAAGCAATGGAAACTTCAATGATGTGTTGGTGAGTCACCAACTTGAAAGACCTTTTTATTTGGATCAACTATACCAAGAATCGGAAGGAAGGAAAGAAGGAAGGAAGGAAGGAAGGAAGGAAGGAAGGAAGGAAGGAAGGAAGGAAGGAAGGAAGGAAGGAAGGAAGGAAGGAAAGAAAGAAAGGAAGAAAGAAAGAAAGTGGTTAACTAAAATGTGAAAGGTCACAACTCAGAAAAAGAGTGAGATCACAATTTTTCTCTAAGTTTAAGGATGAGGTTTTGTATCGTTATGTATGTGTTTAATATAAACAATTTTATAACGGCAACGGAAATTCAAAACACATATAAAGTAAAATTACTTAGAATTCAGTAATCTTACAAAAAGTAAAATACCTTATATTTTTATTTATTCCATTTAACTTCTGTTCACCTATCTATGAAATTTACATATCAGTAGTTATAGCATAGATGTTATTTTCTCAGTTTTTAAAACTTCTATCAAGCACATTTTTCTGTTGTTACCTGAAGAAAGGGCTTTAAAAAACACAGCCTTGCTGTTACTAAAAACAAAAGAAATTTCTAGTTTTCAGTTATGTTTAACCAGTCCTAGAATAATGATATCTTTGCCTGTGACTAGTTAGGCCAATCAGGTACAGAAACACATTCCTGGGTACCGGCTGATTGGAGGAGTTCTAGCTCTGTCAAGGCCTGCTAGCCTCACACAGTTCTGCTACAGCCTTCCTCTTCTGCCATTTAGGAGGCATAAGTGTGCTATGGTTCCCAGAGGACCAATTCGGAGAGGGTATATATGTGTTTCCAGTGAGGCAACAAAATACTATGAACACTCTCTTTGAGAAGAGCGTATGAAATCACAACTCTGAATTGATCTTTAAGAAAGTCTTCATCATTACTTATTATGAAGTAATCAATTATGAAGTAATCAATTAGACTTACTGTTTATCTAGGGTGTGAAGAGATTTGCCTATGAATGTTTACCACAGTTGAAATAGGATTGAGTTAATAGTCCTAGGCCAAAGTGCCGATTACTGTTCTCTGTTTTTTTTCATGAAGCTTCACACTTTGCTGTTCTGTTTGTTCAAACCAAAGGCCAAAGAGAACAGAGTTTTCTCAAATATATTCACAGTCTGTCTTTTTTTTTTTATTATTTTAAATAAAAATATAAATCTCAACCTCTATGTTTCTACAGACTTTACAATTTATGGAATAGTTTTAGAAAATTATGTCAAATCACAAACCAAAAAAAATCTGGAAGATGGCTATCAATTCATAAGTTTTATCTGTTGTTAAGCAGTTTTGTTAAATGGCTATGTGATATACTCTGATCTTTTTTTTTCTTTTCACCTTTCCCACTTTATCTCATGGGTCTTTTGTGTCAAACTCTGAAAAGTCAGGGTAAATTTTGATATTTGAAAAAGCAACTTGCTTTTTTAGTCTCTCCTACGCAGTAGCTTTAAAAATGCTTCCAATCATTTTTAAACCTAAACCCAACTGGAGATTTGTTCAGCTTTGGCACTGTACAAAAACCAACACAATCTATCTTTGAAAGAGAGAATACATCGTCTAATAGAGTATCAAAATGGAGGATCATCATCATTCTCAAGGTACTGGGTTTGATGGCTTCAAGAAAGATGATATTTTGTCTTTCATTATAATAATCTGGGTCAGAGCTTTTTTTTTTTTTTCAAAAAAAATCTATATTTACTTCTCTTAGATCCTTTCTCTGGGAACCTATTCTAGTTTGTGTAGTTGACTTAAAATTAAAAACAAAATAAAACATGTGCTACATTCTGCAGCTATATAAACATACAAATAATAGCATATTATTTAAATAATACTTCATAGGATGTATGTTTCCATTTCATTGGAAATGGAAATTGCTCTGTGATTTAGATTTTAAAGCTTTACTTTCTAAAATGTTTCCTGTGGTCAGGAACAAGATAAATGAATGTTCATATTTCCAAAGAGTTTCAAAAGATGAGACTCCAAACCATCCACACTGAAATTCAGCAGTGCACAATGTCACACTGCTTCAGGAAAAGCATACAAAAATTGAGAAATATCTTCACGTTATCCTTGTTTTTGTTTTTTTTTCAGGGAAATGTGATAGGATTCCATTGAATGATAAAATGGGAGAAAGCATTTGATACAGTTTCTCACAACATTGTAAACATAAATCAAATTATCCTAAAAACTGATGGCATTGCATGAACTAAAATCTAGCTAAAATGCCAGTAAAAATAGAAGCATAATATAAATGGACTTGAGAGGGTTCCAATCAGGAAAGATAAGAACACAGAGAAGAATGAGTAAGAGGACAAAGGCTAGACTGATGGTGTTTTAAAGGAAAGGGTGTCAGTATGAATAGCCTCTCTAAGAAAGCTCTAGAACAAGTTGAGATATAAATAAATAAAATCTAAGAAAGGCGGGCTAAGAATAGCCTCCAAATGACGCTAACAAAATGTTTAGCACAATACCAACTGAAAAAGTGAATTAGGGAAAAGAAATGAAAAAGAATAAAAAGAAAAAAAAAGCAGCTTATTTTCGGACACAGCTTAGAAATGACCTAAATATGCACATGTCTGTTGTTCTTTTCTTTTACTACTCTCTTCCTTACCCCATCACCTACACTATCCACAGACAATCTTTTTTTTCCCCTTTCATTGCTGTGAGAAGAAATCCCCTGCCCTTGCTCTCAAGAGCCCTCATGAATCTTACCTACCTTTTCGTTAGCCTCATTTACAGGAATTTTATAACCTGCCTTGCTTAGATTTTATTTATTTATATCCTATCTTGTTCCAGAGCTTGTGAGACTGTTCATACTGATACTCTTTATGACTTCATAGGAGGGTAGAAATAGAAGAGAAGTGAAGTAAATATAGGTGATAGTAGGTCCCTGAGAGAAAGATTCTGCTTTCTGCTTCCTGGTGAAATTCTCAGGAGCATGAAAGGAGAAGTTTCCTGGTGTTGTCTAGGGTTGTAGACAGTCATGCCTCAATTACCCAGCCCCAGCATGGCATGAAAGGAGTAGAGAGACCCAAGTGTGTCATGAAAATAGCAGAGCCTCCTGCTTTGACGAGGCCAGTGACAGGAATAAGGGATGTTTTGTGGGGAGCCCCTGTGAAATGATGACTGAGAATCCAATAAGGTGTTTCTATTTGGATAAATGACATCGAACACTAGATGTCTCAGAAATATTCTGGGACTGTGTGTAGTCTTCATAAATTGGATACTATTCTAGAAAACTCAAATTACAGAGATCAAGTTACTGTCATCCTTGCTGAAGGAGGACTATACAAAAAATTAAATTGTTGTGAAAACTCAACAAAATTACATTTTTTACACCTATTTTGTGAACTAAGATTCATTCTTTAACACTGATTTATCAGTATAAACTAAGAACATATAAAGCTTCAAATCCAGAATCTATAAATAAGAAGTATCCTTTAAACAAACAGAAAAAAAACTTTTTGAAATTAACTTGCAACATTTTCCCCCAACTGAATTTAGCAGTATTACTTGATTTCTTTTTTAATTTGTTTTTTAGTTAGAAAGCAACAAATCAATAATTAGTAGCTCTAGACAATATTATCAGGAAGGCTTGTTTTACATGTATTGCCACATTTAATCTTCAAATAAACCTTATGTGGGAGGTACTATTCTCACTTATCAGATGAAGAAATTGAGGCATAGAAAAGTTAAATACAATGTTCCAATTTATATATCTGTTAAGTGGTAGATCCAAAAATTTGGACTTGATCATTCTGTCTCCAGAGCTTGCAGTCCTATTCATCAATAAGTGTGGATGCCATTGTGCTCCCACTTGGTTCATACGCAATCTATCAAGTGCATGACAGCAACTCTGAGTCCCTCTTCTCCTTCTCCTCCTTCAGATGCTGGTTGGGGCTGTAATTAAAATTATGCCAGCCCATTTTTATAGCTTATTTGAAACCATAATTGTGATGCAGAGCAAGCAACCTCCTCTTGTTTCAAATGAACACCTACATAACCTGAGATAATCCTCAGGGCAACTCTTGGAGATAAATATTATGATCACATTTTACAGAGGAGGCTACTGAAGCTTATTGATAGCTTGCTCAATTGGAAAGTGATGGAGACAGGATTCCAATCTGAATTTGCTTTATTAGGTTCCACTATCCCTCAAAAATGTGGGTATATTATGAATTAGACAGGTCATTGTGTTTTAGATTGTGAACACACGAAGCATTTATAATGCTGTTTTTGTAGGGAGAAAAGTAGGTTCCTACTTCTATAAAGCTGATTTAAAATCTAATTTTTTGGACACAGCCTATATGAAACTTTAGAACTGCCTACTTTGACATTTGGCAGAGGGGTAGGGGAAACTTGAATTGTGGTAATACTTTTACCTTTAGATTTTTAAGGTTGTGAATATATTTTACACCACAGGCAAAATATTTATTTATTGAGTCAACAATATCAGCAGCATTAGCAGGTTAGGGGAAAGCTAAAAGATGAGGTGAATATGCATTCTTGTGATTTGCTTTTTGGACTATTTTATGCTGATGAATTCACTTTTTAAAAATAGATTGTGTTTCAAAGAGTGGGAAATGAGAAAAAATGTTTGAAATGGGGGAAAATGGTAAAAACATTTAGAAAACTTGAAAAAATTTTAAAATGAAATTCTTTACATTTTTCATTGAAGCAAAAAAAATATTTAATATTAAATGGAATTGAGGGCAGCTGTTTTGAGAAGTCTGCTTTTCGTATTATTGCTATAATATCTAGTACCTGGCTACAAACTCCAGGAGCTGACATTTCCCTGAGAAACAAATATATATATATATACACATACATACATACATACATATATATATATATAGTATATTTCCAATGCACCTTCTTTATTTTTTGCTGTGCATTTTGATCTTTCTAGTTTCTATGGCTCATGATTTATAAGAGACCTCAGTCACCTTGTACGGGATTATAACCATCCTCATATATTACCAATAATGAAAGTGAACTGAAGAAAAGTGATTTGCCCAAATATAAACCATCTAGAACCTTTTGTACTTCCAAATCTAGAGCTGACCATGTACCTGAACTGTAACTATTTTGTTTTTATTCACACTCTTCAGTAATAATCTTATTTACTGAGAACAAGTTCAAGGATGGGACTTTATTATATCTAGTACAAAGTATTTATCTTCAATTTTAAAGGTAAATTTTAATTATAAAATTATATTCTTATTGTAAATAATTTATACTATTTAGAAAAATATAAAGTAAAAATAAAATGCCCTTTACACACACATATTTATATCTTTTCACAGATGAGATTCTATTGTAATAATACTTAACAGCTTGCTTTTTTCAAAAAATTTTTATTTTTCAATTATAATTAACAGATATTATATTACTTTTAAGTGTACAATATAGTGATTAGACATTTAGATAACTTATGAAATGATCATGCCAATAAATCCAATTCCCATCTCACACAATACATAGTTATAATATCATTGACTACATTCCTTATGCTATACTATACATCCCCATAACTACTTTATAACTATCAATTTGTGTTTCTTAATCCCTTCACCTTTTTCACCCAGCTCTCCAACCCCCTTCCTACCTGGTAACCATCAAAATGTCTTTTTATCTATGAGTTTGTTTTCATTTGTTTGTTTATTTTGCTTTTTAGATTTCACATATAAATGAAATCATATGGTATTGATCTTTTTCTCTGACTTATTTCACTCAGCATAATATCCTCTCAGTGGGTTCATGTCATTGCCAATGCAAGATTTTATTCTTTTTTTATGGCTAAAACTCCACTGTTTATATGTATCACTTCTTTGTCCATTCATCTGTTCATAGACACTTAGGTTGCTCCCATATCTTGGCTATTGTAAACAGTGTTGCAATGAATATAAAGGTGCACATGTCTTTTTGAATTAGTATATTGGTTTTCTTCAGATAAATACCCAGAAGCTGAATTACTGGGTCCTTCTTTCTCTCTTGTTATAATATTTTTTTGAAGTTTATTTTGTCTGGTATTAGTATTGATACTCAATTTTTATTTTTATTTCCATTTTTATGAAATATCTTTTTCTATCCCTTTACTTTAATCTGTGGGTGTCTTTCAATTTGAATTGAGTCTCTTGTGGGGAGCATATGTAAGGGTATTATTTTCTTATCCATTCATCTTCCCTATTTTTTGACTGGAGCATTTAATCCATTTACATGTAAAATAATTATTGATAGATATGTAGTTATTGCATTTTATTATTCATATTTTTTATTTCTTTTTTTTTATCTCTTATTAAAGCCCCTTTAGCATTTCTTGTAAAACTGATTTAGTGGTGATAAAATTTTTTAGCTATTTCTTGTCTGGGGAGCTCTTTATCTTTTGATTCTAAATGATAAGTTTGATAGGTAGACTAATCTTGTTTATAGGCCCTTGCTTTTCATCATTTTGAATATTTTGTCCTAATCCCTTCTGGCCTGCAAAATTTCTGTTGAGAAATCAGTGACAGTCTTATGGAAACTCCAAACTTCCTTGTAAGTAACTAATTGCTTTCCTCTTGCTGCTTTTAAGATTCTCTCTTTGTCTTTAACCTTTGTCATTTTACTTATGATGTGTCTCCGTGTGGGCCTATTTGGGTTCATCTTATTTGGAATTCTGTGCTTCCTAAACTTGTATGTCTATTTTTTTCACCAGGTTAGAAAAGTTTCTGTCATCATTTTTATTTATTTATTTTTAATAGTTTTCAATTCCTTGTTCTGTCTCTCCTCCTGCTGGTAATCCTATAATGTGAATACTGGTATGTTTGATGTTTGCCTCATTTCATTGGATTCTTTTTTCTTTTTTCATTCTGATTGGGTATTTCTGCTGCTTTGTTTTCCAAATCACTGATTTGATCCTCTGCTTCATCTAATCTACTGTTGATTCGTCTAATGTGTTCTTTATTTCAGTTATTGTATTCTTCATTTCTGACTGGTTCTTTTTATTTGCTTGTTTGTTTTCTATCTCCAGTTTTATGTTTCCTATCTCTTTACCAAAGTTCTCACTGAGATCACTGAGCATCCTTATAACTAGTATTTTGAATTTTGTATCTGATAGATTGCTTGTCTTTATTTTCTTTAGTTCTTTTTCTGGATTTTTGTTCTATTTTTTTTTTTTAATTTTTTATTTAGGACATGTTTTTTGTTTCTCTATTCTGGCTGCCTTCCTGTGTTTGTGTCTATGTATTAGATAGAGCTGCTATGTCTCCTGAATTTAGTAGAGTAGTATTATGTAGTAGGTGTACTGTGGAGTTCATTGTCACAGTCTCCTTGGTCACCTGAGCCAAGTGCTCCAGGGGTGTTCCTTGTGTGGTATATGTGTGCCCTTCTGCTGTATTTGAGCCTTGATTGGTGTTGGCAGGTCAGTGGGTGGAAATAGTCCTCAGGTTGATTAGTTTTGAGGATTGGCTGTGACTACAGTGGAGGAGCTGTTGTGCAAGAGCTGAATCTATGGAGCAAGATTCACTTTAGCAAAGCTCTTGTACCTGCTTAGTCCCTCCTTTGGGTATATCATTTGTGGAACTCTGGTTGGGTGGTGCTCTGGTGTGGTCTGAAGCTAACCATTGGGTATGTTTTTTTCTGGGGATTCTTAGGAGGTCCTCTGATACATGACAAGGTCAGCACTGCCTATGCTCTGCCGAAGGTCACTTGGTATGAGCTTCTAAGTGATCTGCAGATGAAAGCTAGGCTGTGAACTGAGGCTAGCTGCCACTTGTGCTGGGCTTGAGACTGCTTGGCAAGAGGTTTGGGGCACGCCGAGGCCAGATGCTGCTTTTTTGGGTTTTGTGAACTTTCTAGAAATTTTAGAAAATTTTTCAGCATGTGTCAAGACAGACTGTTTATATAAAAAAAGCCACTGGAAACTTGATTAGGCCCCAAAGTTGGGTGGGGTGGGGTCTCAGAGATTACTTGGGCAGAGCAAACAGTTTTAGCCAGGTTGATGGAATATCAGATATGGTGCCCACCTGCTACTGCAGGATGGGCAGAGGGAAGTCTTAATATAGGTACAATGGCTCTCCTAGCACTTTTGTCTGGGAGAAAGCACCTCTTTTAGCCCTTGCCTTGAAGCCAGGTAATTCAGTTTCTTCTTGTATGTCTCTAGAACTTTTTGAGCTGTTGCCTCAGAGCTGGAGCTCAAAGCAAGTCCTTTTGTCAGTGAGTAAGTTCATGTGTGGGCCCTTTAAGAGGAACACTTATTACTCCAGCACCCCTCTCCCACACAACAATCCCCTCAGCCACAATCCTTGCTGGTTTTCACATTAAGAAGTTATTGGGACTTATCTTCCTAGCACAGAAAACCTGGACTGGGGAGACCAGTGAGGGGCTGAGACCCCTCACTTCTCAAGGAGGACTTCTACAGCCAAGATATCCCTCCTGATTTTTAATTACCACACATGGGTGTGGGACCAGCTGTTCTGCATCTCAGTCCCTCCTAGCAGTCTCGGTATGGCTTCTGTAGGTCCTTGGTTACAGGACTTCTGTTCCGCTAGACTTTGTATGGTACTTAATGATTGTTGTTTTGTAGTTTAGTTGTAATTTTCATGTGATTGTGAAAAAAAGCAAACACAGAATTTACCTTCTCAACCATCTTAACTAGAAGTACTCAAGCTTTTATTTTTGTTTTCAAAAAGAGATTTGATTGGCTTGCTGAGAGAAGTCTAGGCATTTTAAATTGATATGTAATAAAAACTTTTAATATAGCTTCTAGGTTTTTGAATAAGTTTATAAAGAGCATTCTTATTATATTATAAATGTGTTCTATGTTTTTTTCATTAATCTTTTGGTTTCAAGTTTTACATTTAAATCAACTTTATGTTTAAGTCTTTGATTAATCTAAAATTCATTTTGAAATTTATTTTGATAAAGGATATAAAAAGATTTTCTTTTTTTTCCTCAAATGGCCAGCCAATTTTCTAAACACTGATTATTGACTTGAAGTGCTATCTTGTGATATATTAGATCTCTAATTGCACAAGAATATATTTTGAGATTCTCTACTATGCATCACTGTCTATATTTGAACTAATTTTATGCTATTTTAGAATACATTTTATTATCAGAGAAGTCTATTTTCCTATTATCTTTGTCTTTCAGTAAATTTTTAGTTATTCTTTCATGTGTATTTTTTCTAGATGAGCTTTAGAATTAGTTGGTCAATTAAAAAAATGTGAGATCAGAAGCACAGGCAACAAAAGACAAAGACAGATAAGCTGGACTTCATAGAAATGAAAAACTTTTGTGCATCAAAAGACATTATCAACAGAGTTAAAAGTCAACCCATATAGTGGAAAAAAAATATTTCCAAATAATATTTGATTGATACTAGAATATATAAAGATTGTATATAGAATATACAATTTAATAATAATAGTAAAAATAAATGACACAATAAATAAATGGGTCAAGGACTTGAACAGGCATTTCTCCAAAGGAAATATATGATTCACCAATACACACATGAAAAGCAGCTCAACATCACTAATCATTAGGGAAATGCAAATAAAAAACCACAGTGAGATATCATTTATCCATTAGGATGGCTATTATTACAAAATAGAAAATGACAAATGTTGGCAAAGATGTGTAGAAATTGAAACCCTCATATATTGCTCTTTAGAATACAAATGGTATAGACCCTGGAAAATGGTACAGTGATTCCTCAAAAACTTAAATTGATTAATCTGAAATTAATATAATTACCATTTGATCTAGCAATATCACTTCTTCATATAAACCTTAAAGAATTAAAAAAGTGCTGAAACAGACATTTTACACCAAACGTTCATAGGAGCATTACTCATAATCGTGAAGAGGCAGAATGAACCCAAGTGTCTTTTGACAGATGAATAGATCGGTGAAATATTATTCAACCTTAAAAAGGAAGGAAATTCTGATACACACTATAATATGGATGAACCTTGAATACATTATGCTTAGTAAAACAAACCACTGACAAAAAAGCAAATATTGTGTTTCCACTTAAATGAGGCACCTAAAGTAGTCAAATTTGTTAAAAAAAAAAAGTGGAATGGTGGTTGCCAGGGGCTGGAGGGTAAAAGAATTGGAGAATTGATGTGTCATGGGTTTCAGTGTGAGAAAAGAAAAAGTTCTATATCTTTAGTGGTGATTGTTTCATAAAAATGTGAATTACCTAATGCCACTCAACTGTACCTGTAAAAAATTAAAAGAGTGAATTTTATTATATTTATTTGACCATAATAAAAAAGTTTTTTAGAAAAATGAAATAGGGGAGACCTAACTGTAGTTTTTATTGAGATTAATGAAATTGACAACTTTTTAATATAATGTCTTACTGAGAATAAGATCTATCATTTCATTTATTTTTTGTGTTTCTCAGTAGAATGTTGAATTTTTCTTTGCATAGGTTCTGGACATTTCTTGTCTCTCTTAAGCTTTTGTTTGTTTGCTTTTCTTGTAATACTTTTGAATGAAATTTTTTTATTATTATTTTTAAACCTGGTTCTTGTTTGAATGTAAAATAGTGTTCAATTATTTTATATTATATTTTAAACCAGGCATCATCTTTTTCTCCTATGTTTTTCTCTATTACTATGCTAGTTTTTTCAAACAAATATTTATTGAACATAATTTCAGTGTAAATAAATATAAGCAATATTCTTACCCTCAAGAATATTATAATCGGAGAAATAAAAAAAAAGAACTTTTTTTTTAACGTAAAAGATTACCTATATTTTAAACTTTCATTTCATGAGGAAAGTAAACCTTATAAAACCACATCATTTTCTCACCTCATTAAATTAATACAACATTTAAAATGGCACACTAACTTTTATGAGATACTTTCTACTTTACATTACATTTCACTCTAATTGTGGCATAGGTAAAATGGAGGAAGTCAATTATTTAAGATATAGTCGCACCAGGATCCTGGGGACAACCTTGATGGTAACAGTCAATGATCCAGACAGTACTCCGTAGACAGAGACTATGCAGATCTCCTTACATCTCTATTCGTGATTAGTTCAGGTGTCGGTCTGGGACCACTGACACGTGTGGTTTTCCTCATTTCAGATTCTGTATATCTCATTCTTGAGTGTGCATCTCGACCACATTAGAAACTTATAAAAGCTTTTTCTTATGCATAGCAAGGAGTTCCTGATCCAGGCCTGTTTGGGGCTCACATATCTGCACTTTAAATACAACTCATGTAATTCTTCCGGTGCAGGTAAGTCACAAAGCACACTTTGGGAAATAACATTCTATAGCAACAAGTTCAACTATGAACCCCAAGTTATTTTTTACTGAGCCTGACAGTTACTTTAAGATTTTTTTTTCAAATACCTACTTTCATGTTCCAATCTCTGGTATAACTGTAACTTCTTACCACACTGGACTCTATCTAATGGCAGTACACACATTGACTTCTGTCCTTCATCAGCTTTGTTTTTCTGCCTCCACTCTTCTTCTTGGAATATCTTGAGCCCCTCACTATTATGCCCTGTGTACCTGCTTTCCCCTGATTGTGTTTCTCAGCCTCTCTAGCAATCCCCAGCCAACTTGATGTGCAGGATTACCACCTCTACCATTTCAGTTGGGTTAAAGCTGTGGAAATCTTATTAACCTTCTGAGTCCTGCCATTTAGCTTTCCAGCTACCACTGAATTCAAATACTTTTCACTTCAAAATCGCATATGCTAAATCCCAAAGAACTTACTGAGATAATATTCCTTTCTGGCCATAGCTATGTTAATTTTCTAACCATATTACGGAACATTTTGAATCCTGCCATTTATTTCAGTAAATGCCACCATGTAATTATTCATCACTTTCAAATTTATGTAGTCTACATTTCAAAGAACCCATTGTTTCAACATTTTCTCAGTTTAAACATCAATTTTTATAAGCCCATTGATTGGTTAAATTAAAAAATAAAACCCAGTAAACATACTTCCTATTGTCACTCTAGTGGTCTTGTGTGTTGATAAAATTGAGATACAGCATGGTAATTTTTGTTGTCCAGTATATTTATAAAAATGGCATGCTATCTCTATATCGCTTATAGACATATTCCCAAATCTTAGTTTCTGAACTTTTTATAATAAAAATTTTACATAGAATTGCCTATGAAACATTCCATGTGGCCACCAACTATACTCCTGGTGAAATGTAGATAAGCCATTCTTACAGATGTCTGTCTACTCTGTTCCCCTTTGAAATCGTGGTGCCCAATCCATGTCAGCCTGGAGATTTCCTTGATTGTTTTTCCTCTTTCCACATATTCCTAAACCCCCAAGCCCAACTCCTTTTTTCACTTTTATCTTATACTGAGTAATTATCTGACATTCTTAAAGCAGTCTTAATGTTGGGGCCAGGGGATATGAAGATGGTAGACAAAAGCTTGTTGAATAACAATAACATGTGGGCAGAAAGCAATTAATTATCTTTGTCATATATTATCTTACTTTTAATCTCCAAATAAGTTCTATATGAGCAAGGAGTTTAAGTATATCACTCAGTCATACAGTTTACATGTGAAACTGTCTGCCACTCTTCACAACTGTCTGGGCACCTACTTAGAAACTGCAGTTTTTCTAAAGGATATCTGGGATCTCTTAGCCCCTTCACTGGTTTATAATAACATGCAAAAGTGAAAAGTGGCATATTGATCAATTATCACCAGATAATGGCTAGTTAGTACTCCAACTCCCTCCCTGTGACTATGACTGTGACCGCTGGAATTTTCGGTAGTCCACCTAAATTCCTTCTTGGGAAAGATAGAATAAGTACAGTTTCCCTCTTACTATTACTTGCAAATCAACATTAAACATACTTCAAGTAAAAGGGTCTAGGCTTGGCACATTCTTTTTCAGTTTTCCAATCTAGATCCTGCGTCAAATCAAAGGCAATTAAGGAATAGCATGTGTTTTTAGCCTTTGGGTAGGATATCTCAACCTTAACATTTTGGGCCAGATAATTCTCTCTAGTGAGAAACTTTACCATGCATTGTAGAATGTTTAGCAGCATCCTACCCTTTACCTAATAGGTTTCAGTAGCATCCACTTCTACCCCATGTGACTACTAACAAGGTTCCCAGACATTGCACAGTGTCCCCTGGGAAGCAAAATTGCCCCTAGTTGAGACCAACACCTTAAAAAAAGTGAAATTTAAGCAATGCAGTTTCCATTATTACTTCCTTTAATGAGATGTGATTTGTTTTTAAGATAATTTACATGAATTTAGAGAATTAGCAAGGGTTCATTCTTGGTAAAAGTTTACATAACAAGGCTGTTATGAACTCAAAGGAATAGAAATGCTGATACTAAATAAAGTACTCTATGCAAATGAGCTTCTATCTGAATTTATTATAGCTGAGAGCCCAGCTTAGGCTACAGGCACTTAATGTTAAGCCCATTCTGTAACATTAACCAGGATGTTCAAACTATAAATTAACCCATGTGAAAAGACAACATAAAGCATTTCTCTAACCAAAGCTGTTGTCTTTTCAGGTATCTAATATTTAAAGCTAATATTTGGTATTCATTTGATACCATGCCTCACACAATGTCTGTGTATTCAATAAATATCTGATGAAAGAAAATGCTAGTTTACAGAGAAAAACGGTGTATGTGGGTGGGTGTATGGTGCATTTCAGGGTTTTATATCTGTTCTTCAATTTGTTCTCTAGGAACTAGGACTCAAAGTATGGTCAGCAGAACTGTAATACTGGAGTCACTAAGCAGATTGTTAGAAATGCAGAGTCTCAGACTCATCCTTGACGTTCTAGATTATAAAGTTAGACACTATCTCAGGTGATTATTTTACAAATTAAGCTTGCTAAGCACTGCCCCAAAGCATTTAATTTCTCAAATTATTAAAAGATAAATTCCAAGAAAGGATTCTGTGAAAAATAAGTATGGAGATGAGTAAGTAAAGCTATATAGGTTTTTATATAACAGTATCTCTCAAGAAATATCCAGTTAGATTTGATTTTCCAAAGTTGGGAAGTAGTGGGAGATGTTAAACCAAGGTTTCCAAATTTACTTGATGATGGAAACTTTTTCTCATGATATCATTTGGAAAATGTTGCTATAGTTTTGTGACAGGCATTCATCTCATAATTAAATGGCAACTGGATCTTAAGTAAATAACAAACATAATAGCTAATTATGTTTAATTATTTCTCACAATATAATGAATGAAAAGACAAAACAGACTATCCAGAGAAGAAAAACTGGTTGTTTTAATCATCACTGTCATTACTATTATAAAACAGCAAACAATAAAACATCCCTTAGAGTATTTTATTTAAATTTTAAAACTATTAAAATAAAATGATTATAAGAAATGATAATGAGTTCATAGCATTTAGCAAATACAATTGCTTTTGCAATTAAATTTTCTGAATTGAGTTTCAAGATATTTTTACATAAATTTAGTTCTTATTGTTTATGAAATTTTGAGTATCAGAAATATTTAGACAAAATTAACTATTCAAAAAATATTTTGAAAAAAACACTTTATCAAGGTATGGTTGACATACAAAAAGCTGTACATTGTATTCAATGTGTATAACTTGATGAATTTGTAGATAATTATGCACCTATAAAATCATCACCACAATGTCCTATTAACATATCTGTAACCTCCCAAAGTTTCCTCCTACCTGCTCTCTTAAAAAATAAATATCTTTACATTTAATAAAAGTTTACATGCTTTTCACAGGAAATGTGTAAGATGTATATTATTATGAAAAGAAAATGATATAACCTTACTATTCATTGAGAAGCACAGATGCTGTTTTATTTCCTTTTGTCCTCTTTTCTGTGTTTGTGCATAAAATATTTAAAAATGTATGAACTATCTTGTATTTTACTTTTTTAATTTAACTTTATACTGTGAAGATTTTTCTAAAATATTAAAAGTTACTTGAAGACATGCTACTCAAAGAATAAATAATATCTCATTAGATGGATCTGATGGAATTTACAAATTTATCTTTTAGTGAGAGAGTTTTAGGCTGTTGATACAATTTTATTCTGATAAATAATTCTTAGGAAAAGTCCTTATTTGCTGAGAATTCATTATTTTTTGAAAAGTTCTTATTTGAGGGTTATTTTATTAGAATAAATTCCTAGAAATAGAATTATTGTTTAAAGGAAAAAAATTAAAAGACAATTTTTAAAAATGAGAGAGTTTTTAGATTTACCATATTCTTAATTTTTATTTATATTTTCTTTAAACTACATCTTCAATTTTATAATTTATGTCAAAATAATATTTGACATTCAATTTCTGTGCACAGAAAAAATATTTTCACAATGACATTTTTTGTGTTAAATTAATATCCTTCACTGTTCTCAAAGAATCCTGACTATTAGTTTTCTAGCTGGAGCACCCAGGCTAGTGTTTGACTCCATCACAATGATTGACTCTGATCAAATGACATTTTGTAATTCACTTTCAGTTGATAGATTTATAATTATTCAAAAAAAGAGAAAATGAATGGTTCAGAATCTACCAAAAGCTGTATCCCTATAGTGAAATCTTGAAACGTTTCCCAGTAGTCTCCTAATTTCATATTATGCATATGGATCATCTAATGGTGTGACTGACATAGTTTTTCTTACCATTGTTCAATAACATCAGTCATTTGGTTTAACAAAAGATTTTAGATGGAGAAAAAATTTTATGATTTAACATTATGAATGAGTAATGTTAATGGTATGGGCATATGTATATGCACGAGTGTAGGTTATATGCATTTATAAATATAGATATTAGATATAAAGAGTAAGACCTTTTATAATAGTTTATTCTTAATGAACTTGACTATAAATATGTCTAAGAAAGTTACACACTTGGCTGTAGAGGTTTGTGCTGCAAAGAAAAAATTGAATTTGCCCCTAAAAGACTATTTACTCACAATTGCAAGGTATAAAAGCAGGTGATTAGGGTCATGATTGTATCAAGTTTACTCTCTTTATTTGAAAATTATTTCTGAGAGCAGTTCAAGCTAGAAGGGCAGGTGAAGAACAAGTTTGTTAAAAATCAATTTTCGAGACTATTTTGTTATAAGCCTTTAAGATGTGAAAAGTCCATGGAATGTCTCACATAGGACTTAGCACATAGTAGGCACTTGAATATTTGATTTTGATTTGTTCTGCTTCAGTTTATGTATATAAATAAAGGCTTAGGAAGTGGGTGAACTTCTTATGCATTGGAACAGTAAACTAGTATTATTTTGAAAGAATAGCTCGGTGAAATCTCTGAAGTTCAGAAAGTATGGATTTGCAATTTTCGCCCTTTGCTTTATCGTAGTCTAATTCTTACCCTACTTGGTGAGTTTCTCTCTTTCTCTCTCTCTGTCTCTCTGTCTGTCTGTCTCTCTATAGAGCTACAGTTCTTCAACGGTGTCACTCTTTTTTAGAAATGACTTTTTCAGAATATACTGATTTCTAATCTCAAGAAATTTCAGACATTTTAAACTCTAATCTGACCAAACTAACAACAACAACAACAACAACAACAACAACAACAACAACAACAACAACAAAAATCTAAGGATATTATAAGTTACCTACAGTTTAATTTTTAAAAGTGATGAAATAATTTTCGTAGAAAATTTGAAATCAGTATTATCTACTCTCTTTATTTCTGTTGCCTCTGCAAGAAGCCTTGCCTGAATAATTTGGGGGTATTCCAGAAATAAGAAATAGCTAGTCCTAGCATTTATATCATACCTTTTTGATATGTTTAGACCTCTCTTTGGACATCCATGTGGCATAGATAATCCCTTTGGTAAAGGATTATTTATAACAATCTTCAAAAATCTTCCATTTTTTAAGAAGGTGACAGATTACTTAGTTAAGCCAGAAGTGAAAGAATTTCTAATAAAATTATTTAGAATGGCCACAGTGGTATATTTTCAGTGTAAAGCTCTATGATTTGTGTTGCTAATTACAGAAAACTTGAGAATCTATTATTTTAAAAGTTATTATTTGTCTTAACAGTCCTGCTAACTGCACACTGACAGCATCAATCATTGACAACATATGTATGTGAACACATAAACACTTGGTGTGATTTTTTAGTCATAGGAGCACTGATGTTTACATGACACCATTTTAACCGACTTGCCTCTATTTATTCATTTATTTTTAATTGGAGGTAATAGTACTTTTACTATCTTTTCTGAAAATGTGTGTTCTCCTCCTCCCATACCCATACCCTTTCGCCTCTCTCCTCACTGGTGACATTTATATCTGGGAATACTCTTGCCTGTAATGGTCATGGTGTTCCCTTAGAACTGGCTTGATTGTGCAGATTCCAGTGTCTTGCATACTTTAATGATATTCATCCCATGTATTAACTTTTTCAAAGATTTTCTAGGACAATTTCTCCAGCTACCTAGAGTTGATTGAGGTGGAGATTTTTCTTTCTATCTGTTTCTATTTTAATCCTTGAGGACCTCTTGAAGACTAGGACTTCATCTTGTTTATATTGGGTTTTTGGTTCCTGGCACATAGAGCTGAATAAATGGTGTACTCAATAATTTCCATTCATAGCATTTCCTATATACAAGCACCTTCCCAATTCGGGACATTTGCTCTTTAAATTCTCTCTGCTTAATGTGTTTCTTCCTTATGTATTCCCATGGTTCATTTCCTCACTTAATTCATATTTCTGTTGAAATGCTCCCTCCATAGAAGAGCCTGTCCTAAACCACCACATCTTAAAATTTTAAATGGCATAAAGTCACACATATTCTCCTCATTCTCTTCCTTTTTAATTTTCTTATAGGATTTACCAATACCTTAAATATTATTTGTTCTTTTATTATTTCTTTCATTAGAATGTGAGCCATCCCAAGCAAAGGAGATGGGTTCATTGACAAAATGTATAATAGATCTGGCATATTGTAGCCATTTGATAAATATTGGTTCAATAAGTGAGTAAGTTATTGATTAATCCCTATCTCTCTCCCCAAATACATACACCCATATGTAGAACTATGCATTTCGTAAAAATTAGACAGCATCTTTTTTTATTATAATTGTATCCAGGTAATCAGTGCTCAAATTATTTATTGAATAACTAAATGGATGAATGATTTATATATGGCAGTTCACTTGCTTTGATCGCAGCGTACTAGGTACTTTGTTTTAATCATTGCTGTGCTAAAAATAAATAATTACCTTTCTTTGCATATGTTCTTGTTTTTATATATTAACATGAAATTTTTGAGAGTGGAAACATTACAAAATAGTCACAAAACCCTCTGGGGGTGAATTTAGTAATTTACTTCACATTTTCTCCCTGTCTTTTATTGGATCGTGAAAATAATAACAATATTTTACTTTGCCGTTACAGTTTGTGTACGAACCCCAACTCCCGCTTCAAAATCTTCCGCCCTACCCAATTCTTTCTTCCAGTCCTGGCTCAAATTTGAATTCTTACAAAAACTCACTTGCTAAGGGCAAGCAACCAGTTTTCTTCTCCTCAGATCCTGTTCTTTTGCATGAATTTCCAGGGTCAGCTGCTGGAGGGTGAACATTTCTGTCACACTTTAAAGAACAGGAGGACCTGAAGTACTCTAGATGGTTACAGAGACACATGAGAAGAGATAATATTTCAGAATAAAGAAGAGAAAGGTCCATGAAATTTTACTTAGCTTCCTTTCTTATTCCCAATTCTCATTCTACAACTGCATTTTAAATCATTTTAGGGTTTTAGGTGACTACTAAGTGAAACTAGGAACTTTTCTCAAGGGCTTTTTTTTTTTTAAACTGTATTCATGACTGTCACTCAAATTTAACATTTTTCACTTGACTATACCATGTATATTGACGTTTTAGAGGCTGATATTTTTAAATGATAGATATACAAAAATTGTATATTGGCAATTGGGATTAGCCAGTGTGTGTGTGTGTGTGTGTGTGTGTGTGTGTGTGTGTGTGTGTGTGTGAGAGAGAGAGAGAGAGAGAGAGAGAGAGAGAGAGAGAGAGAGATGTAATGGTAATTATGTTATTTTTAGGTATAATTTTGCTATTGCACGCTTGAAGGGTGGGTGGGAGGGTGAGTCATGGGGAGGGAAGGTGAATCAGGAGAGGGGGAGGGAGGGCCTTCAGGGTGTGAGTCTCCACTTAGAGGGCCCAGCCGGCGCTGAACTGGCCAGGGCGGAGCGGGGTGCACCGCTCGCTTGGCAGCATCACTGGGCAAGACGCGCGGCCTGCGCGGGCCCTGCACAGTGACCAGGCACCGTGCCTGTCACAGCACACGCGCGGGTGCCGCCGACCAAGGCGCAGGCGCAGACGCAGAGCACACTGCGTCGTAGCCGAAGTTACCGTCATCTTCTCGTACTGGAGGCTCCAGGTGAGGTTTTTGCACGTCTAGCCACTGCTTCAGGTTGTTTTCCATGTGCAAAATGTGATGTTGCCTCTGGCCAGGACTAGGCGTGTGGCCTAGGGAAGTGGAGTTCCCATGTGTCTCAGATACAAGTCAACCAGGAGTCTGTCCAGCTTCTCTTGAGTCTCCAGGTGACTTTTTGACCAAGGACCCTTGATGAAATTTATATATATAAAATTTCCCTCAACATACTTCTCCTAAATGAGGCGCTGTGGGGACCATTTCCTGGAGAGGAGTGAAAATGTAGCTGGTACATCCGACTGGAGGTTTTGGGGTTTGTGTTACTAGATCAAGGAAGATTAGCTTTGTTTACTAAGAATACATTTGGAGAATCGCTGAAGGCATATACTCTTGTAAATATATCTTTTATTATCATTTGTGAGCAGTAAATAGTTCCAATATATATTCTTTGGGAAGAAATGGAATAAAAGGGCCCCAAATTTTCTAATAATTTCTTAATTTTAGGAAACAAGCACCACGTTGGTAGTTCTAGGAGAATAATAACTAGTTTGTGTATAGTAGTTTGAAGCTTGCAAAGCTTTGGCATGTATACCACATAATTTCCTTCCAGGGTCGGTAGAACTTCTTGGCAGGTCACAGTAACACTGTGACACAGGCTTAGACTATATTTTACACATACAGCTTAAGGCTTTCATCATTTCTAATTAGAATGTCTTTTTTTTTTTTTTTTTCTGGAATGGTTTACCAGCTGTTAAAACCTTGAAATACTTCTGTGTCAATTCATAAATAATTTCATTCTCTAATCTACTGAATTTCCCCTACCTTCCACAACCCTAAATTATTTTCATGGAGCCTTAGACTGTCCACCATCCATCATTGAAAGGGTTAGTATCTAATTCAGCAGGGAGCCTCCAGGACCCAGCTCTAAGCTCTCCTGGTTTCTTCTTTGATTGGCTGGTGCCCAGGTCATGCTGATTGTTAAATACCTTAAATCACATTCCCTAGTGACTGATTTTATATCTATTATCCATCTTTCGAAACTGTTGAAATCTGTCATCTCTGATGTCTTTATTTGTAGTTTCATTTTGTTTTGGGGATTTATGCTTTAAAAATCCCAATACTTTGATTTCAGTAGCATGTCAGGAGGGAGAAGAGATAAATGCATTAGTAGATATGCTTTATTTAACCATAGGTTTGATTAATAATATTGAAGTTTTCTGAAAACATTCACTGGCATAGGGTTTATATAAAAGCACACTGTGAAAGCTAAATAAGTTCTACATGAAAAGAAAAAGAATTCTTTGATCCAATAAGTGTGGAAATGTTGCATTAAATGAAATTAAACATGCTATCCCCAACCCCAACCCTTTTAGTACCATTTTCTGTACTATTGTTTATAGTTAATGTTTATGCCAGGGTTAAAAATCTGTTTCTTACACGTTTTCCCCTTCAGAATCCTTATTTTAAAATGGAGCACAAATACCCTTTTAAGGTAATAACACTTTATCATGAGCATTAGTTTAGAAAGTGATGCATAATTTGAAGGAACTTGTGCTGTATCATCTGCAGTTCTTTGAGCATCTAACACTCCCATTTAAAGTCTCATCTGACTTTCAGCACAGAAGCTGGGAACTGTGTTTCCCAGAATCCCCTTCCCTGTGTAGTCCCAGATTTGAGCTTGCACATGAAGGGAATTCAAAAGAGAAGAAACTAGTGTTCTTTGGACATAGTACAAGTGTGTGTGTATATATATGTGTGTGTGTGTGTATATATATATATATATATATATATATATATATATAGTCAGAAGTGAATTCTTAAAAACAAGCAGGTAAGTGGATTCAGTATGAGTCAGTTCATAGAACCTGTTTAGAGATACTAGAGAATTGAAGCATCTTCCAGGCAAGAAGACCTTTAATCAACAGCTTTAGTACTTTGGCCTGAGATGACTTCTCTACCCTGTAGTGGCAGCTTCTCTAACCTATGGCAGAAGTTTTCCCGTTCTCTGTTCTTTCACCTTTTCTAAGAAAAATATAAGTCTCTAATTCTTTATGAAATACTTTAGATCCATGAATCATAGGTTGGCTTCTGTTTTCCCAATACTCTAATTCAATATGTACTAATAAAGAGTAGGTGTCACTGAGTCAATAAGAAATGTCTTTGTAATTGTCTCATCAAATATTAGAATAACTACTTAGAATTTCATGAAATTTACTCAATTTCAGGAAGCCAAAGTTTAGAGGCTTTTTCTATAGCCTTTTCCAATTTAAAGCTGAGCAGTGTGACCAAAAATAATGCTGTTATTTGCATAGGCAAGTTTTATCCAGAAGATATCAGAAGATACTTAAGTCACCAAGACTTTAATCAGCGTGCATAAATTGAACCCTGAAAAATAAAATTATCTAGTATAATTCCAACAAATGGTATATCAAGTTCAGATAAATTAATAATATTGAATTGGTGAGCTTCCTTATTAGAAAAGATCCCATCTTGAAAGTATGAGGACTTAGCTAGGATTAAAGAGCAAAATTAAATAAAAACTGAAACAAAACAGCATTCAAAACAACAACGACACCAACAACTACAACTTACTCTTCCCTACATCAGGTTTATAAACAAGATTCCTGATATCTCTCTCTCTGTCACTTTAATTATGTGTTCATTCAGCTTCAACTCAGAGGACATTCACCTTTGAACACTGTATATCACAGTCACCTTATTCTGCAATAGTTCTGATTTTAGAGACCAGCATTCAGTGCATTGTGAACTCCTACAGGGCCAGGACCAGGCCTTTTGTTTTCTTTTTATAGAAACTTGAACAACACACAGTTTAGTGCTAAAATTCTTCTTTATGTTATTTTAGGGGTTAGATGTTGACTTGTCTTTTCTATCGTATGCATATCTTGTATAGGCCAGTTTTCTGCTTCATTTGTGTTATGGACAGTTGAGTATACACAACTGAAGATCAGTTAGATCTGTTACATATCCTCTCACCCAGGCCAAAAAAGGATGGACGGAACAATAAAACTAGACATTTAAGCACTGATCTTTTAGTTCTTTCCTGAATACATAGTGTGTTTCCTGAACTTCCCAATTTGTAAAATATTATGAAGAATCACATAGTTCATTTACACATTAGTCAATCAATGAGACTAATTGGTCACTTCCAATGTGTCTAGCATTTTAAAAATTGCATATTATTTTCATTGTCAATAAATAATACTATTTTTGGCCTTCATACAGAATAAAATTTATAAAAGATTTAATTATTTACACAAAAAAGTCAAAATTATATTGCTGTGAGTGAAATTATAATATATATAAGGTCATTATAAATTCTTGAACAGGTTGCTTTAATCTAGCACATTATTCCTCTCAAAAAGTATATATTAATCTTGTTTTCAAAGATGATCTGGGAGATTCTAGTTTCAAAAATTGGATGACATATTGTAGGTGAAATGCCACCAACCTGAAAATGTAAAAGACCCTTGCAAGTCCAGAATTCAATTGTTTGTTCATTTCTGCAATAATAGAAACCTGAAAAGCAGCTCTGAAAAGCAGCCAAGGAGAAATTTGTTTAGAATACAGTCTAGAAAGAGATTGCAGTTGACCCAATTTCCCAATCAGCACAGGAATGTTGTTAACAAGACCTTCAGACTCTTAAACCTCTAATAATCAACATTTTCTAGGAAAGCCTAGGATTATCAGACCTCATAAATAATGTCTGACCTGGAGTTGAGGGTCCAGCTCTGATTTCATTACTTGGTCTTTGTGTTCTTCTGGTTACTCACTACCAAACATCCTAATGAAAAAAGCAAAACCAAAGAAAACAAAATATGTGTCTTTCTTTTGTTAACCTATGGTATAGTTTTGAGCGGTTTAAAGAAAATGGAGAAACTTGTAAAATAGACACTAAATTTTATTAAAAGAATATCTTAGAAGTATGGTTTCGGGTAATTAATTTTTGGTTTGAAAATGGTGTTAAAATAAGCTTCAATTTATAAAAATTAAAAATTTCCCCCACTTTAAAATATTTCTTTGCACAAGGTGACAAGAACTGGTGCTATTAATAGCTGGTATAATTTTAGTGGCTATATAATATGTATTTTATTTCTGGTTTGTTAATATATATTGCTGATAATATGTAGCAGCAGAATGTCAGAATATAGGTCTGGGGAAATCTGTTACTGCAACTCAAAATTCATATTCTATTAAGAACACATCATCTCAGAAATATAGAGGTCAGTGTGTATTAAGGAAGAAGGAGTTTAAGTAGAGTGGAAGGATGATGGCATCTTTAAATAAGTGGCCCTGGTGTTTCACTGTGCTATTCTGTGGCAAGTCAGGTTAGTCACTCTGTCCATGGTCAAATGATTCCAAACAGATTTAAAACCAAACTTTATTACTGATTTTGAGCATATGTATAATAAAGTGAATTAAGCACTATAATCTTGTATCAGCTCAAGGAACATTTTACACACATCTCCAAATAATTACCACTTAGGTCAAGATGCAACACATGTCTAGCAGCCCAAAGTTTCTGTCATACGCTCCTCAGTAAGTACTCACCATCTCAAGGTAAATAGTATTCTGATTTCTGTTATCATCAGTTTTGCCTGTTTTTGAACTTCATGTAAATAAAATCACATCGTATGATTTTCTATATGTCTTCTTTTACTCAGCATAATGTCTATAGGTTTTATTTATATTATCTCATGCGATATTCATTTGTTCTTTTTTTACTGCTCTGTAGTATTCCATTGGATGAACCTTAAAAGTTTATGTATCCGATCTCCTATTGGTGGGCATTTCAGTTGTTTTCAGTGAGGAATATTGTGAAAAAAACTGCTATCGACATTCTTGTACACATCAGTGGAATCAGAACAGATTTCACCTCTCAGTAATGCTTACCAAAACAAGATGTTTCTAATTTTTTCTCTTTCATAAACATAGGGTACCCAGTCCATTGTAAGCCATGTAGCTTCCTCCAGACCAGAGTGCTTCTAACCCTATAACAGTGCTTACGTTACCGAGGATGTCAATTTTACAACTCTAGAGAGAACAATTCGAGTTGTAGTTTGGGCTTCAAGGGGCACAGAGAATAGTGCAATAAGACAGCCTGATACCATTACTCTTGGCCACATGGTTAGATGAACTGATAACAACTCTCAGATCCATAATTCACTCATTGTTGCTTTCAGCAACTTGTTTAACCTATACAACACACAATAGATTCTTATGGATATAGGATAATAATCTACTAAGATTTAAATGTGCTTTGTATATTGTGCTACACAGTTGTTAGATTTTAGTATTTTATGTTTTTTCATTCTCCTGTATTTGAAAATTGGCATTTCAAATAGAAACCTTGAGCAACATTCATGACTATTTTCGATATACCTTATACCAGGTATTTTCTTTATTCAATGATTGCTCTTTATATTTAGATAATCAAATGTCAAAAAAAATATCTCAAAGATTCTTATAAACTATAAAGCATGTTGAAAAGAGATTCATCTGCTTGTCAATTGCAAAAAAAGGCCACATTAAGTCATTCTGTATAATTTACTGCACTTATAGATCTTTCTTTTCTACTGGGCTTTACACACAGATAAGAGGCCATGTATTCATTATGCCTGTAATGTGTTTTAAAACAATATTTTAAGAGCTGGACGAATATCCCTAGGCAGATTAAAAACTAAGTGCCTTATAGGGTACAAGGTAATTCTGACTCAGCATTGTGCATGGTGATAATGACTCATATTTTCTTATTACTGAATCAGGAATAGAAGAGACTACATGCAAGACCAGGGTGTCTTTTTTGGGACCAGCCATAGTGAAATGAAATTCTATTTCTTTCATAGATATTCATAGTTCATATTTATTGTTTAGTACATTCAGTGGTTTTCATATTTTGTCTACCAAGATTATCTGGTGGTAGACATAGATTTAAAACATAGACATAGATCTAAAACATAGATTTAGACATAGGCATATTACTATGCCTATGCATAGTAATAGTATCAATAATAATTAACATTTTTTCCAGCGTTATTGAAATATAATAGGTGATTAATTGCTTGTATTTACATTGTACAATTCAATGTTTTGTTCTCAATTTTAATTGGTATACAATAATATGTTAGTTTCAATTGTACAGCATAGTGATCAGAGATCCATATAACTTGCAAAGCAATCACCCCACTAAATCTACTACCCTTCTTCCCCTTTACATATTTATTATGACATTATTAACCATCTTTCTCATGCTACACTCTACATCTCCATGTCTATTCTGCAACTGTCCATCTGTACCTCTTAATCCTTTTGCCTTTTTTTTTGTCTCTCCCCAACTCCTTCCCATCTAGTAGCCATCAAAATATTCTCTGTATCTATGAGTTTATTTCCACTTTTTTTGTTGTTTATTTTGTTTTTTAGGTTCCGTGTGTGTGTGTGTGTGTGTGTGTGTGTGTGTGTGTGTGAAATTATGCAATAATTATCTTTCTCTATCCAATTCATTTCAGTAAGTGCAACACTGTTTAGGTCCATCAAGGCAATATCTTTTTTTGTTCTCTTCCTTTTAGTTTGTAAGTGTCTTTTAATGTGAAATGAGTCTCTTATAGGAAGCATATGTAAGGGTCATGTTTTCTTATCCATTCAGTCACTCTGTCTTTTGGTTGGAGCATTTAATTCTTTTCCATTTGAGTTACTTGTTGATAGGAATGTAGTTATTACCATTCGTTTTTCTGTTTTCAATATATATATTTTTTCTTCTTAAAGAAGTCTCTCCAACAGTTTCTGTAATGCAGGTTTGATGATGATAAATTTCTTTCTTTATCTTATCTTTTTTCTTCTTCTTTTTTTTTTTTTAGGGTTTGGTACTTTCTTTTTTTAAAATGCCTGTTTATCTTATTAATACTATATATAACTTCTGGTTACCACTAGTCCATTGTCCATGTCCATGAGTCTCTGTTTGTTTGTCCTGTTCATTTGTTGCTTTTAGGTTTATATCCCACATATACGTGATATCATGTGATTTTCAACTTTTTCAGTCTGGCTTATTTCACTTAGCATGATTATCTTGAGGTTCATCCATGTGGTCACAAATGGCAGTATTTTATCTCCTCTTATGACTGAGTAATATTCCATTGTATGTATGTACCACAGTTTCTTTAGCCAATCATCTATCGTAGGACACTTTGGTTGTTTCCATGTCCTGGACACTGTGAATTGTGCTGCTATGAACATCTGTGTGCAAATATGTTTTCGGATATAGGTTTTTAAGTCTTTGGGGTAAATACCCAGTAGAAGGATTGCTGGATCATATTGCATAGATCAATTCTTAGTTTTTTGAGGAACCTCCATACTGTTTTCTATAGTGACTATACCAATTTGCAGTTCCACCAGCAGTGTTTCTCCACATCCTCTCTAATGTTTGTTATTACTTGTCCTATTGATTATAGACATTTTAACAGGTGTGAGATTTCATTGTGGTTTTGATTTGCATTCCCCTAATAGCTAGCAATGTTGAGTGTCTTTTCATATATTAATTGACCATTGGATGTCCTCTGGGGAGAAGTGTCTGTTCAGGTCCTCCGCTCATTTTTTGATTGAATCGTTGTTGTTGTTGTTGTTGTTGTTGTTGTTGTTGTTGTTGTTGCTGTTATTGAGTCATATGAGTTCTTTGTATATTTTGGATATTAGGCCCTTATCAGAGGCATTGCAAATATACTTTCCCATTCTGATGGTTGTGTCTTTACCCTGATGATGGTTTCTTTTGCTGAGCAGAAGCTTTTTTGTCTGACGTAGTCACATTTATTTATTTTTGTTTTACTTCCCTTACTTTGAGGTCAAATTCATAAAATCCTCTAAGTTTGAGGTCCTTGAGTTTAGATCCTATGTTTTTTTCTATGCATTTTATTGGTTTAAGTCTTATATTCAGGTTCTAATCTATTCTGAGTTAATTTTGGTGTGTAGTGATAGACAACAGTATAGTTTCATTCTTTTCTAGGTGGCTTTTCAGTTTTCCCAGCATCACTTATTGGAGAAGCTTTCCTTTCTCCACTGTATATTTTTGGATTTTTTTGTTGAAAATTATTTATCTATATAAATATGGGTTTATTTCTGGACTCTCGATTCTGTTTCACTGTTTCATTATGGCACCTAGTCTTCCTAGATGGTCTCCCAGGTATGACCCAGCTTTGCTTCTGAGATCAGTTGGGATTGGGAATGTTCAGGGTGGCATGGCCATAGACTGTGTCTATTTTTCTGCCAATACCATGCCATTTTGATTACTGTCGCTTTGTAGTATAATTTGAAGTTGGGCAAGGTGATGCCTCCAGCCTCATTCCTTTTCTCAGGATGGCTTTGCCAATTTGGGGTCTTTTGTGCTTCCATAAAAATTTGATAATTTTTTTTATATTTCTTTAAAAAGTGCCGATGGGATTTTGTAGGGGATTGCATTAAACCTGTATTATTCTTTAGGTAATAAGGTCATTTTAACTATGTTGATTCTTTCAATCTAAAAACATGGAATATTTTTCCATTTCTTTGTATCTTCCTCAATTTCTTTTAATTGTGTCTCTGGAGATAGCGTATGGTTGGGTTTTGTTTTTTGATCCAATCTACAACTCTGTTCCTTTTTATTGGTGAGTTCAATTCATTTATATTTAAGGTGATTATTGAAATATGAGGTCTTCTTATAGCATTTTATCTTTTGCTTTCTGGTAACTCAGTGTTTTCATTGCTTCCTTGTCTTAATGTTTCTGTTTTATTTTTATTTTTATTTTATTTTTTATTTTGGTTGGCTTTTGTGGGTTTTCTCTCTGGTACTTGTTTTATGTTATATATTTCGATTCTAAATCTTTGACCTGTGGTTACCGTTGCGAATGTGAAAAGGATAGTTTTATATAAACAGTCCTCCAATTTCTTCTGCACATGCCTTATCTCCATTGCCCTTTGTGAATTTGCATCTTTGAATCCTCCCTTTTCAGTCACTGTTATCTCAATTTGTCCCTATAATGCTGAATATTCATTACTACCTTGCTGTGGCGTATCTCTTTGTATTTTAAGCTTATAATACCTTGTTCATAGTAAGCACTCCTCTCCTTTTATCAGCCTACTAGTCACCTTACTCCTAACTATGTATTTTTTTTTTTTGTCATTTTCTTTTAGGTGAACTGACCCCTTTTAGTATTTCCCATAGTGCATGCCTTGTAGTGGAGAATTTCCTCAATTTTTGTATGTCTGGAAAGGTCTTTATTTCTCCTTCATGTCTTAAGGGGAGCTCAGCTGGATACATTATTTTTGGTTGGTAGTTCTTTTCACTTAGTAGTTTGAATATTTGATTATACTACTTTCTGGCTTGTAAGGTTTGTGATGAAAAGTCCAATGATAATCTAATGGATTTTCTTTTATAGGTTACCGTCTTCTTTTTCCTGGCTGCCCTGAGAATTCTTTGTTATTGATTTTTGATAATTTTAATATGATGTCTCTTGGAGAAGGCCTTTTTGGGTTGAGATAATTGGATGTTCTATTGACTTCTTGAATTCCAAGCTCCAGTTCATTCCTTAGGTTTGGGAAATTCTCATCAACTATTTTTCTGAAAATGCTTTCTAATCCCTGCTCCTTTAACTCCCCTTCAAGAATTCCCATTATTCTTATCTTTCCTCTCCTGATGGTATCAGCTAGTTCTTGTATTTCATATTTCTCTTCCATTATTTTTCATTCTTTGGTTTCTCTCTTATTTCTTCTGATTTATTTCTAGATTTCTGTCTTCAACATGACTGATCCTTTCCTCCATTTGGTCAACTCTATTTCCTAAGCTTGTTATTTTACTTTTTAACTCTCTCGGTATATTCTTTATCTCCAGAAGTTTGACTTATTTTTAAGAGAGTTTCAATCTCCTTGCTAAAGGACTCATTTTTCTCATCTGGTATTTTCAATTCCTGAAATTGTTGCTATTATTTATTTCAGATCTCACTGAGTTTTTTTTCAGAAGTATTATCCTGAATTCTCTGTCATTTAAATAGCTTATTTCTATATCTGTAAGCTTATTTTCTAGAGATTTTTCTCTTTCTTTCTGAGATACCTTGCCACCTTGGTTGTTCATGGTGTTTAATGGACTATTTCTCTGCCTGGGCATTAATGGAAGTGTGTTCTTTCCTTTTCTTTTTGTTTTTCTTTTCTTTTTTTTTTTTCAGAAAGAAGATTTATTATATAACAGTCTCTAGCCTGTGGCAGTGTTTTTCTTTTGTTTTCCAGTAGATGGCATCTAAGCCTCTTGGATCTCTGCTTTATGTAAAGTTTTAATGTCTTTTTTTTTTTTTCCCCCTTATAGATGTTAATCATGCTCGCTACCCTCAATCTCAGTTCCTGTCAGTGTTAGTGACAGTTTCAGTAGTGTTTGCTCAGATTCCCCTGGGGCTCTGCAGTGTTCCATCTCGAAAGGTATGGAGGGAAGGGCCCTCTCTGCTGAGGGGTGAGGGCTGCGGCTCAGCTTCAGTTTTGCAACCATGGATGGTAAAAAACAACTGTTGTTTATCTGCCATTCCTGCTTTTCTGCCATCCCCATTTCTCTGCCTTCTGCCCTGATGACTGGGCACTGCTGCCAGGCACATGGAGCTCACAGCACTCTAAGGCAGGGCTATTCAGGGAACTTGCCACTCCTTCTCTCCTCCCCGTCCTCCTACAGGGAACTCCGGCTACGAGAGGAAGCTACTGTGTTCTTCCCAGTCTACTGCCCAATGCCCAGGGTTCTGACCTGTGGTAGCTCTTATGTGCAGATCCCACGCTCAGATGTGCTGGTGTGCAGTTTGGGTGTTTCTTGTTGAGTTTTAGATATTCACCTTATTGTAGCTTCAAGAGGAGAGATCTGAGAACATCTCTGTACTACCATGATAAATTTCTTTAGCTTAGTTTTATCTGGGAAGTTCTTTCTCTGTCCTTCAACTCTAAATGGTTGCTTTGCTGGATAAAGTATTCTTGGTTGTAGATCTTGGGTTTTTATCACGTTGAATGTTTTGTGCCAAACCCTGATGTTCTGCATAGTTTCTTTGGAGAAATCAGCTTCCAGTCTTATGGAGCTCTCTTATAGGTAACTAACTGACTTTCTCTTGCTGCTTTTAAGATTCTTTATGTTTAATTTTTGACATTTTAATTATGATGTTCCTTGGTGAACCTCTTCAAGTTCCTCTTTTTTGAGACTCTCTGAGCTTCCTGGGGTTTTATATCTATTTCCTTCATCAGGTGAGAAAAGATTTTTATCATTGTTTCTTCATATAGCTCTTCAATGTCTTGTTTTCCTTCAGGTACCCTTATGACATGGATATTTTTACATTTAATAGGCTCTTTACATCATTATTACAGTCTTGGCTTCTTTTATCTTGCTGTTTTGATTTAGTGTCCTTGGCTTCCCCAACC
The DNA here is from genome assembly GCA_030015415.1 of Cynopterus sphinx. Taxonomy (NCBI): domain Eukaryota; kingdom Metazoa; phylum Chordata; class Mammalia; order Chiroptera; family Pteropodidae; genus Cynopterus; species Cynopterus sphinx. The sequence goes on along the minus strand of CM057380.1, from coordinate 63,105,570 downwards.
TGTATATAGGTGGTTCGATTTTCTTCTTTATCCACTTTGTTTATTCCTTCTAACATACTCTTCATTTCAGATAATGTGTTCTTTATGTCTGACTAGTTCCCTTTTATAATTTTCATTTCCATTTCCATTTGTATGTTTTTATCTCTTTGTTAAAGTTTTCACTGAGTTCATCTACTCTTCCCCTAAGTTTATTGAGCATCTTTATAATCAGTGTTTTGAACACTGCATCTGGTAGATTACTTGACTCCATTATTTCTGGATCTCTGTTCTGTTCTTTCATATGATTTCTGCTTTTTTGTCTTCCCATTTTGTTTGCCTTTCTGTGTCTGTTTCTATGTACTAAGTAAAGCTTCTAAGTCTCCTAGTGTTATTAGTATAGCTTTGTGTAGATTGGCTTTGTGTCCAGCGGCACAATCCTGAGAGGGGTTTAGCTGCAGGCTAAGTTTAGCTCCAGGCTGTGCTCCCTGAGCCACCTGTTAAGATTCAGCAAGCAACCCACAGATGCTGTACTTACAGTTGCTTCAAGAAAGCACTTAAGAAATCTGTGGCCAGCTGCTATAGGTGTGAGCTTTCATACTGCTCAGCAAGGAGCACCTGACTAGCCGAGGACACACCAGGATGTGGCTTGGGAGGGTCCATGAGTTGGGGGTGGCAGAGTTTCAGGGAACCCTCTGGGCAAAGTGAAGTCTGTTATCGAGTTTGATGACATCTCAGCTATGGTGGTGCTGAGTCTGCACCCTTGATGGAAGGAGGGCTCAACAGAGGAATAATGGATATTCCCATAGAACCTTGCCTCTGGCCCTCACTCCAACAACTCAATAGTCCCTGGTGCTATGCATATAGCCAACCCAGCACTGGTGCTCAGAGTGAGCAGGCTTATCACAGCGAAAGTCCACCCTTGGACACGGCTCCTTTAAGAGGCGTCTGTGGCTGCTGACTGCCTATGCTGCTGTCACAGCCTCTGTTCCACTCAGCTGCTTGGGACCAAGAAGCTGCGTGTCTTAGTCCCCTCCTACCTTCTACCATTGCAGGTCGATTAATTATTTCTCTACCTATTTGTAGGGTTTTAGTTAGTCTGGATCCCAGATGACTTTATTTGCTGTTTGCTCTTTGTTTCTGTCACAACTTTGATTTTGTTGCAAGAGGGATGAACAGAGCCTTTATTATTTATGTCATTTTTCTCCCTCAATAATAATGTACATTTTTGAAGGCCTTGCCTCCATATGCCTTCTATCCCACCATCTTTGGGGCTTGAGAGAGGGCCAAGGGACCCATCCCTTCCCTCCTTTTAGTACTCATAGCTTCAGCACCAATATTTGTCTTGATTTCAGTAGTATTAATCTCATTATGCCCTTGGTCCTTATTTATTTATCCTAGGAAGCTCCAGCCACCCAGGTTACCCCCCCATCCCCCAACCTGTAATCCCTATAGATTCTCCTTAACTATTATTTTTAAAAGATTCAATTTACTTAACTTAAAATTCACCCATGTCTCCTACCCTCTTACTCCTGCTTCTGACTACCACCAATCTGTTCTTTGTATCTATAAGCTTAAATTTATTGACTTATAAACTGCCAAGTCCAGAAGTATATTTGGCTTTAGGCATGGATTCAAGTTTCACATGGAATCTAAATGATGTCATCAGGATCACTTTCACTTGAAAGTGCTTGACAAACAATGACCAGGAGTCCAGTAATTTCACCGTGTGCTTAGCAACTGTCACAGATTGCATTCTTTATAGGCAGATACCAGGATGGAGTTTATGGTACAAGCTGTTGATTAGGAATCAACACCTGTGAAAGGAAGTGAGGAAATATGATTGGCCAGAGGGAGAAGTCAAACAAATTTAGTTACAAGAAAACTTCAACCAACTCAGGAAGGAAATTTGGAGTGAGTATTGCCTTTCAGAGATGTCTCATATCGGGCTCAAATGGCTAGGTCATTATTCTCTACCTTACTTAGTCATGGATATTTACTGCCCTAGGAACTGTGTGACCTCTGGCAAGGTGGAGCTCGGTGGCTAGGGAGTTGTATCAGCCCCTTGAGGGAGCTGACAGTTGGTGGCTGTTTACAGACTATACTTTGTGCAGTCCTGCTGAATGTTTTGCTCTCACAGGGCATCTTCCTGTCTTCCATGTTAGACCTGTTGGGCTATTTAGATCTACTTACTTTTTTTTTTCAATTATAATTGACATACATTATTATATTAATTTCAGGTGTACAGCACAGTAATTAGATATTCATATAACTTAGGAAATGATCACTCCATAAACTTAGTACCCATCTGACACCATACATAATTATTACAATACTACTAACTATATTTCTCAAATATTTCTCATGCTATCTCCCTATGACTATTTTATAACTATCAAATTTTACCTTTTAATCCCCTCCCCCTTCACCTTTTTCTAACCCCTCAATCTGACAACCATCAAAAGAGTCTCTGAATCTATGAGCTTGTTCTGTTGTTTATTTTTTATTTGTTTGTTTGTTTATCCTGTTCTCTAGATTGCGCATATAACATTTGTCTTTGTCTTACTTCACTCAGCACAATAATGTCTAAGTATATCCATGTTGTTGCAGATGGCAAATTTTAATTCCTTTCTATGGCTGAGTGATATTTTTTTTTCATTTTGTATATATACCACCTCTTCTTCATCCATTAATCTATTGATAGACACCCAGCATGCTTCCATATCTTGGCTACTATAAATAATGCTGCAGTGGATATGGCACATGTCCCTTCAAAGTAGTGTTTTGGGTTTTTTCAGATAAATATCTAAAAATAGGATTACTGGGTCATTTATCTCTTGTTATAACCTTTGTTTTAAAGTCTATTTTGTCTGGTGTAAGTCTTGCGATCTCAGCCTTTTTGTTTGTTTCCATTTTCTTGAAACATCTTTTTTTATTTCTTTACTGTCAGTCTGTCTTTAGATCTGAAATGAGCCTCTGTAGGCCTCATATGTAAGGGTCTTATTTTTTGTTATCCATTCAGCCACCCTGTCTTTTCATTGAAACATTTAATCTATTTACATTTAAAGTAATTGCTGTTGAATATATAGTTATCGACATTTTATTATTCATATCTTTTATCTTTTTTCTTCTTCTTTAGAAAGTCCCTCTAACATTCCCTGTAATACTGTCTTGGTGATGATGAACTCCTTTCACTTTTTCTTGTCTGAGAAATTCTTTATATGGCCTTTGATTCTAAATGATAGCTTTGCTGGGTAGAGTAATCTTGGTTATAGGTCTCAGCTTTTCTTCACTTTTAATATTTTGTGCTAATTCCTTCTGGCCTACAAAGTTTGTGTTGAGAAATCAGCTGACAGTCTAATGAGAGTCTCTTTGTAGGTAACTGTCTTGTGGCTTTTAAGATTCTCTGTCTTTAACCTTTGACATTTTAATTATGTATATTGGTGTGGGCCTCTTTGGGTTCCTCTTATTTGGGACTCTTCTGCAGTTCCTGGGTTTGTATATCTATTCCTTTCACCAAGTTAGAGAAATTTTCCATCATTATTTTTTCCAACAGATTTTCAATTTCTTACTTTCTCTCTTCTCCTTCTGGTGCCCCTATGATGCAAATGTTGGTATGCTTGATGTTGTCCTAGAGACCCCTTAAACTATCCTCATTTTTTTGGATTCTCTTTTCCTGTTGCTATTCTGATTGGGTGTTTTCTGCTAACTTATCTTCTAAATCACTGATTTGATCCTCTGCTTCATTTAATCTGCTGTTGATTTCTTCTAGTGTGTCTTTCATTTTAGTCATTGTATTCTTCATTTCTGACTGATTCTCTTCTGTTTTCTATCTCCTGTTTTATGTTTTTTATCTCTTTGTTAAAGTTCTCACTGAGTTAATTTACTCTTTTCTTAAGTTCATTGAGTATCCTTATGACAAGTGTTTTGAACTCTGTATCCTATAGATTGCTTTTCTCCATTTTGTCTGGAGCTTTGTTCTCTTTCATTTAAGATGTTTCTTTGTTTTTCTATTTTGACTGCATACAGGTGTTTGTTTCTATGTATTAGGTAGGGCTGCTATGTCACCTGAACTTAGCGGAATGGCCTTATGTAGTAGGTGTCCTATTAGCACCTACTTTCCTAGTCACCAATGCCAGGTGCTTCTTGTATGTCACTTGTATTGGTTGTGTGTGCCTTAATTTTGTATTTGAGCCTTAGTTGCTGTTTGCTTATCAGTGTGAGGGGTTGACCCTAGGGCTAATTGGTTTTGATGGCTGGCCATGACAGGTGGAGGGGCTGTTGTACAGGGGTAACCCTAGAGAGCAGGATTTGCTTTAGCAGATCTCTGGCATCTGCCTTGTTTACCTTTTGGGTGTGACCTCTGGGTGGTGCTCTAGCTTAGACTGAAACTGGTACCTGGACATGAAGGCTGGGGCCTCCTGGGAGGGGCTCTGCCACACTCCAAGTTCAGCTGCAGCGTGTGCCTTGCTTGGGGACATGTGAAATGAACCATCAAGCAATCTGCAGTTGTCTGCCATCCATGCTGGAATAGGAAGTGCCTCGAGAGGCCAGGCTGTGAATTGAGACTGGCTGCTGCTAGTTCAGGGCTTAGGGCTGCTCAGCAAGAGGTATCAGTCATGCCAAGGCTGGATGCTGGTTTTGTGCACTTTTGAGAGATTTTAGGAAAGTTTTCAGCATGAACCAAAACAGGTGTTTGTATGGAAAAGCCACTGGAAATGGCTTGGGTGGGCCTGCATGTTTGGGGAGAGGGAGCATGGTCTTAGGGAGTCACCAGAGCTAGGTGACTAGTGTTAGCTACATTGTTGAAGACCCAGATATGGTACCCACCTCAGTCTGCAAGCCAGGCAGCAGAAGGATCAACAAAGAAACAATACCCTCTGCCAGAACTATTGTCTGAGAGAAAGCAGATCCTTCGGCCCCCACCCTGAAACCAGACAATTCACTTTGTCTCTATGCACCTTTTGAGCTGCTGCCCCAGTGCTGGAGCTCAGAGAGAATGATTTCGCCAGTAAGTCTGCACCTGGGCCCCTTGAGAGAAAAGTTTGTGACTGCAGCCCTCTGTCTCACTCAGAGAAAATCTCCACTGGTCTTCACAGCCAGAAGTTGTGGGGACTTCTCTTCCTAGCACTGGAACCCAGGGCTAGGCAGCCTGGTGTGGGTCCCAGATCCCTTGCTCTTCCAGGAAGACATGTGCAGCCGAGATATTTCTCCCAGTTTTCAACTGTCACATGTGGTTGTGGGACCAGATCATTTTGCATCTTTGCCCCTCCTACCTGTCTCAAGGTGGCCTCTTCTGTGTTCCCCAGTTGTAGGACTTCTGTTCAGCTAGACATTAGGCGATTCCCAGTGATTGATGGCTCTTCTCTAGTTTAGTTGTAACTTTGATGTGGTTGTGAGAGGAAGCAAGTACTGCATTTACCTACTCTGCAATCTTGACTGGAAGCCCAGATCTACTTCTCAAACCTACATTTGGGAGAGAGTTTAGTGGGAAGAACTACAGCCTCTGCCACTGAAACTCACCTTAGGATCATAATTATATTTATTTCTCCCTCCTCTAGTGTTTATCCTAGATTCTTCTTAATCTTAACTACCATCTACGCCCATCTGTGCACACCTTAATGACCTACCTATAGTCATAACATAGATCCTCTATCCGAGGGGTCTGGTTCATGCATTGCCAAGCTGTTCTTAGTCAAACTGAGATTTATTCTTGACAAAGTCTCAGCTAACCCTATTAAGAACTAGCAAATAGAGCTTGTCAGAGTTTTCTGCTTCCAGTCAAAATGAATAAGCCTTTATAACCCCACCTTGCTCAGTCACTGGATGCAGGCTGCCTGGGAAGTGTATAAACTTAGGTGGAGGTGAGTTTAAAAACTTAGATAAACCCTGAAAAAAAAAAAAGGTAACTGTATGTTGTTTGCTAATCACACTCTTAGCCCTAGTGCAAAAGTTTTCTTTAAAATAAAATCTGAACAGTGTATCTTCATGTCTACCATATAATATCCAGTTGAAAGAGGTAATTCTTTCCAAAGGCTATGGCAGTCAGAACAGTTCAGCATGAGCCTGGGAATATGGGCTCTGATTTGTCTGCTCATTAAATTTGCTAATCTCTTACCCACTGTGGTCAGGAGTATAGGCTTTCCCCATTGGCCAGGCCCAGGTAATATGACCACCACTGTAGTCAGGGAGAAATGGAATGGTTTTTCCATTCAGCATGTGGAATTGGTTAACTATAGAAAACATATCTTTAGTTATCATATTAAAATGGGAGGAACACTGGGCAGCCAAACACAGACAGTATCTACTACTTGTAGGATTCAGAAAGAATTTTAGAGCTATCTGTAAAACATCTACAAAAATGAACTAGTATTGAAGTCAAAGGCTATGATAAGTCCTGGGATCAGCATTTTTAGGTCTCACAGTTCAAACCTGCAGGTGAGAACAAAAGAGAAGCACAGTTTCCTTTTAGGAAATGTAGAGACATTAGCAGCAGTGGTGAAACTACATATAAACCCTACAGACCCTATCTAGAAGGATGTACTCCACTATGTGCTGATGAAAATAAAACAGAAGGGCACAATAATAAATTCTTTTGCTTTGCAGGAAACTCACAGAATTTTGATGTGTATTTTTCTTACATAGATTTACTGTCATAGTCCATCCAAGAAAATAGAAAACTTTGCAGGTATTTAAATTAGGGAATCCCTCAAACATGCAATGGAAGACAAATGGGATAGAACAGCAATAGGAAGCCACAACCACCACTACTAGGATAGAGTAATAAAGGGAGGCAGTGGGATTCAAAGGGCTGGAGTCAGACAGCTAAATCCGTGCAGACCTGTGTGATGGGAACTGAAGCCACAGAGGAGATGCTAAAGCTATAGTAGAGATGTACTTACTACCAGAGACACTGGCCAAGGTTGAATGGTAAGGGGATGGAGAAATATTCTTGCTTTTCTGTCTGCTAGCTCCTCGCCTTCTTCAGTGCCTCTGAATAGTGTAGCTGAGCCACAAGCCAGCTGTTGTAATCAATCAGCTAATTCAATGCAGCCTATCATAATACATTTTCTACCCATATATAACAAAGGCCAAAGGGACCGGGAATGCATCAGAGGGTAAGACCCAGGAAAGGCACTTGTAGTCAGGGTAAAAATGCTATCAGTCTTAAACTAAATGCCTTAAATTAGAGGTAAAGTAAATGAAAGATAGTTCAGAGACTAAAATAGATACTCTCTTTCCTTAAATGATTCTCATCCTTCAAAGTCTCCAGACCAGTAAATTGGTCCTTACAGTTATTTTTCCAAGTCTCTTATCTGTGACACAATAAGGCTTTTTCCACAAGATTTATACCTGGAAGACCAGCTATGCATTAGTGAACTTGACTTCTTTATGTCATAGGGGTTAGAGAAAGCAAGCACTGAAACAGTTTGTAAGTGCAGTATAGTGCAAGCAAAACTACAATTGAGGTGTTTTAACTTTTCTAATACTGTGGTTTATTGAAGAATAACAGCTATTTATCTGGAATTGAATACTTCAGCTTAAACTTAATTGTTTCTCAGAAACTGCATGTATTTTAATCTACAAAACTGTTACACACAAAAGACCAGATATAAAGCTCATTAAAGAATTCTATAATGGAAACAGTTAACCATTTTTTCCCTTCTAAACACTGGACACTATTTTCTGTTTAGAATCTGCTGGGTTTCTGTTAACAGCAATAGCCAAAGAGGTTCTTCAGTTTGGGTCATTATAAAGAAATCAAAGGGATTTGCTGAAATGGCTTGAAGTTATGCTCTATATGAAAATGAAAATTATATATTATTTCTCTATATATTCACACATAATTGGTCTTCACCCAAAGTTCTAGGTTCTGTCTCCAAGTAACTATTATTACCTCCAAATCATGCTAACTTGTTCTTTTTGGACCTTCTTTACAGTGTTTATCATTGTTCTGCTCGAGGATGCGATGTCTATTTCTTACAAGAAGGTTGCTTTAATTACTATGGTTTCACTGAATATTCTTTAAATGTAGTAGATTACATTGATTTTTGAATGTTGAACTAATCTTGCATTTCTGGATAAACCCCATTTGCTCATAAAATATCACTCTTTTATATAGTTCTGGATTTAGTTTGCTATTATTTTGTTGAAGATTTTTTTGCATTTATGTTAGTGAAAGATGTTGGTATTTTTTGTCCTGTAAAGTCTTTGTCAGATTTCTGTAAAGATCTGCCATACTTTGCTTGGCTCCTCCTTTCTATGTCAAGCTTACAAATTGTTTGTGGGCAGAGAGCTGGGCACAAGTGCGACTCAGCTTATGATTTTATCTTCTGTTAGAGATTGTCATATTTCACTGTCTTTTGTACAGTGTTGGACTGAAAATGTTGGCCTCAATTATTTGTTGCATTTTTATCGTTATTTATGGTGGGAGGGGGTTAATCTCAAATATACTACTCAGTTGTGGCAGACAGTGGATAACCTCATGGGATATTATGATATATGATAGGCCATAATTCTTTTTTCAAAAGTATGTAGGCTCTTGTTACATATTTACTATGTCAGATTCATTACTTAGATTGTCTTCATTTATTAAATTAATGAATTCAGTTAAGAGCTGAGTATGTGCTACCAACAATACCAAGTATTGAATACAGGGTGTAGAGTGAAAGAGGCATGATATTTGTCTTCATATTGTCTAGATATACTTTAACACTGGCTTATGACATTAAAAATAAGCTTTATGTTTTAGAAGATTTAATTGTATTTATACATTAATGTGGGGGAAATATCTTTGCAATATTTCTTTCATTTCAGAGATAATCTCAAATCATCTTTCTCTTCTTTATAAAAAAAAGTATATCCTCCCTCCCTTCCTCTCTCTCTCTCTCTCTCTCCCTCTCTCTCTCTCTCTCTCTCCTTCCTTCCTTCCTTCCTTCCTTCCTTCCTTCCTTCCTTCCTTCCTTCCTTTCTTTTTTTCTTATTATGGTGACACTGGTTAATGAAATTCTGTAAGTTTCAGGTGTACAATTTAACACACACACACACACACATATAAACATACACACACTATGTATATATATTTATATTGTGTGGTGTGAAAAAAAGTTCTATAATTTTTTTCTTAAATATAGGACATTTTTTTGTTGTTTGATTAGTTAACCCTAGAACTTTTATGGGATTTGTGGCTATTGTTAGTGTACCATTTTTTTCTTCATTATTCTCTGGTGGTTATTGCAGGTATAAAGGAAAGCTGTTGCTTTTTGTATGAATCATTTATTGACCTCTCTATGAAATCCTAATAATAGTATCTTTGTCACTTGCCAGGTAAAAATTATTGGACCTTTATTTTCATAAAATATGCTTTGCACAATACCAATATTGCTGTAAATTAGTATAGTATCTGTGTTTATCTAATGTGAAGATTCTGTATATGCGTTTTCTCTACAGAGATTGATATTCAGTGTAGTGTAGCTAGAGGGGATTTAAATCTCTTTTGGAATGGTAAGCCACTTTCTGCTTAGAATCAGAGCATTATGCAGCATTATGTACTACCCTGTGAAACACCAGTAACCATCATCTTGGCAGTAGTCCCTTAGGACAACCTGTTTAGCAATGTAAAGCTCCAGAGTGGTCAGTCAGGTTAGATCATTTTCATCTGGCTATGAGACTATGAGAAAAAAATCACAGGTAATATATTATATAATATATAATTCTATATAACACACATATATGTTAATATATTATATAGTACCTGCAAACTCAAGCTAGCTTTTAATAATGTGTATTTTAAATTCTGAAATCTTTGATATAAATACTATGTCTAATCATCATATTTTTTCAAACAAATATTAATAATATAGTTGAAATAATCAGTAATTGGAAGAAAAAAATCATTATTTTATAGTAACCCATCACCTCAAGACACAGTATTTTCATTTATCTAAAAATATTTTTTTCATATATTATATTATTTAAGGCCAATAATGGTAATCTTAGCATCACCCAACTGTTATTTACTTAAACATAAGTTTCTAATAAGCTTTATTGTTGACACCCATTGAGTTTTTCTATTTGATAGCATTAAAATAATTTAAAATCTAGCAGGAAAAAGCACATACACATACATGCACATGCATATCACAGGGAATTTTCATTTTTCCGAAATAGATGAACACTTTTTGATGCTATGTTGAGGAAAATGACTGTTCTCACTGCCTCGCTTGTTTTAAGAAATACTCTGAAAAATTGGTTAATGATGACTCGTCTCTCTAAGAAAAATGACATACACACAGGATATGTCATTCAACTTTGATTTAGTCCAACCTTCTCACATTACAGGTGATAAATAGGTATCGGGAGGAAATAAGCTGCATGATTAAGAAAAGGTAAATTCTGATTTAGAAGGAATTCTCATCTCCTAATCTAATGCTTTCATGATTCTATAGGATAGCTTAATAAGAAGGATCAAAGGGCAATAATTAAAAATCAGATGGAAAGACATAAAAGGGATGCAAATGGAGCCAAAAAAATATTTAATGATGTTTGATGGCCTAAATGAATGACTAAAAGAGGAAGTAATAAGCAAGTGAAAATATGACTGATATATATTTTTTTACTTGAGGAAAAGACCTCCTTAGTGGTAATGTTACAAACAAGAGGCAAGTTCTATCACTAAGCTAGTTAAAACAAGCAGACTATTAATACATTTATACAGATTATTGTTAGAAATGAAATGTGTAAAGGGAAAATTGTCTGTAGCTCTTGAACTTGAAGATTAATACCTGTGGATTGGATAATGCTCAGAGCCACATACATATAGTGTTTGCTTATAAAATCACAAAACTATTTTATTTTTTTATAAATTCAAGATAAGAAATAGTCATGTTAAAAGCAAGAATAAAAAATTGATGTAGAAACAGGAAGTGAACTGTTATCTAAAATTAAAAGTTTATTTAAAAAAAAATTAAGTCAAAAATACTCATCTCTATTGCATGTAGTGCACGGTCTCCTCATTAACTATCTTACTTTATTTTCTTGACATTGGTAAGTTCTGCTTTCTGGACACCTAAGATAAATGGATTCCTCTGTCCTGAACCATGTGCTAATGTAACAAAGTTATTTACATCTGTACCAGGTACCCAATTGTCTGTAAACCTTATATTTGTTAGGAACTTCTCCATTTTATTTACTACACTAACATTTTTATGCTTCATGATAAAGATACACACCGCCCAACAGCTGATATACTTCTCTCAACTGAAATATAGTGGCCAGTGTCTTGATTTTTCCTAGATCACTCTATTCTTGGAAATGTGTGGGTGCTTGTCTAGTCTTTGCTCTAGACTTAAAATTCTAGATTTTGCTTTGAGCAAAGCTTACGATTACTCTTTCTGACTTTCATTAAATTTGTTACAGTACTAACAGCCAAGTACTAATAAAAGATCTCCAGCATAGACCATCTTCTGTTTTGCAGTCAGTTGGAGGACAAATTCTCTTTGAAAGATAAGAGTAAAACATTTTCAAAAACAGGTTGATTACAGCAAGAGTTATAAATTGAAAGAGGACAAGTAAGGCAAATTTACTAGACATATACATCAGAGGAAGGAAAATCTGTTTTCAACACTTCACCCAACAATATTTGATGTTTGTATGTAAGGTTAGTATAGAAATCTGATGTTTAGCTACTACTGTAGGGTCAAGTTCATGAACAAATTTTTTTTTCTCTCTTTTTTTCCTTTAACAATTTTACTCTCATCTTACCAGTTTTGTGTTCAACTTCTAGGAACACATCATTTGGTCTTAAAGAAGTCTTTTGAGTAAAGTCTTTAACAAGAACAGGATTTTAAAAAATGTGCTACCTATTTCAAATGTTGATTATAAGAACACTTCAGCTCTGGGGTCAGTTCTTGCTATTCTAGATTTTGGTCATTTGCCTGCAACATAATTCTCATTATTTCTGAAGGAGCAAGTTTGTGGCCTGGAACTTGGAGGGGGTTAGTACTACCAAGTTTTGGTCAGGTGACAATGAGAATGGGTGGAGGTGGGGGGTGGCTTGGGATGGGGAGTGAAAGCAACACTGCAACAAACTGTACTTCTCCCCATGAAGGCTTCCTCTGTATATCTAAATAATGAAATATAAAACATAATAGTTCTTTTCTATAGTTGCTGGCAATCTGTTGGTCAGAGAAATGCAATAGATTTTAGTTTATTTTGATTAATTTTACCTTTTTCATTTGCTGTTCTAAGAGACAAAGTAGTGTGTTACTGATTGGCTTCTTGCTGAGTTGAAATATGTTTACAATAGTTTTGAGATTTTCAGTTGGCTATACAGTGACCCCGTAGGAATATTAAAAATCATGCAACCAATATATTTTTATACCGACCTCTCTATTTTCAGAACTATGGTTAGTAAAGGAAATATAAGAACATAGTTTACTAAGTATATAGAAATACAAGGAAAGGTTAAGCTCTGGAAATTAGCATCAAAGAGCTTTTGGCTAGTTAGTGAGAAAAAATTCATTTTTCTACTCTTTCATGTAGCAAAGTTCTTTTAAAAATTTCTGATGTTGAGGATTATGTTAGAGAGAAAGTGACCAACACCTGGAATAGCAAGAACTATTCCCAGAACTGAAGAGTTCTTATAATCATAATATGTGTTGAAGATATAATTTTAAATAGCTAACAAATAGGTAGCACAAATTATAAGAGCTTTAGGAGTTAACTTCAAATTGAACCATCTGTGAAAGGGTGCACTGAAAATGGGAGAATGAATTTATGAAAGGTGGCATTGTTTAAGTGAATAACCATCGTGATTATATTTTTATTTGATTCCCCCCACCCTTCTTTGCCTTAGATGAGCCTACATAATGAAACAGCATAGAGAACTGAGTTAAAAAATACACAAGAAGCTTTAAGCCAGTCTGTCCCTGACATGAAACAGATGTATTATATATAATAGATTTATCATGCTTTATAGAATCTGGTTGATTTGCAAGAGGAAAGAAATAGCAATTGTCATATCTCCACTCTCCTCTCCACTCTTTCTCTTTCTTGAATAAGTGGAGCTATTTGTTTATGCTCACCTGCTAAAATTTAACAACTAAGAATATGCTGATAACATCAGCAATTTTGCTCTAGCAAAGAGCTTCTATGAGTGACCCTGCTGACAAACTTATCCTAACTGTAGCACAGCTTGCGTTTGCCACAGGTGAATGGGCTCAATTAGTAAGAGAGAGATAGTGTTTTCAATCATCAAAAAAAAAAAAAAAATCAAAGAAAACAATTTCCTCTTTATAGAGAGATGACATTGTAGCATACAATTTTTTTCTTTGAGTTTTATAAAGAAAGCAACTAAAGCAAGAAAACAGCACTTTAGCATTGGAAAAGCAATTTGAAACAAAATTTCAGGGCAAAATTTTCAAAAGACATTAATAGAGCATAAGGTTTTTCATGGATATTGATATGTTTTTATACCTAAAATTTCATGCCTTTGTTCTGTTCTACTTATTAAAATTTCAGAGGCAATATTAGGCATTTGCTGTGATTTATGTAATGAAGCGAATAACCCCAATTTTACCTGAACTTATGCAGTTTGGAAAGAAGCATTACTTCATTTAGCTTATCTTATGAAATAATATTTAATACATGAAAAAAAGAAGAAAATTAGATAGTGTCATGATGGTTGAAAAAAGTCTCAGCCTAGTTATTCACTAGTAGGTGAGCTATGTGTACCTGGACTGCAGTGAGGACTATAAATTTCCAAAGTGTTGTGAACCAAATTAAATGAACCTGTGGAAGCATCACAATAGATACCTCAATATTAGCAAAGAGGAGAAATTGGCTTTTAAAATGAAAATCAGACTATATAATTTCTCAAGAGGAGTCATGTGTTAAACTTAGAATTAAGTTATAGAGAGCAAGACAAAATTAGCTTTCTAGAGAGTAGTACAGAGATGGATAAAAAGAAAAGAGAAAAGATCTGAAAATAAAAACCAAAATGGAGACTGTGGAACCAACTTCCAGGAAGTATCCAAATCTCCTAACTTCTCTGTAACATCTAATTTACTTATGCATTTTAAACTCATTTAATTAGCAAACCTTCACTTTACTCTTCTTAAGTAACAGGAAACAGTAGGTATTGGCAATGCAATAATAAATGTGACATAGGCCTGTCTAAAGAAATTTTGATCTATTATCAGATAAAGATATTAGAACAAAGATAATGTTAAAATAGGTTGGATCCCATGGATGAATAAAAGTATATTAGGAGCAGAAAGAACAGGGTGAATAACTTTGCCTAGAACTAAGTGATAGTTTTGAACAAGTGACATCTGTTGCCACCTCTAGAGGAGCAGTCTCACTGTGTGCAGGTCAGCAAAGACCTTAACAATGCCTGTCACCAGGAGCAGCAGCCCCTGATGTCCACCTATTGCATGGTTGGCAAGTGCTGGGATAGGGAAGATATGACTCACACAGGCACTGGATGGAATGACACTTTACTCACAAAGAGAAGAGGCAGAGCAAGATTAGCTTTAACTGTGAGCCTCCGTCTTCCATGGCCAGCAGGTCTTGCCTGCTACCAATGCTTGGCGGGTTCTACATGCACCCTTCTCTGCTGCTAGTGAAGGGCTCCATTCTCTTCTAGCTCACTGGGAATGGATATACCAGGGGGGGTTGGCCAAGAACCATATTATGCACATGCTTAAGCAGAGCAAAGATTCACACAATCAAACCAGGAATGGGAAAGTTATTTCCAAGCAGAGACATGTCCAGCACAAGCAGTGAAGGCTCTATCTGTTTGTAAGGAAATCTTCTAGACTTAAGGTCACTCTTTGGCAGCTGTGCAAGGGGTAACAAGCGGTGCAGAACTGTTTTTTTTCCCAACAACTAAAAACTTGTATGGTGAACAAAGTGAATAGACTTTAGTAAAAGGAACAGCACATGCAGTCATGGATTTGTGAAATAGAGCATGTTTGTTTGGGGATCTGTACATGGTAATTATTAGTTTGAGTCTCATGTATAAAGTATATGGTTAAAAATCATTTCAAGAAAAAATGTCAATGTAGAAAGACAAGAAAAGGACCAATGTGCAAGTCATTTGGTCTTATAAGGTTACTAATATTCACTAAAATTTTGCTTTTCTGATAGTCAAAACAAACAGAGCAATGTGCTATCTATTGTCTTCCCAGGAGAAAATTGCAGTTTTTTTCAGAGGAGAAAATTGTTTGCTTAAAAAATTGGGAAGGGGAGTGTCTCTTTGTTGCTGTTATTTATCAATTGATCTGATTATTGTTTTATCAGTTTTCTCATTCTTATTGGTGGGAATGTCAGTTATGTGGTCTCACTTCCTTTCACCATAGGCAGTGGGGTATGTAACCCAATCTAATCATATTTCTTCCAGGAATTCAATTTATAAAGCATGCAAAATATGCAATGGCTCATTAAACATGCTGATTAATTCCATGTCAGAACTCAAGGGTCCATGCTGTTGAGATCCCCAAACTCGTCTTTCTTGAGATATGGCTGCCCAACTCTTTCTTCTATTCTGTGAATTCTCCACTGTGCTTCTCTCTCATAAGTATCCCACTCCCCCAACTTTTTAATTATCTAGAATTCGTTCATTTTACTTTTATCAAAATAACATGAGTCTTCTGGGTCAGAGACAAATGACTTTATTACTCACTACATGGAAGCATTATAAGTAACATATATGTGTCAGTTCACCTTGCCCACCAAGTTCCACAGAATCAGCATGAGGATACTTAGGTAGGTGCTGCAGACAGAATGGATGTATATTATAGCTGAGTTACTCAGAGTTTTGGAAACTTGAAGCTGTAGATAAACTTGCCTCAACTCTGGAGTGGGACATTATCTTCCAAGCCTGTTCACAATACAAACCTCTTTGGAAAAATATCCAGGTAAAGAGTCAGGGCCTCTGCTCATGTGAGTGTAGAAGCATGAAAGACTTATGAATTATCTTCAACAGATGTTAGGACTTCAAGATTGAGATGTTTAGTAGCTGCTGACATACAAACACATCATTTTAAATACTACTTGCATTTTCCCAACATCCTGCTATTTCTACTTGGCTGATATTGCCCCTTAGAGTCAGTGATGCACTTAGTGAACATTTGGTTCTAAGTATCAACCTCCCTTTTCTGTTCTACTGTTTTATTATTATTATTATTATTATTATTATTATTATTATTATAATATCATCATCATCATCATCATTTTATTTGCTAAGACACATCATGAGCTAAAAAATTTGGACAAAAGAGAGTAAATGGTACGACATACTGTTGAGTTGTTCACTTTAAACATTTGATTTTATTAATCAATGTCACTCCAATAATTTTTAATAAAAAGATAATAATTGGAAGATTAGCAGAATATATTAAATAAGAATAGTTTAAATAACTGTAATTATGAAATATACTGAAAATGTCTTATTCCAATACTAATACATTTAATTTATAATATCTAGTTATTTATTAGGAAGATTATCTAAGACTGTGTTGTTAATATAAATCTTTTTTATAAAAAAGTCTTTTAAATTTTATTTTGTCATTTTATTAGTTTCAGGTATATAGTACATTGGTTAGACATTTATATAGTCTATAAATTAATCCCCCTAATTGCTCTTTCTCTCCTCTGGCTCTCCACCTAGCCATCATATTAATGCTAACTGCATTCTCTACGATGTGCTCCCTATTCCCCTTACCATCTATAAACTACTAATTGTACTTCTTTAACCCTTCACCTCTTTCTCCCAGCCCCCCAAACCCTCAACCCCCCAACCTCCTCACTTCTGGCTTTCACCAGATTGCCCTCGATACTTGTGAGTCTGTTTTTGATTAGGTTGTTCTTTTTATTTCTTAGATTCCACATATAAGTGAAATTATATGGTATTTATCTTTCTCTGTCTGACTCATTTCACTCAGCATAACCTTCAGGTCCACCCACGTTGTTGCAAAAGGTAGGATTTCATTTATTTTAATGATTGAGTAGTATTCCATTGTATATATGAACCATAACTTCTTTATCCAGTTGTCTGTTGATGCACATTTAGGTTGCTGCCATATCTTGGTTATTGTGAATTGAGCTGCAGGGAACATAGAGGTGCACAGATCTTTATGAAATATTGTTTTGCTTTTCTTTGGAGAAATATCCAGAAGTGCAATTGCTGGGTCAAAAGATATATCTATTTTTAATTTTTTGAGAAACCTCCAGATTGTTTTCCATAGTTGCTGCACCAGTTTTCAATCCCACCAATAGTGAATGAGAGTTCCCCTTTCTCTACATTCTCGTCAACACTTGTTCTTTGATTGTTTGATGATAGCCATTTTGACAGATGTAAGGTGATATCTCATTGTGGTTTTAATTTTTATTCTTCTGATGATTAGTGATGACCTTGAGCATCTTTTCATATGTCTATTGGCTATCTGTATTTCCTCTTCTGAAAATTATCTGTTTAAGTCTTCTGCCCATTTTTTAATCGGATTTTTTTTTTTTTTGCTGTTGAGTTGTTTGAGTTCTTTATATATGTTGGATATTAACCTCTCATTAGATGTATCATAAGCAAATATCTTCACCCATTCAGTCGGTTGTCTTTTTCTTTTGTCAGTGGTTTCCTTTGATGTGCAAAAACTTTTTAGTCTGATATGGTCCCATTTGTTTACTTTTCTTTTGTTTTCCTGTCCTAGGAAATATATTTGAAAATAAATTACTGTTAGCAATATCCAAGATATTACTGCTTATGTTTTCCTCTGGATGTTTTATGGTTTGAGGTCTTATATTTAAGTCTTTAATCCATTGTGAGTCTATTCTTGTGTATAGTGTAAGAAAGTGGCTCAATTTCTGATTTTTGCATATATCCATCCAGTTTTCCCAGCACCGTTTATTGACGAGACTGTCTTTTCCCCATTGTATATTCTTGCCTCCCTGGTCATATGTTAAGTGAGCTTATAGGTGTGGATTTATTTCTGGGATCTCTATTCTGTTCCGTTGATCAATGTATCTGTTTTATGCCAGTATTTTGCTATCAGGTAGAGTGATACTTCCACCTTTGTTCTTTCTCAGGATTGCCATGGCTACTTGGGGTCCTTTATGGTTTCATATAAATTTTAGAATTATCCTAGCTCTCTGAAAAATGCCATTTGTATTTTGATAGGGAATGCATTGAATCCATAGATTGCTTTGGGTAGTATGGCCATTTTAACAATGTTGATTCTTCCTACCCATGAACAGCGTATATGCTTCCATTTATTTGTATCTTCTTCAATTTCTTTTTTCAATGACATAATTTTCTGAAAACAGGTCTTCTATCTTCTTGGTTAATTTGATTTCCAGGTATTTTATAGTTTTTGACACAACTGTAAATGGGATTGTTTTCTTTATTTCTCTTTCTTAAAGTTCATCATTGGTGTATAAAAATGCCACTGACTTCTGAATATTAACTTTATATTCTGCTACTTTATTGAATTCATTGATCAATTCTAACAGTTTTTAGAGTGGAATCTTTAGGGATCCTACATATAGTATCATATCATCAGCAAATAATGAGAGTCTTACTTCTTCCTTTCCAATTTGGATGCCTTTTATTTCTCTGTCTTGTCTTACTGCTGTAGCTAAGACTTCCAAAATGTCAAAGAGGAGTGGTGAATGGGGGCATCCTTGTCTTGTTCCTGATCTTAAGGAAAACACTTTTAGCCTTTCCCCACTTAGTATGATGTTAGCTATAGGTTTGTCATATATGGCCTTTATTATGTCGAGGCGTGTTTCCTCTATTCCCACTTTGCTGAGAGTTTTTATCATAAATTGATGCTGGATTTTGTCGAATGCTTTTCCTGTATCTATTGATATGATCATATGGTTTTTATCTTTCAAGTGTTAATGTGGTGTGTTACATTATTTGATTTTTGGATATGGTACCAACCTTGCATCCAGGAATAAATCCAACTTATGGTATGATATTTTTAATGTAGTTTTCTTTTTTATAATGTCTTTTTCTGGTTTTGGAATCAAGCTAGTGGTGGCCTCATAAAAGGAGTTAAGAGGCCTTCCTTCTTCTTGAAATTTTTGGAATAGTTTAAGAAGAACAGGTGTTAATTCTTTTTGAATATTTAGTAAAATTTGCCTATGAAGACATCTGGTCCAGGACTTTTGTTTTTTTGGGTGATTTTTGATTACTAATTCAGTTTCATTGGTAGTAATCAGTTGGTTCAGATTTTCTACTTCTTTACTCAAGAGTTTGTATGTTTCTAGGAATGTGTCCATTTCTTCCAGGTTGTCCAATTTGTTGGTGTGTAATTACTCATAGTATTGTCTTATGATCCTCTGTATTTCTGTGGAGTCCATAGTTATTTCTCCTGTCATTTCTGATTTTATTTATTTGAGTCTTCTCTCTTTTTTTCCTTGGTGAATTTGGTTAAGGGTTTGTCAATTTTGTTTATCCTTTCAAAGAACCAGCTCTTGGTTTCATTAATCTTTCATATTGTTTTCTAGACTCTATTTCATTTATTTCTGCTCTAATCTTGTTATTTTCTTCCTTCTTTTCACTTTGGGTTTTGTTTGCTGTTTTTTTTTTTTTAATAGTTCTTTTAAATGTAAGGGTAGATTATTTGAACTTTTCTTATTTCTTGAGGTAGGCCTGTATCGCTATAAATTTCCCTTTTAGGACTGCTTTTGCTGCGTTTCATAGATTTTGAGTTGTTGTGTTTTCATTTTTAATTGTCTCTAGGTATCTTTTGATTTAGTCCTTGATCGCATTGTTAATCTATTTGTTGTTTATCAGCATGTTATTTAGCCTCCATGTGTTCGTATATTTTCCATGTTTTTTCTTGTAGTTGATTTTAGTTTCATACCATTGTAATCGGAGAAGACAGTTGACATGATTTCAGTCTTCTTAAATTTACTGGGACCTGTTTTGTGTCCTAACATGTGGTCAGTCCTAGAAAATGTTCCATGTGCGCTTGAGAAGGATGTATATTGTGGTGAAATGCTGAACAAATATCTATTAAATTCATTTGATCTAGTATGTCTTTTAGGCACACAGTTTCCTTATTGATTTTTTGTCTGAAAGATCTGTCAATTGATGTCAATGGTTGTTAAAATCTCCTACCATGTGTGTATTACTGTTACTCCTCCTTTTATGTCAGTCAGTAATTGCTTTATGTATGTAGGTGCTTCTATGTTGGTTGCATATATGTTTACTAGGGTTATGTCCTCTTGATTTATTGAAATCTTTATCATTATGCAATAGCTTTATTGTCTCTTATTATAGCCTTTGTTCTAAAGTCTATTTTATCTGATATAAGTACCACTACCCTGGCTTATTTTTTTAAATTTCCATTTGCATAAAATATCTTTTTCCATCTCTTTACTTTCAGTCTGTGACATTTGATCTGAAGTGGGTCTTTTGTAGAAAGCATATGCATGGGTCTTGTTTTCTTATCCATTTGGTTACTCTATGTCTTTTGATTGCAGCATTTAATCCATTTACATTTAAGTGATTATTAATAGGTACATAGTTACTGCTGTTTTATTAATCATAGTTATTATTTCTATTTTCTTTTTTACCCTTTCTCTTTTTACAGAAGTTTCTTTAATATTTTTTGTAATACTGGCTTGTTGGTGATGAATTTCTTCAGCTTTTCCCTGTCTGGGAAGCTCTTCATCTCACCTTTCATTTTAATCACAAGCCTTGCGAGGTAGAGTGTTCGTGGTTGTAGATTCTTGTTTTTCTTAACTTTGAATATTTCTTGCTTGTCCCTTCTGACCTGCAAAACTTCCATTGAAAAATTAGCAGACATTCTTATGGGAGTAACCATGTAAGTAACTAGCTACCTTTCTCTTGCTGCTTTTAAGATTCTTTCTTTGTCTTTGATCATTTTAATTATGATGTGTCTTATCATAGGTCTGTTTGAATTTCTTTTGTTTGAGACTCATTGTGCTTCCTGAACTTGTATGTCTAATTTCTTTGCCAGGTTAGGGAAGTTTTCTGTCATCATTTCTGCAAATATATTTTTAAGCCCTTGCTCTCTCTCTTCACCTTTGGGTACTCCTGTCATCAGATGTTTTTATGCTTCATGTTGTCCCAGAGGTCTCTTCAACTATCCTCATTTTTTAAAATTATTTTTTCTTTTTTTTGTGTTGATTGGGTTTATTCTGATACCTTGTCTTCCACTTCTTTGATTTTATCTTCTGTTTCATCCAATCTACTCTTGAAACCTTCTAGTGTATTCTTCATTTTAGTTATTGTATTCTTCATTTCTGTTTCATTCTTTTTTATGGTTTTTATATCCTTTTTTATTCTTACTATCTTTATGTTGAGGTTTTCATTGTGCTCATCCATTCTTTCCATAAATTTGTTGAGCATTCTTAAAACCATTATTCTGAACTCTGTCTCTGATAGGTTGCTTGCCTCTATTTCATTTATTTTCTGGAGTTTTCTCCTGTTGTTTCATTTGTGGCATGTTTCTTTTCTTCTCTCATTTTATTAACCTCTGTATATTTGTTTTTATGTGTTAGGAATATTTGTTTCATCTTTCAGCCTTGGCCTGATGGCCTAATGTGGAAGATGTCCTGTGTGGCCCAGTGGCACTCTCCCTAATCCCCTGTGCCAGAGGCTCTGGATGTGATCTTTGTGTGGGTTGTGTGTGATTTTCTGTAGCTATGCATTCATTGGTGTTAGTCGATCAGTGGATGGAATTAACACTCAGGCTCACTGATTTTGTGAATTGGCTGTGCCCACAGAGTAAGAGTTGCTGTGTTTGGGTTGATCCCACTGAGTGGGATTTGCCCTAGCAGGCTTGTGTACTTGTTGCAACCACCCTTTGTGTGAACCACTAATGACGCTAATAAGGAGTTGCTCTGTTGTAGTGTGGTGCCAGCCTCTGGGTGCATTGGTTTTGTGGCCCATTGGAAGGGTTTCTTCAGTATGCCAAAGTCAGCTGCTGCCAGTGCTCCTCAAGCCCTGACACTTCCTGTCAGTTGCTTTAAGTCTCTGAAACTGGAAGAGCCTTTGGGTGACATGCATATTGGATGGTGCAGAGACCCTGAGAGTCTTCTGATTCTATTGAGAAAATTTCTACTGCCACTGAAGTATCAGTTTACATGCCAGAGCTGTCTCTGTGGCTCCCTACACAAGTTTCCAATTGTTGCATGGCCAGCTGCTGCCCATGTTGGGCCTGCAAACACCTGAGCTCTACTTAAGAATTACTGGAGCTCATGGGTATGAGTTTGTGGCCCGCAACTGAAAGATTCTCCCAGATAAACGGGCTTTGTGTGGGCCACAAGAACTGAGTGCTTCTGTTTTATATTAAATTTGTGACTCAAGGAAAGCACAGGATGGGACTGAATTGCCTGGGAGCAGGCTTGCCATGGGTAATTTGTGGGTTAGGTGAGGATGGTCTCACAGACCCCTGTGATTCTCCCATGTGATATTGCAGTGCTTGCAGGCTGCAGAGGTCTGCCTCCAACTAATTGCTCCACAATGCCCACAGTGTGCTAGCCAAAGTTTTTTTCTTTTGGGGATTGTGAGACCCGGGTGAAGGGCAGGACAGTGGCGGATGACTATCAATGGGCCTCCTGGGGCAATTTGCGGGTTGAGTAGGGCAGAATCTCAGGGAAACAATAGCCATCACATCAATATAGCCTCAGTATTGCTGCAACTTTGGTAACCATTATGTGTCCCCATGAAAATTCCAGATTATAGCAAGACCATCTGCTGTCTGGGGCTGGCCCACAGATCTCTGAGATCTGCCCAAGTATGTGTTGGTGGCAGTGATCTGCCTCAAACTGTCTCCGATATGTGTGCTCACAGTGCTGGCTGCCAACTGCGAATGTTTGGCTCTGAAATGGTGCAAGGTGTGGTGGCAGTTGCCCCACAACAAAAGCCCAATCCACAGATTGGGTGGGTCATGCTTGTCTCCTCAGACCAGCATTTTCTGAATTTGCAGTGTGGGAGGGCTTAGCATGAGGAAGCCTGTATGGTCTGTAAATTGCCCTTAGAGGGCCCCTCAGATTAAGGCACAGTGGTGGCTGTCTGTCCAGTCTTTGTCCTGGTGCCAGGTAATACAGACTTTCCCAGTATGAATCTTGCATGAGCCTCTGACTCACCTCTGGTGTCTCAGGTGAGTGGCCACAGGTGAGAGAACCTGCGCTTGGGCCTTTCAAAGGTGCATCTAAGATTTCAGTCTTATTTTGTCTCACCCAGATGTCCAGAATCCCTTCTGATTTTTACAATAAGAGTTTTTTGGAACTCCTTTTCCTTGGGCTGGGATTCTGGGCTGGGAGTCCCCAAATGACATTGGGACCCCTCTCTTCAGGAAAGCCTCTGAAGCCTCTCTCTCCCTCCCAGTGTTCCTCCACCACCCACAGGTGTAGGTCCAGCATGATTTGTGACTTTGCTCCTCCTATTGGCTTCAGTGTGGCCCCTTCTTTATTCTATCAGACATATATGTTATAATCTTCTGGACTTGAAATAATTCTCCACTTTGATTATTTATAATTTGGTTATAATTTCAATGAAAACCTGAGAGGAGGCGAACCAAATCTATCTTCAAGAAATTTATATCTATAAGGGAAGATAATATGTGTATAGAAAAATCAAAATGCAATATAGTGCTGAGTCCATTTAAAGAGAATGAAAATAAAGTGCGTCCTTGAAGAATTTAGAGGATTGGTTCCTTCTGATGAGGGGATATCAGGAGGGAACAATTGAAAGATGCATGGAATTTTTATATATCTAGAAATTGAATGTGGGTGGAAGGAGGGAGAAGGAGTGTTAATTTCACAGGAAAGATATGAACACTGACAAAGAGTCAGGGAAAATGTGTGTGTGTGTGTGTGTGCGCGCACGCATGTGTATGCACGTGTGTGGTGAAAAGCAAGTGGTTATGGTTTGGCTCTAGAAAAGCAGAGTATAGGTGGTAAAGGTAACAAGGATTTTGAATGTCAGATGTAGAACCTAGTAATGGTGGGATCAGTGGGATAGCCATAGCTGTTGAATATCAAGAGAAAATATAGGAGAATGTAAAAACTAAATGAGATCTTAACAAATTTAAGATAAAAAATTAAGCAAATTGAGTCTTTATGGCTAGCCTTACCACATTCCCTTCTCCCAGTGGGAGCCCCAAATTGGAGAAATAGACCCCTACATCTGTTCTATACTCTTGATACATCCTTTTTTCCTTCTTAGGTTGGTCCATGTTGTGAAAGAGACCTCTGGGTATCATGCAGCCTGCCCTTTTTGGTACCAGTTAAGGCACAGACTTTGCTTACTCTCTTTCCTGTTCCTGGGAACAAATGTAGTATCAGTTAAGCCTTGTTGAGGGCAGAGGCAGGAGAAAATAAGAATTTTTTCATAGCACTTTTTTTTTTTTTAAATAAATAGAGAAAACTTGTCTTCTGGGTTTGCTGAGAAGATTCTACCTTACACATGCTGTTATTTTGTGCTTGGGTAATGTATTAACAGGAAAAAAAAAAAACTAAACTATTTGAATAAGCTTGTTTTATAACAGTATTATTGGAACTCAAATTCAGCCTGATGTGATTTATTCATTATTCTAATGCCATTTTAATTCTTAGTAACTTTTGAAAATGATGTTTTTCTTTTTTATTGCAGAAAGTATACAAAATAAAAACTTGAAAGGAGAATGTAATTAAGTAGGATGAAACTGCATACAAAAAATATTCACTGTAGAATAATACAGTTATGTTTAGGATAAATACGTTTAACTTTATTTAAGATAAGGATATTGACTAAATGGCATTATTTGACCATAATATATATTAATAAATATTCAATATATATAAAATTGTTTTGCAACAATACATATTCAGTATGTAGGTATATTGTATAATAATGAATGTTCAACAAAATATAAACTTATTTCATCATCAAAAGTTTAGTGAATATTCTTAAATGTGATGCTTAGTAAAACATTTCAGCAGTCTGGTAAAACCAAATTGTGTGTGTGTGTGTGTGTGTGTGTGTGTAGTTTTCAAGATGGAGCAAATAATTATAAAATGCAAAGTACATTAGTAACACATGCAAAGTAATGACGTTCTTTGTTGATAGATACATCAGCTTATAGATTATGATCTTCAAAAATGCATATTGAGAAAAATTTTAACACATATTGAATAGATTTACTACAACTTCATTAAAACTTACTATGTATAATAGTCTGTGCTCATTTTTCCTTATAGTTATCAATCAGTCAGTCAATTAGTTCTTTTTGTTCACAAATAAGATCTGTTCTAGGCACTGAGATGCTGATGTAAAGAGATGCAGACAAGACAAGTCTCCTCATGAAGCTGATATTCTGGTGGCAGATGTAACCAGTAAATAAGTTTATAATCATGGAATACCATTTTAGAAAGTGTAAGCTTGATGAAGAAAAAAAGGGTAAAAAGGTAGAACATAAAAGTTTACTTTTTTAGGTAGCATATCAGGTAGCATACCTGAATTAAGTGAGGGAGCTAGCCAAGAGAAGTACTGGAATAAAAGAGTTCAAGCCAGAGGCTAGAATGGAGCCAATAAAGAGGCTGATGAGAGCTGAATTCATCGAAATAAGCAATAATCAGATCACAGAGGGTCTTTGTGGGCCATGATACAGATTTTAGAATTTATTCTGATTATAATGGAAAGCTATTAGAGAATTTTGAGCAGAAGAATGATATAATTATATTTAAATTTGGAAATTGTCAGTCTGGTAGCACAATTAACAGAATGCAGGAGAGTCAGCATAAATATAAGGAAATGAGTTATGAAGCTAACAAAGTAATTCAGACAAGAGATGTGAAAGACGTGAGCCAAGTTGCAAATTGGTGAGTAGTGGAAAATGGTGATATTGTCAGAACTTGATTATGATCTGGATGTTGGTGTGAGAGAAAGAGAGAAAATAAAGGATGAGCCCTGAGTTTTTGCCTTGAGCAACTGAGAGGCAGACCATTTACCAAGATGAGAAAAATTGGGGGAATAGCAGCAGTAAAGGGAGAAAATAAAAATTTTGATGTGAATAGGTTAAATGTCATGTGGGTATTAGATTTCCAAGTGGAGATGTTAAATATACAGCTGGAACTATGAGTTGGGAATTAAATGTGAGATCCAGATGAAAGGTATAAATTTGGAAGTAATATGCATGTAGATGATTTTTAAAGCCATTAGGCTGAATGAGATCACCAAGGAAGGAAGTGTGAATAGAGAAAAGGGCCAAGAACTGAGCCTGCAGGCACTGAAACATTTAACAATCAGATATAGCAATGAAGATCAACAAGCAGCAACAGATATAACAGGGAAAGGAAGAGATGTATTTTCCTGGACTTGTGGTTGACAAACTAAAGCCCTCATGGCTAGCCCAGGCTACTATCTGTTTTATATGGCTGTCAAGTAAAAAAGAAGTTTTACATTTATAAATGGTTAAAAAACATCAAGAGAAGAATTATGTTTTGTGACATATGAAACTTATGTGAAATTGAAGTTTCAATATCTGAATAAAGTTTTGTTGGAACACAGCTATGCTCATTCACTTACATATTGTCTATGGCTGCTTTTGTGCTACGGAAACAGAGATGTGTAGTTGCAATGAAGCTGTGGTCCATAAAACCTAAAATATTTCCTGTATGGCTTTTTATAGAAAAAAATTGCCAATCCTTTTCTTATTAATTAATTACTAATTTCTAATTAATTTCTAAGAGAAGGCTATGTTTTAAGAAGGAGGAGGTGATCAGATGTGTTGAATTCTGCTAGTAGGTCAGGTTAGAGGAGGAGAGAGTTGATCTCTGGATTTGACAAGGTAGAACTCATTGGTGGCCATGCCAAAAATGATTCAGTAGACTGGTGGGAGGAAAGCTGTAATGGAATAGATTGATGAGAGAATGGAAATACAGCACGCAAAACAAAAGTAAAACAACAGTAGCAACAACAACAGAAAACAAAAAACAACCAACACTCTTGGAAAGACCTTTCCTATAAAGATTAAGAAAAATGTTGTAGCAACTGGGAGGAACATGGATTCAGGGAATAAATACTGCAGAATAATATATAACTGTGAGGCATATTCTCTTAGAGGCTTTTATTTTAAATTATTTTTACAATTCATGTAAGCCATATCTGTTATAGAGGACAAAGCAAGCATGAAAAAATATATAATTAAAATTTGTGGGAAGCAGAATAATTGTCAAAGTTTATTGTGGTTAAGAATTACAGACATCTAAAAATATTAGCTAAAGCATAAATCAAAAAAATAGAAAAAATTATAAATGTGTTTGAATTGCAGGTATTTCCTATATTGTTAAGTACTAACTTTTATAAAAAATTATCTTGGAAAATTTTTATTTACCTAGAAAATTTCTTTTAATTATTGTTTTATATGTATATATATATATATGTATATGTGTGTGTGTGTGTGTATATGATAGAGTTGTTCTACACCGCTATATGAAAAGATGATGTTTTCTCTGTTATCATAAACTAAACATGGTAAATCTGATTTAATTAAATAAAGAGTAATTAGTTGTCAAGTAAAGAATCAACAATCACTATTTTTTAAAATTAAATTTATTATGATAATATTGGTTAATTACATAAATTTCAGGCATACAGCTTTATAATACGACATCTGTATACTCTGTAGTTTGCTCATAACCAAAGTGTAGTGTTTATTTTTGTTTAATATGGAGCTTACTCCCCAATAGTAAAATTGTTTCAGATTTTTTATGAATCACAGACAAAGTAGAGGACTCTAGATTTATGCATAAGATCTATCAGTCCTGAGGAATGATGACAAGAAAAGGAACATAATCTTTCAGATGCCAGACACATTCTGTGCCCTCACAGGTATAGAAATTCTGCAGGGCCTTTAATAATAACTCCCATTGAGGGCTCCTATATACCAGACATCCAGAACCCTTGGTATTTCAATGAGTATAATAAGAAGTGCATTTATGACATTGTACCTCTATGATGTGTAGAGATATCTGGGCTTTAAGTACAGCCTTTAGAGAAGAGCATTATAGGATTGAAGCTGTCAGAAGAGATCAAGCACTGGCTAATGAACCAAAAAAAGCTCTACTGAAGCTGACAGATTAAGTATCTAGAAGCAATTCACTTTTCCACAATAACTTGAGCCAAAGTAGTTAGCAGAAGTAGATAATATAAAGAAGTTAAATGTAAAGTGAAACTGTCTTATAGCAACTAGAACTTTGTCATTATCACCAAATATTTGTTGAATAGCTGCTTGAATGAGATATATGGGTTACAAATATGAAATTGCACTGCCTTTCTCTAGGTTATATGACAACCACTTAGGCTTCTAAGGTCTTGAAATATATCAACAAAAAGAATCAAGGCCTATAATAGAGGCCAAAAGAAAACAATTCTTTCCCTTGAAGACAGACTCTGCTACTTATGTCTATTTTTCTCCATATATTTTGGTGTCCTCTCTTCTCTGAGAAGATTATCACCACCTTTCTCCAAGTGTAAGATTTAATATTAAGGAGATGCTTAGTGAACTGTGCCCTTTCCTATCATCCTTCAAACTGGAGGATAGTGATGTATCTATTAATTTACCTTCTGACCTGTACAATCAGGAGGTAAGTAGTTACTAATCTGTGAAGTGAGAGGGTTGGATTAGGGCTACACTTTTCAAACTGTTTCTATCCACCTTGGTTTTTTCAGAGATGTAATAGCATCAGCTTCTGGGGTTTGGGAGTGCCAAGGATGCAGAGTTCCTACTTGGCACTGAGACATGTTTCTTCCCTTTGCCTCTGTCATGTTTTACCTTATTGAGTTGGTTCCAAAGAGGTCTTGAAGAAGGCAGGATTCGATTTTGAAACCACTTCCTTTCTTGCAATCCCTTTTAGCAGTCTGGCCTTACTTTTACCTTTCTAATAGGCACAGGACAATAAAGTGATAACCTTGCCACCTCCAGGAAGAACTAAAGGTGACTTCAAAATAACATGCATTTTTATAGACTTTTGGAGAGACACAGAATTCCCGCTATCTTGTACAGACTTTATTATGCTATTGAAATTTTAAGCCAGATAGGATAGGCAAGTGTTTTAATAGCAGCTAAGGAGTGCTTTCCAAATTACACCACATAAATGGCTACTCATTCAATCTGTGCATGTTCTGAATTTGTGCACACACATAATATCAGTAATGATTTTCAGCTTAGTATTTTGCTACTTATTACTCATATTAAAGGAGACATGCACACACATATGTATAGATATTTTTTTTTTACCAGTTTATGGTGATCCCACCTTCTTCTTTCCTTAATACTCAGCAGATATACCCACTGTAACTAGGTTCAGGTACAAAGCACTTAGGTAAATACCCTAGGATCTAACACAAAAGGCAGATCAATTAAACAACAGATATTTATTAAGTACTCAATACTCTAGAGGCCATGAAATTTGCAAAGAAACAAAAGACAAATTTCTTCTAGGATCTTAACACACATGAAATATTAGCAGATAGCATATAATTAAGTGTTAAATTGTCTTACACAGGCTGTTAAATGTAGTGGGAATTTCATTAAGGAAGAGAAATTAGAGCTAGTAAAGTCAAATAAGTCTTTGTGGGGGATGAAACATGACCTGGATCTTTAAGGATGGGTATCTTTCAGCTGTCAGAAAGAAGGTAAGTGGGCAGCCCCTGTCCTTGGTCTATCTGTTTGAATAACTTTAATGACTTGATGTGCATCACAAAGAGAATAATCTCAGGGGCAACCGGGAAAGTCTTCTGTCCTATCACATGTGAAAAATATTCTACGCTTAGATATAGTACTACATTTACTTTTTAAAATATAAATGTTTGGGTGGAATTTTAGACTTTAAGACAGGTTTACCTTTCATTTATTTATCCCTGAATCTGAATATAGTTAAGATTATTTCTTTCCTCAGAATACTTAATTGTAGAATAAGAAGGACTTGATGTCACATGTCTTAGTGTCTCCTATATAAAAACCTACAAATAGATTTATTTTTATGTACCAAGCTTCAGTGACTGGAAAAACTTCTTCCTATTAAATTGTTTTTGCCTCCTTATGAAATAAGGGAGATAAATACATATATAATTTATTTAGTAGCAGTGGAAACTTTGATTCTCCTTTCTTCCTTCTAACTTTCCTCTACACCTTGACTTTCTACGTATATATAATCCAAGCACTGGCTTCCTCTTACTCATTTTCAGGTTCATCATCTTATGGTCTTATATAATAAAGACAAAGGGAAAATCAGCCTCATTATTGATCTGACTCATCGTTGATCTGTTTGTTGCTCTTTAGTGTCATATCCTCCTCAGGATCAGTTTCAAGGCAAAGACTGCTAATTGTCCCCTGTTGATTTCCTCTTCTTAGTTGTAGAACCTTTGCTTTCTTGCCAGGTAGATGTCTACCTGTAAAAAAAGACTGCTTTTCTCAGACTGCATGGCTGTGGATATACCCATGTGACTAAATCCTAGAAAATGGGATATAAGCAGAAGAAGTGCAAGCAACTAACAGAAAGTATGCCTAAAAGAAGTGAGCATACCCTTCTTTGTCATTTCCTCCTCCTTGTTAGACTATAGATACATGAACAGAATTCTAGCAGCCATCATGTATAGTAAGATGATGCTGGGAATGTAGGTCACCTATGGAGAGCAATAAGGAAATACCACCTATCTCAAAAGAAGGATGTAAGGAATAATAAAAAAATGCATAAATGTGTTTCAGCTGTGCTTGTCACATAAAAATTACTCAATAAATATTTGTTGATTTTGGTTTAGATTAAATTTTGATTTTTTGAGAGGGCTGTGTGTTTGTGTGTATGTATGTTCCACCACTTATTTGTTTGATATCAGAATGTAACCTCAAGGTTGCAGCTTGCACCATACTTGGAAAGACTATATCCACTGGACCATGCAAATGTCTAACCTAGGCTGTCATGGTAGTAGTTCCATGACATTCTTACTGGATTAGCTAGCTCAGATTTTGAGAAATGTGTTGCAAAGGAATACAAGGAGGATCTTGAGAGAGCCCAACATTTGATAATGGGAGAGTTCAGTTAAACTTCAAGTAACAAAGACCCAAAATAACACAGCTTAAAAAAGACAATCATTTATTATTCATTTGAGGGGTAATGTAGCCAGGTTTTAAAGATCTAATGGAATTTTTGGACAAGTTGCTATCTTTCTCCTCATCTCTGGAAAAATTGCAGTAGGGGTGTCATTCTTACAATTAAGCACATTTTCTTTGGTCTGAATTAGTTTTTAAAATTTTCTCTATTTTTAAAAGGTATTTTCCTAAGCCTTCTTAAATCATTGGTGGACTAAGGTGAGGGACTAATAATAAAAATAGAACTGAAAAACTATAAGATTTAATGGGAGAGAGGGCACGAAGAAACCTCTCTTGAAGCTGAAGTCATAATACCTGATTAATGAGACTGGGTATGCTGCCTGGAGGGTGGCATGAGGGCACTGGCCTATGTGTGGGAAGGGGTGAGGGTCATGTCATAAGATAGAGCTCCCATGGGTCTACTTCATTATATTCATGAGAGTTATTTTCAGAGAAAGTGATTTGGCTCATTGTCTAGGCAGGCACTTCTTAAGGTAAATTACTGTGTTTATTTCATGCTAAGCACCAAAGAAACTACTTAACCATCTGTATGCTCTTCTGAAACAAAATGTAAATAAAAATAAAAGGACTGTTTTTATTTACCTTTTTGTATTAATTTCAAATAAATTTTTCAAATCATGCTATTCTAAGTCAACATAAAGGAACAGAAAGCTTCTATTAATTTGGTATATTTGCTTTGGAGAGTAAATTCTCACCTGCTTGATCTCTCCAGGTTTTGTGGATTTCACCTTAGGTAAATTTAAAGCAAATGGATAACTGAAGATAGGCAATTTATTTCTTAGATATTTTTAAGCAGTAGAGCTTGTGATATGGATGTTTATAATTAATCGATACCCAGGAACAATGAAAGGATCTTTCATAACAATTTTCTGGTCATTAAACAACTTCTTAGACCACATTGTAAGAAAAAAGAAAACTGGCAGAAAACATGTAGTCACCTTGTGGGTGCATTTAAAAAAAGAGAAAGGTAATCAACCCATATTTGCAGAAAATATATCTTGCAAAAGAATTCCTCAGGAGTCTTTGGATTGCTTGTGGTCAGTACTGAAAGCTCAGAGTCAATCTCTGTTGAGATTAGTTCAAAATAAGGAAAGCAACTGCAGAGCTAGTATTTGCATACTTGATCATGCCAACTAAGTCTTTTAGAATTCAGAAGAATGGCATTCAGGTCAGTGTGCACAGAACTAGCATTTGCAGGAAAGCAGAGAGCAGATCTTGAGGGCAATACTGCTTAGTTTTTAGAAGAAAAAATTTATTTCTTATTTTTGATATTTTACAGATCATGCCTGATGTGAGACTCCCAGATATATATATATACACACACACACATATATACATGTATTTAAATATATGTATATATATATATTTAAATAGGGGGTTGGTGAAAATGGTGGCCTAAGTTAAATGCACATAGGGTGACAAAGTTACTGTAGAGTTATCATTTTAAATTTGGGCAAATAATTATGCATCAATAAATATAAAAAAATATATAGCCATCTCTCAAAACTCCAAATGAGAGATTCAGTTAAAAATCAACTTGGCAATTTCTTAAAAGAATATGAATCTTTTAAAAATATGAGCTATGTGATATGAATTTGTTTTCAAATAATGCAAAAAGTTATTAGATGATTTACATGAAACAAACCTTTGTTCTGTATACCCCCCAGCAACTGATAGAGGTCATTTTATTTTTTAAAATATTATTTTTACTTTAGAATCATGCATTTTCCCCCAGCTTTATTAAAAGTAATAAATGATTAATTGCTCACATTTACATTGTACAATTCAATGAGTTTTTTCCTCAATTTTAAGTGACATACAATAATATATTAGTTTCAGTTGTACAGCAGAGTGATTAGAAATCTATATAACTCACAAAGTGGTCACCCACTAAATCTAGTCTTCCCTTTCCCCTTACATATATATTACAACATTGTTAACTATTTACCTTATGTTACACTTTATAGCTATCTCTATGTCTGTTTTGTAACTATTTATTTATACTTCTTAAACCCTTTGCCCTTTTTCGCCATTCTCCCGAGCTCCCCTCTCGTATAGTATTCCTCAAAATATTTTCTGTATCTATGAGTTTGTTTCCATTTTTTGTTGTGATATTTGTCTTTCTCTATCTGACTTCTTTCAGTGCAATACCCTCAAGGTCCTTCAAGGCAACATCTTTTCCCATCTCTATCTTTTTAGTCCATGTGTATCTTTTTATCTGAAGTGAGTCTCTTGTAGGCACATACATTGGGGTGTTGTTTTCTTATTCATTCAGCCACCCTATCTTTTGGTTGGAACGTTGAATTCTTTTCCATTTGAGGTACTCGTTGATAGGAATGAAGTTATTACCATTCTTTCTTCATGTTTTTGATACATGGTTTTCTTCTTAAAGAAATCTCTCTAACATTTCTTGTACTAATGGCTTGGTGTTGATAAATTTCTTTGGCTTATTTTTATGTGTCCTTAAACTCTAAATGGAGGCTTTGCTGGATAAAGTGTTCTTGGTTTTAGATCTTGGGTTTTTATCAAGTTGAATATTTTGTGCCAAGACCTTCTGTCTTGTATAGTTTCTTTTGAGAAGGCAGCTGCCAGTCTTATGGGTGGTCTCTTGTAAGTAACTAACTGCTTTTCTCTTGCTGCTTTTAAGATTCTTTGTATATAACCGTTGGAACTTTAATTATAATGTGTCTTGGTGTGAACCTCTTTGAGTTCCTTTTTCTTGGGACTCTCTGACTTTGCTGGGGTTGTATGTCTATTTCCTTCACCAGGTGAGAGAAGTTTTCTATCATTGTTTCTTCAAATAGCTCTTAAACTTTCTGTTTTCCTTCAGGTACCCCTATGACCTGGATATTTTTATATTTAGTAGTGTCCCACAGGCTCCTTAAATTATTATTACAGTCTTGGCTTCTTTTTTCTTGCCATTCTGATTGAGTGTCCTTGGCTTCCTAACCTCTATATAGGTGATTTGATCCTCTTTTTTATCCACTCTGTTTATTCCTTCTAATATACTCTTTATCTCAGATAATGTGTTCTTCATTTCTGACTGGTTCCCTTTTATAATTTCTATTTCCATTTTCCTGTTTTTTTTTTTTATGACATTTTCACTGAGTTCATCTACTCTTAACCTAATTTCATTGAGCGTCCATAAACCAGGGTTTTGAACTTTGTAGCTGTGAGATTTCTTGACTCCAGTATTCCTGGATCTCTGTTCTGTTCTCTCATATGTTCTCTCATGTTCTCTCATATTTTCTGTTTCCCCATTTTGGCTGCCTTTCTGTGTCTGTTTCTATATACTAAGCAAAGCTCCTAAATCTTTCAGTCGTATTAGCGTGGCTTTGTGTAGGAGGTGTCCAGTGGCACAGTCCTGAGAGGGGTTCAGCTGCAGGCCAAGTTTAGCCCCAGTCTGTGCCCCTCTGGGGTTACCTGTTAAGATTTAGCAAGCGATGCACAGTTGCTGTGCTTATAGTTGCCTCAAGAGACCTTGAACTGTGTATTTTATTTTAAAAAGTCTATAAACCATTTTATTGAGGTATGATTGAAATACAAAAAGCTGTATATATTTAATGTATATGACTTGATGAATTTAGAGCATTGGATTTTTATTTTTCAAAATTAAACTGTTTAAGAAAGAGAACATGGTTGCTTTTGAAATATTGCTCTTTGGATTTTGTTTTGTTTTGTATTCTCTTCATTTCTAATAAAAGAACACATCAAGTATTAAAGGTTACATGGAAAATAGGATTGTATTGGATCTTAGCCCAGTGAGTCACAATCAAAATTCACTAGACTGACAAGATGCAAGGCAAGCAAAGGTTAAAAATTAATTCAGGGGTAATATCAATAATAGTGTGGTGATGTGATCAGGAATGATTCCAAAGTATTTGGTTAGGGTGTTTGTGTGTGTGGTGGGTAGCCCAGGGGGTCAAAGGAGATGTTATATATTTTTCTGAACCAGAATGGAAGGTAAGAATAGAAGTTTTTTTCAGATCTCTGTATTTACTTAAAATAATATTTTGACAATTGGGCTATTCTAAGTCAGAGTAACAAAATAACATGTTTTTATTTAGTTTATATATTCCCTTTGGAGACTAACTTTATGGTATGACATTTACACTGTTATATTTTATTAAGTATCTTTTTGCGTGAAGTATTCTGAAATCTTTATCTTTCTTCTGGGACACAGAACGCTGTTAAATTTAAAAAATTGACTAACCTAATTTCATATATGTTCAGAATCTATTTTTACTTTGAAGTTTCTCTGACCTATTTTCTACTTTCTCTCCTTCTATATATTTTTCTTTCCTCCCTTCAACTCATGCATTATTAGCAAACATAAAGCTCAAAAGAAAAATGTCTGACTTTAAATGCAATGGAGAATTTCTGTTCTTTCTTAACTTTATACATATGCATATCCTGTCACCAGGGGATGATTTCATCATATTGGTTCCCTCCAAAACTCATAATATTCTTACACCCAAATTTGTTGTTGGCTCAGCATGGTCCCTGGAATGAGAATGGTTTGTGTTCTAATTCCAGATATTGATTGACCATGTGTTACTTTCGGAATAACAGCCAACTTGTTTCCTTAGCAGGATAATGAGAAAATTACTGACCTCCTCTCAAGGGAGGTTTGGCAAATGGAAGATTACAAAATGCTTTGCCTTCGAAGTGCTAAACATTCTTTTAAGTGTTTATTTTTCTTGTCATAGCAGTGTTCATTTGTGGATTGTTTTATGGGAAGACTTTAATTAGGGAGTTCATATGACCTTGTTTGAGCCACTGCAAACATCTGTACACTCAAGAAGATGACCAAAAGAGAATTCTAGAATTATGAAAATACCATGACAGAGCTGGATCATGTATGCCATATTTTCAAGATGAATTCACTATGATACCTGCAACTTAGCCAATCTGAATCCTTGCCTACTCACTTTTAAATAATCTCTTAATTGGGTCATTACTGGGAAAGGTAGAAAACAGTGTAATTGAGGTCGGATGGATCTCTTAGCACACAGAAGGGAATCTCTGCAGCTGGCAGCATGGCCATCCAACACAACCAGGGCTGTTCCAGTATTGGCAAACACTTTAAAAGTAAAATAAATGGGGATCAACCAACATTTCATTTGTCACTGTCTCAGCAGCCCAAGGCAGAGCTCTGTTCTGCCAGCCACCTTTTCAAATGGAAGCACATGTTTCAATCACATTCGTTTTCCTGACAGCTCAGGGGGTGTAAGTTTCCACAGGCCAGCTGCAGCTCACTTGCACTATGGTTAACTACTTCTCTCTGGTGAATCTTCACAGCCATTTCCTCGTAGCTTAAGGTTTCCAAG
The DNA here is from genome assembly GCA_030015415.1 of Cynopterus sphinx. Taxonomy (NCBI): domain Eukaryota; kingdom Metazoa; phylum Chordata; class Mammalia; order Chiroptera; family Pteropodidae; genus Cynopterus; species Cynopterus sphinx. Next base: position 63,069,134 of record CM057380.1, on the reverse strand, counting down.
CACATAGGATGTTTCTATTAGTAAAATATTTAGTTGCTCCAGAATCTAAGACCTGCAAGAGCCCCTAGACAGAACTGAGCAGAAATCAGTCTAAAGAGATAGTGGCCTATGTTTTTTAAACACACACACACACACACACACACACACACACACACACATGCACATGGAGAGAAGGAGGGAAGATAAGAGAGAGACAGAGAGAAAGAGAGAGAGAGAGAGAGAGAGAGAGAGAGATGGAGGGAGAGAGAAAGAGCATGCTAGAGAATTGCCACATGCTTCAAAGTCTAGTGAAGGACATAGCTGTTCATATCTTCTTCACTGTCATGCCCTAAATTGCACCCTTAGTTCTAAGACTAGCTATATGTTTTTGGATAAGTCATCATCTTTGTGGGGGCATAGACTCCTGTTAATAAAATAAAAATTAAAATTTCTTCTTTGAGCCACACTGGTTTCAGATATTTCTGAGATTTGATTAAAATTTATGCAATGTATGTGTCTGTATAGGGTGTGGAATTGACTATAGTAAGTAACGGCTGAAGTTGGCTGATAGATACATGGGGGTTCATTATGATATTCTCTGCTTGTGTGTTTGAAGTATTCTATAATAAAATGTTTTAAAAATAAAATAAAATAAAACAAAAAACTTGTTCTGTATACTTATCATTAGAGTTATATGTGAGAAACGTAGGAGATAATATGTAAAATTGTTATAGAAATAACAAAATACTAGGATAAGTGTATCTCAAAAAAGTGTATCTCCAGAGTGCCCACATCAGACTCACTTTGTATACTAATTTAAAAATAACTCATGTTTTGAGTTATAGTTTTCAGGGAAGGACTTTCTGAGGAGGAAATATTTAAAAAGAGACCTAACATGAGAAGGAGAAAGATTTGGTGGAAGAGTTGAAACAGTAAGTATAAAGGTCCTGAGGCAAGAATTAATTTATGTTCAAGTAACAGCAAGGAGGTCTACATGACTGCATTATAACTGTCAAGGGTCAAAGTGGCAAAAAGTGAGACTGGAGAGAGAGCCATGGCCAGATACTATAAAGATTTGGAGGACATGATAAAAAGCTTGGATTATAAAGATTGGTTGTGGGAACTGATCATGTTTCCATTAGTCTAATCACGTGTTGCCATGTCACCTGAGATCAGATAACCCTACAGAAACTATGACTCATTCTAGTTTTCTATAGAGTGCTCAAAGGAAGACCATTCATAATATGCAAATTGTTTCTATTTCCCATAATTAGTTTTCAAACAAAAAAAAAAATAGAAAAATCTTGCTCCTTTGTGTTCTCTATCATTGTTGACTACCTTTCACTGAAAATAATCCATCAAACCTCCAGGAAATGTGGACCAATCTTCTTCACCCACTACTGTATAATCCTGTAGTTAGCAGATGTGAACACTAGATGGTGGCTGTATAACAGTACAGTAAAACACTGAGTTTTCTATTTGACAAAGGAATCAAAGAATGAATTAATAAATTCAAGACACTAACAAAATATATGTTCATTTAAAATTCTTTTGGTTGAAAAGATTGGCAAAAAAAAAAAAATAATAAGATATAGGAAAAGCATCACATCCTGAAGACTGCTTTTGGTTCAGTTACATTTTCTCTCGGTAGGGTTCTAGCTTCTCTGAGAATGGTCTTGTGACATAAAATACTCACATATGTAAGACAGAAACCCCACAGGTCATGGCAATGGCTATGGAACTAATGCCTTCTACTCATCATTCACCTAACTCTTCATTTGGGGTTCCCTGGAATATTTTTTCCTTACCATTATTTATTTTCTCAATTGTGAAGTATTTATGCTATTGATGCCCCAATTAATGTCTTCAGTTAGTATTCTGGCCTATGATTTTAGCTGCTTTTAGATAGCAAATGCATGATGTTAGGTTCTTGAAACTCAATAAACTTTAAACCAAACTTGTTACTTTTCTTCTTTACTATTTCCTTTGAAATATTTTTCTTCCTATCTCAATTAATCATGCTGCAACTTTGTCAGTTGTCTTGGAGAAAAATCTTTGAGTTGTTTATTTCCATTTACTGCTCACTCCCCATATTCACTTTGCCATGAAGTACTATTGATTTTACCTCTGAAAGATCTTACAAATGCATTTATTCCTTTTTATTTTCTCAACTTCAGCATCATTTTCATTCATGTAATCAATTCTCAACCAAAATCTGTTTTCTGTTTTACAGTCTATTGTCCACACCACCTTTGGAGGAATATTGCTAAAACTCAGATTTAAATGGGTCACTTTCATCACTTCCTTGCTTTAATTATTTTTGCTCAGAGAATGAAGTCCAAATCCCATATTCTACTATTCAAAACCTTCAAGTTATGTTTCCACCCACCTTTCCAGCCTCTTTCTGGTCTCTCCCTATCACCCAGCCATGTTGTGTGTTCAGAGTCCCGGGTTTGGGCCATGGACTTTCATGGCTGTAACTGTTTGCCCATGCTTCTTGTCCTAGAACTCCTCTCTCCTTCCCTGTTGGCCTACAGTTTCTTATTTTCCCCTCAAAGGTCTAGTAAAGTTTATCCCTTCCTTTCATAAAACTCTAAAAGTAGGGAATGTCCTCCTTAGTGATTTTATTGATTCTTGTACACACATCTACTATAATGTTTGTTTAATGGCACTGTACTTATTCATTCAGTGACTGCAACCTGCCACTGAACTGAGTTTTGCTTTGTAGCAGAAAGTCCCTTTTGCCATTTTTATGTCTCCAGAAACTTACATAAATCTTGGAAAGTCTTAGATACTCAATAATTCTTATTTCAATGAATGGAAAATTGAAAAAATTCTGATTCCCTATGTATCTTTTCTAATAGTCAGGAAAGACCTTTCCTTGTTCCTCTTTCTCTTCCACTTATGCTCATGAATATTTTCACATGAGAAAGGAAGAAAAAGGGATATCTGGAGATACTCTTTTAGACACAGAAAATTAACCGTTGTAGAAAAGGGAAGCTTTAGAAACTGGACAAGAGGTGGGAGCAGAGGCCACAGTTGGAATCATCAGAGTCCAGGAGCTAGAAGGGGCCCTCCAGTGCCACACTTGCAATCTCACATGATGGTAGCACCAATGGAGGATGAGCCTTGTGAATTGATTGATTGGGGTCTTACCTGAGGTCAGGAAACCTGATTCTGTTGTTCACCTTGGTCTTTTAAGTGGCACTTTCCCTGGCATATAGCAGGTGCTTGTAAGGGATTGAATCCCTTCTATTTATTTTCTTACTGACAAACTGCAGGCAAATTAATATGATATCTAGAACTATTTGTGACTTTTGGAGTAAAAACTGTAAATATGAGCAACCATGACTTTATTAAGGTGTCTGTGATGACTGAGGAAGAACTCATAGACAGGCTTTTCTTTGTAAGATAATTTGGATGTCTTTGGTTAGAAATCTGTGCATTATATTCATGCCTTTACTTGAATGTATTGTTCAGTCTGTATGCTCACTGTGTTTCTTTATTGGTTCAAATGAAAAATCAAAAAGTAAAAGGTTAGAATTTTTCTCTCTCTTTATCACCAAAAAAAATTTTACACCTCCAGTAATACAGATATATTTATTTGGTAAGAAGTAATAAAAGTGTATGAATTTCATTCATATTTAAAAAATATTAAAACAAACTTCAGGTTCTTTATTGTTGATATTCATTTTTCTGTGGGGCTCAATATTTAAACTTGTGACCTATCTCTGCTACCCAAAGATTCCTGTTGAGATAATATTTTTTTAACAGGTGTTAATTTTCCCCACTACCCCATTCTTGTGACTTCTGGGAAGTATAGTTATGTTACTCTTTGCCAGCAACTCCCTGTCTAGCTGTGCTTTTTCACAAACTCTATTTCAGAATGTCAATGTAAGAATAAAAATCACTTATATTTGTTTAAAGCTTTATATATTAAAGCCTTTTACTCATTTTAACTGTTTAACAATAAACTAATCAGTGCTGATGCATCAACTTTACAGATGAGGACACTGACGCTTACAGCTATTTTTAAGCAAAGTTCATATCAATAATTATGTGAGCCATGGAATTAGATTTAGATTTTAATTTTTAGATTCCCCATGTCTTTTTTTCCCCATACCATTGCTCAATTGTGCTAATATAAGTTCATTAGGAAAGGTAGCTTTGGGGTAAGATCTAGTTTTATTTAGCAGATCTGAAAATGGCATCCAAAAACAATATCTCTGTTAATAACCTTTTCCTTATTCAAAAATAGAGAAGCTCTTATAATTATTACTGGTGTCTGCTCTGTGATGATGACACACATGGGCACCGGCCCCCGACAATGAGCACATGGGCACTGGTGTTACTATTCTTGGGCAGAACGTTAATAATTAGATATTACTTGGGGAAAAGGGCAATACTTCATCAAAAGACAAAGTGCTAGGCTTTGATATCTCTTTGTGCAGTTGCTGGAACACTTCTAGTACCTGTTTCTGATCTAAAGATTAGCTGGCGGCTTTGCCCTTTTTCTTGTGAAATATCTGTTCTTATGGGAAACCAGTACCACCACATATTGAGATTTTTTATGTCTTATTAAAGGTTGTTCACTGATATTTGTAGTTTCCTGCACCTATCACATTATTTTGAGGCAAATCCTAAATTTACTCAGAGAGAAATAATGTTATAAAAAGACTTCTTCAAAATCATAAGGGATTGCACTACAGAGTGAATATCTTTGCCATTGAGAAAGTCTCTTATAATTCACTTTTTTATTGCTTTGAAGTGGCTTGGAGTGGACCTTGACTCAGAGCTGGGGGTTTAAGAGGAAAGTTTTAATGTCACCACTGCAGTATTTCCAGACAAGACTGAGTATGGTTCAGTCAGCTTTAGAAGACCAAGTAACAAGAGGGACATTCTCATTTGTAGTAGCCAGAGGGATGCATATTACCACAGATAGTCAAGGCTATGTGATATTGATAAAAAAAAAACAAACAAACTCGATTACTGCATGGATTCTGAGACAGCACACTCCAGACAAGGTGAGCATTTGGTACTAGGTGATGTAAAAGATGCAGAGGGAGAGACTGGTGGCCCAAGAGTATCCACATATCCTGAGGAGGCTGAGTGGCTCCCAAGAATTTGTAGGTATAGGGAATCAGGAAGGTTTGCCTTGGGTAGAAGGCTCAGCTATGAGGTTGTGATCCAGAGGTTAGGGTTCTGTGCTTGGAGGGCACCATAAATTTTAAAATCTGGAATCTGTGCAGATTTTAAGGTAAGGATTTGATGCTAGAACAAAGATTGAAGTTGAGATATTAGAACTGGGCCAAAAGGTGAAACATACTTCTTGGGAATAAGGCTGAAGTCTAGTTATCACCAAGGCAGAGTAACATGTGGGAAGAAAATAGATTAGCATCTTTAGTTTCTCTTACTCTGAGATCTTGTTTAGGTCACTCAAACCCACCTGACCTCTATCTTTCTATGATGATGATGATAAGGTTCACTTCAAAGTTGTAAGAGACCCATAAGTAATATGTTTTAAAGAACTTTAAGTATTATAAAATACCGAATAGTTACTTTTCAAAAGTCCATTATAAATGAGTAGGCATTTATTTTACAAGTACTGCATCTTTTATGATCAATAATACTGTTATTTTTATAAACAACATCAGAATGGTTTCCTGGCACCATCCTCCTAGGAGTGAGCTTTTCCTTTCCTCCTTGCCTATAATTTGGATTCTTCATCCAGCCGTGTTTTCTGTGGTTACTCTAAATCAACACCTCTTTCTGTCCTATTGTCTTTCCAGATGTTCATTTACTGCATACACTCCTGTGCTGTCATGGGGTAGTCCAAAACTTTCAGTCTAGGAGTTATCAAAGAAAGTTCCTCACCTATTTTAGGCCATATAATTGCTCTTATATGGAGCTTAATGAGAGTCATTGGGGAGGCACTTGCCAGCCCCTCATCCCTTTCAGCATGTGTGTGTGTGTATGTGTGTGTGTGTGTGTGTGTGTGTGTAGTGGGCCAGGAGGATGGTTAGCAGTAGTTTGAGAAACAAATGCCTAGTGCTTAGAGAAAAAAGGACACCAACTAAATCAGAGAGAGTTTGAGGTGATTCTTGGAACTTACGCATAATCTGACCTACAAGGCAATACAGGAAAGAAACACATGATCTGAGTGAGAATTTTTATGCAGAGAGAGTAGCTTTCCTAACAGAGAGGACATACATTAAGAGATAAGCCTTACAGACTGAGCTCAGAGATCTGCAGGGGAGCTGTAAGCAGTGATCAGAATGTTCATCTTCTACCAGTGCCACTAACACAGGAATACCAAAGACTATCTTTGCATAAAGAGAACACAAGCAAAGAGGTGAACAAACCACCAAAGGGTGCCCCTCCAAAAGGAGGTAAGGCAGACGTGGGGGATAGCCTCAAGGAGCTTCCTTAGAGGCTGACCCCAGGAGATATTTATATGGTGGACTTTTTGTCTACTTTGATTTTGATATTTGTTGGTTGCTTTTCCTTTCGAAAGGTAGGTTTTTTTAATTCTTTCTGGTAGTGTGCTTGCAAGACCTATTGGTTTGCATGGATTTGACAATCCAAAAAAGAGATTTCCTAGGGTCTTTGAAGGTGGGTTTAAGACAAGAGAAATATGACAGGCTCGAGCAACATAGGTTTTCATTGTTATTTTTGTTTTTCTTCTTTTTCTTCATGCCTGCTCTGACACTAGACTTGTGTGTGTTAATCAGTAGTCCAGTTCTATACATCATAAATCAAACAAAAATTTTGATGGCCCAATAGGTATTAATTGCTGTGTTAAATTGCATTAGAAATGTCTTTAAAAAGTAAAGACACATCTCTGTCATTTAAAAAGTTGGGAAAACAAAGCATAAGCAATGATAAATCACAAAAAATAAAAAAAACATCGACATTTACAAAATTAAAGTCTTATTTCATCTCTTTCCTTCCCTTATGTATATTTTGTTCAAATTTCTTATTGAAACAAACACACACACACACACACACACGCACGCACAATCACTCAGGAAAGTTCCAGTAATTATGGGTGTAGTAAAACACACCCATGTGCTGCTGTAGTAACTCAACACAAACCACCCCCACCCATGCTGAAAAATACTAAAATAGTCATTTTTCATTTATATAGTGAACTAGAGGCATCTTCACAGTTGATGGATAAATGATTTCGGGTGATCTCAGATACATCCCTCATGCCAGCACATCCTCCTAGTCAGCATGGTACATCATGGTTCATGCAATAATCAGAAACAATGCTAAATTTTAAATTTTAAATTTTAATTAGAGTTTTTTTAATATTAATGTAATTTTGAAGATGAGTTTACTTCACAGTAGAATTCCAGTCTGTTTCCTAGTTGATGAGTTTTATAAGCTCTTAAAATATTTAACATAAGTAATTGGTGAATACCTGAGGTTGAGGAAGACTCTAAATTATCCTATCTTCAGTATTATTACATGGACTACATGTATTATTAAAATATATTTTATATTCCACTTATTTATATATGTAACCAAAAATATGATCTTATTTTATGATTATTAAACTACATCAGGCTAGGGACATTAGTTAGAGAGCTAGTTCTATGGTATTAGAATTCAACATTTATTCCTGAGTTATATCTATTATCAAAAATGTGCTCTTATAGTATACATTTATACAATATTATTTACAAGTAAATATTTAATGTTAATTGAATGACATACTATTGTGTAGATTTTTAAACACAGAAGGTTAGTTTTTTTTTTCTTTATTTGAAAAGCCCCTTTGTAACTTTTTCATCCCCTCACAGAAGATATGACTTCTTTGTGGCTTTCAGTCTCTCACTGATATTTTATTCAGGGGGATTAAACGTAAGAGGCCATATCCTTAGAAGTAGTATGACTCTGGAATATCAAGTAAAAATCTAAGGCTACATCTGCCTCCAGGTTCCTTATCATTACAGGTAAACTATGAAACCTACTTGACAATTTTGGTTATTACATCTGTGAAATAGTGATTATAAAGTTACCTTAGTCAATATGTTTCCCTAATAATGCTGAAAACTTGACCTTCAATTTTTCCATGCCTCACATATTCTTTTTATATTGGCTCATCCTTCCAACACTATTATTTAATGGTATTTATTTTTCTGCTGTTTTAGAAGTTCATAATTACCATATTTATGCATGGGCCTCTTCTGATCTCTTTATTCTCACTCTCTTTATCTCTTTATTTCTCCTTCTCTTCAAGGAGAGTTGGGGTGGTGCTTGTTTTTGAGTCAGACATCCTCCCTGTCTTTTCTCAAAGCCTGACTGCTTTGATTGGGGGACTAGGAAGAGACCCAAGAATAGGGACAAGGTCTCTAGGACTTAACTCTCTATGGTTGTTGGTTTCTGTGTTTTTTTCTGCCAAAAGGCTACCAAGGTCTCCTTTTAACTCCTGTGTGAGTCAAATTCTCAGCAGCAAAGCTATGTCACACTCAAATTGAGACCAAGAAGAAGGGGAGAACAGATTTTAGTGAGGAGCTATAAGTTTCTGCAGCATATGGAAAATACATTTTAAAAATGTAAGTCTGATAAATTAATCAGTAGTTGAGATGACAACTTACATGAAATAACCTAGAGAAGAAACAGCTACCTATGCAACAAGTTGTACAAGATTCCAAATGAAGCTCATTTCCAGTGTCCACAGGGATTGTGGTCTTTTACCTACTAATTTTGAAAAAATTTCTTCCACCTTTAGATCTCTTAAAAGCTAAAAAATATGTCCTTTAGATATCTCAACTGCCAAAGGACTAATGAGGCACTTATTTTGGGACCATGTGTTGATCATACTTTTATTTAGTTCTAGTTTTTCTTTTTTTTAAATGTAATGAGATAAGCTGCCTCATTTCTAGCTGATTGTTTGTGATGGTAAAGTTCAGCCAAGTGTACTGTCCATCCATGAGACATTTTAGGTGAGATCCTGAGTAATTGTCGGGACAATTAAAAAAGATGAACCAAGTACTGAGAGGTCAGATACATATTTTAGAAGCAATGTAGAGGAAATTAGAAATAAGGAGAGGAAATAGAGGTATGCCTAAACTACGATTGATAAATATTATCATAATTAAGTTGAAGTAGACTTCAATATATTGACAGTCTCTGTATAATTACATCTACCTCCTCACCCCGGCATTATTGAAATATAATAAACAATTATTTGCTTGTTGTTGTACAATTCTTTATTCCTGTTTTTTATACATATTTTTCTTCTTAAAGAATTCCCTTCAACATTTCCTGTAATACGGGCTTAGTGGTGATAAATTCCTTTAGCTTATTTTTGTCTGAGAAGCTCTTTATCTGTCCTTCAACTCTAAATGATAGCTTTGCTGGATAAGTGATTTTTCTTTGTATATTCAGAGTCTTCATCCTGTCGCATATTTTTTGCCAAGCCTTTCTGTCCTGCATAGTTTCTTTTGAGAAATCAGCTGCCAGTCTTTTTGGTGTTTTCTTATAAGTAATTATATATTTAATAGTCTTTCTTTGTATTTAACCTTTGACATTTTAATTATGACGTGTCTTGGTGTGGGTCCCTTTGGATCCCTGGGTTTTGGAATTCTCTGAGCTTCGTGGGATTTTATGTCCTTATCCTTCACCATGTTAGGGAAGTTTTCATCATTATTTCTAAAAAACAGCTGTTCAACATCTTGATTTTTTTTTTCTGTTACGCTGATCAGAGGAATATTTGGAACCTTAATAGTATCCCATATCCTCCTTAAATTATTTTTGTAGTCTTAGCACCATTTTTGCCATTCTGTTTGAGTGTCCTGATTGGATTTCCTGTCCTCTAGATAGGGCATTTGATGCTCTTCTTTACTAACTTTGTCATTCCTTTGTTTATTCCATTTAATATACTTCTCATTTCAAATAATGTGTTCTCCATTTCAGACTGGTTCTTTTTTATAATTTCCATTTTCATTTTTATCTTTTTGTTGGCGTTCACTGAGCATCTTTATAATTAGTATTTTGAGCTCTGCATCTGTTAGATTACTTGACTCCATTATATCTGGATCTCTGTTCTCTTCCATCATATGGTTTCTGCTTCTTTGTCTTCCCGTTTTGGCTGCCTTTTCGTGTCTGTTTCTATGTACTGAGCAAAGCTCCTAAGTCTCCCAGTCTTACTAGTGTGGAGTTGTGAAGTAGATTTTCAGTGGCATAGTCCGGCGAGGAGTTCAGCTGCAGGACAAGTTCAGTCCAAGCCTCTACCCCTCCAGGGCCACCTGTTAAGATTCAGCAAACAATCCACAGATGCTGTGCTAATAGTTGCCTCAAAAGGCCACACCAGAAACTGAAGCCAGCTGCCTCCATCTGTGTGAGTCTCAACAAGGAGTACCTGACTCGCTGATACATTTGGGTGGGTATGGCTTGGGTGGGGTCCCAAGTTGGGGCAGGCGGGGTTTCAGGGAACCCCCTGGGCGGAGCGACCTCTGTTTTCCAGTTTGATAACATCACAGCTATGATAACACTATGTCTGGTGCACTGGTAGGGAGGAGTGCTCAACAGGTAAAACAATGGATACCACCGGCACTTCTGTATCATGTAAGTTTTACTCATCCCTCACTTCAACAATGTCTCCCTGTAAGCCCCTGGTGCCACCTGTGCACAGCTTAATGGGCACTGGTGCTCAGAATGAGCAGGTTTGTCACTGTGAAAATCCACTCGTGGATGTGGTGCTTTTAAGAGGCTTCTGCCACTGCAGCTGAGCCTCCATCTCACTCAGCCACTCGAGGCCAGGCAGCCTCACATCCTTGCTCTGTCCTTCCTTCGGCTGTTGCAGGGTGCTTTCTTCAATTTTTCTCTATTTGTATGGCTTGTTCATTTAGATCTCAAGTGATTTTTCCTTGCTGCTGCTCGTTTCTATCACAACTTAGATTTGGTCGCCAGAAGGATGAACAGAACCTCTATCATTTATGCCATTTTTTAATCCTTTCCCATGTGTACTTCTTAATTCCTTTGCCCCCTTTCACCATCCTCTCCAACCCCCTCTCCCATTTAGTAACTCTCAAAATATTCTCTATATCTATGAGTTTGTTTCCATTTTTGTCGTCGTGATATTTGTCTTTCTTTATCTGACTTACTTCCTTCAGCTCAATGGCCTCAAGATCCATCAAGGCAATATCTTTTCCATTTCCTTCCTTTTGATCCATGTTTATCTTCTAATCTGAAGTGAGTCTCTTATAGGCAGCATATGTAGGGGCCTTGTTTTCTTATCCTTTCAGCCACTCTATCTTTTGGTTGGAGCACTCCTTTTCCATCTGAGGTATTTGTTGATAGGAATGTAGTTATTGTCATTCTTTCTTCATGCTTTTGATACATATTTTTTCTTATAGAAGTCCTGCCAACATTTCCTGTAATAGTAGCTTGATTTGATACATTTCTTTAGCTTATTTTTATGTGGGAAGCTTTTACTCTGTTCTTTGACTCTAAATGGTAGCTTTTCTGGATAAAGTGTTATTGGTTGTAGATCCTGGGTTTTCATCACATTGAAAATTTTGTGCCAAGCCCTCTTTTCTATATAGTTTCTTTTGAAAAATCAGCTGCCAGTCTTATGGGTATGCTCTTGTGAGTAACTGTCTTTCTCTTGCTTGCTACCTTTAAGATTCTCTCTTTGTATTTAACCTTTGGCATTTTAATATAATGTGTCTTGGAGTGAACCTCTTTCAATTCCTCTTTTTTGGAGCTCTATGAGCTTTCTGAGGTTGTATGTCTACTTCCTTCATCAGGTGAGAGAAGTTTCCCATCATTATTTCTTCAAATAGCTCTTAAACTTCTTGTTTTCCTTCAGATATCCCTATAAAATGAATATTTTTATATTTAATAGTGTCCCATAGACTCCTTAAATTATTATTATAGTCTTGGCTTCTTTATTCTTGCCATTCTGATTGAGTGTCCTTGGCTTCCCTATCATGTACATCAATAGTTTGATCCTCTTCTTTATCCACTCTGTTTATTCCTTCTAATATTCTCTTTATCTCAGATAACGTGTTCTTCATTTCTGACTGGTTCCCTTTTATAATTTCTATTTCCATTTTTCTTTTTTATTTTTATGATGTTCTCACTGAGTTCATCTACTCTTATCTGAGTTCATTGAGTATCCTTATAACCAGGGTTTTGAACTCTGCATTAGTTAGATTTCTTGATTCCAGTATTCCTGGAACTCTGTTCTGTCCTCTCATATGATTTCTGCTTTTTCTGTTTCCCCATTTTGGCTGCCTTTCTGTGTCTGTTTCTATATATTAAGCAAAGCTCCTAAGTCTTCCGGTCTTATTAGCATGGCTTTGTGTAGGAGGTGTCCAGTGGCACAGTCCTGAGAGGGATTCAGCTGCAGGCCAAATTTAGCTCCAGCCTGTGCCTCTCCAGGGACACCTGTTAAGATTCAATAAGCAACCCAAGATGCTGTGCTTACAGTTGCCTCAAGGGGCCATGCCAGAAGCTGAGATCAGCTGCCACCAGTAAGAAACACCAGACTCACCAAGGATACAATTGAATATGGTTTGCATAGGCCTGCGAGTTAGAGGAGGCAGAGTTTCAAGGAATCCTCTTGGCAGAATGACTTCTATTATCTAGCTTGATGATGTCTCAGCTATGGTGGCACTGTGTCTGCGCACTGGAAGCGGGGAGGACTCAGTAGAGGAACAATGGATACTGCTGGCACTTCTGACCAGAAGAAACCCTCACTTCCAGCCCTCGCTCTGACAACTCAGTGTCCTGTAAATCCTAGGTGCCCCATGAGCAGCCAACCTGGTGCTGGTGCTCAGAGCAAGCAAGTCCATCATCACAAAATCCTGGTTGCAGACACGGCACTTCTAAGAGGCATCTTCAGCTGCCAGCTGCAGTTGCCAGACTCTGTCCAGTTAGCTGCTGGGGACTGGGCAGTCTTGTGTCTTCACCCCCTCCCATCTTTTACCATTGCAGATTGATGTCTTATTTCTCTCCCTAGTTGTGGTGCTTCTGTTCATCTAGAATCCAGGCGACTTTCCTTGCTGTTTGCTCTGTGTTCTGTCCCAACTTTAACGTGGCTGAAAGAGGGATGAAAACACCCCTGCCTGTGCCATTTTTAGGTGCCTCTGCCTCTTTGTGTTTTGTTTAATGATTAGTTTCCTTCCAACCATGTTGTTTGATAAACACTAGTGTTATTATGAAGAACTGAATAAAGACTGTGGTGTTATAGTATCCATGGCGGCCATAAGAAATGTTTGGCATTTGGGATTGATTAACTCAATGTTTGAGAAGTCCAAAACATCCTCTGTGCCTTTATCATTCTTTCCAGCTTATACATACTGTTAAGACAGAGTTACTGGGGAGTACACAGTAATGATCAATGTGGCTTCAAATTTCACTTCAACAAAAGTTTTCAACATCTCACCCAAAGTCACATTAGTGTTAAGAACCTGGCACATTTACAAATCAGTAACAATAGACTTGATTCAGAAAACCTGAGTTTTAGACCCAATTTTGCCACTATTTAAGTGGTTAACATTGGACAAATGTTTCATGTCTCAGTTTCCATCTGTTAGGTAAAACATTTGTTAACAAGTGCCTTTTAAGGCCACAGTGTTCTCTGATGTGAGTTAAAATTCACTAATACAAGGATAGAGGAACAAATTTAGACACATTGCTTCTCCCATTTCTCTTTCTTTTTGCTAGATGCCATTCTAATTTTTTTTTCAATTACAGTTGACATTTAGTATTATAATAGTTTCAGGTGTACAGCATAGTAGTTAGACATTTATATAAATTAGAAAGTGATCTCCATGATAAGTCTCATACCCCTATGGCACTATACATATTCATTACAATATTACTGACTATATTCTCTATGCTGTACTTTATATTCTTGCATCTATTTTGTAACTACCAGTTTGTAATTATTAATTCCTTCACCTTTTTCACCCAGCCCCTCAAAACTTTTCCCTTTTGGCAACCATCAGTTTGTTTTCTGTATGTATGAGTTTGTTTTTGTTTTGTTTGTTCATTTATTTTGTTTCTTAAATTCTACATACAAGTGAAATCATATGGTATTTGGCTTTCTCTGACTTATTTCGAATAATAACTTCTAGATCCATCCATGCTATTGCAAATGGTAAGATTTCATGCTTTTTTTTTTTTTGGCTGA